>JBBWWR010000120.1:0-328797 GCA_039583875.1 Platanthera guangdongensis
TCTTGCCACGCGGGACATCGTCGAACGATCGTGGGGGAGGAGATGGACCAGGGGACCTGAGAGGGTCGCCGTTTGTGAGCTGATCCTGTCAGCTCCATCCTCGGCGGGTCAGGGAACCGAGATAAATATTATGTGGGGAAAAGATGATCCCCTCCAGCACCGACAGTGGTTCGAAGGACGCGGTTTCTAATCAGGCCGATGACGGACGCTTTTAAGTGCGTCTTTTTGTCAATTACTCTGAAGGACAAGGCTAGGGATTGGTTTCATCAGCTCCCAACAAGCTCAATATACAACTTTGAGAACTTGAGCAGGAGATTTCAGCTGCGTTTCTCAACTTCGAAGAAGACGAAGAAGAACCCGGAGTCGATCTTTTTGATTAAGCAGAGGGCAGATAAGTCCCTAGCTCAGTATGTAGACAGATTTCAAGAGGAGTTCTTGGATATTCAAGAGGTGCCTAGATTCGCCCTCCAGATGGCATTTACCGTGGGACTGCGGGAAAGCTTCTTCAAGATGAGCCTCACTCGGAAGGCGCCACTGTCCTCTGAGGGTTTGATGGAGAAGGCTGCGAAGGAAATAGCAATAGAGGCGGCGAATCCATCTTTTGCAAAAAAAAACTAGCAAGATTGATGGAGGTTGAATCAAGAGAGTCCGGAGGAAGACAACATGAGGGGAGGAGAATAGAAGAGTCGAGGGCACCGGCGTACCAGGAGTTAGGATGGAGGCAGCAGGGGGGCCCTGTCCCAGGGCAAGCGAGAGGATTTTCCCATGTACGAAGGAATCAACCAGGAGGGCCTAGAAGATTAATCCAGCTAGGGTGGAGGTATGGTCATAGTGTTGGAGCATGCATTACACGCTTCCTAGTTTGCTAATAATAAATCTTGTGTGTATTTGATATTTGGATGTTTTTGGCGTGCATATAACACAGGTCTATAGCTAATATCTTTTTGGTGCTGAATCGGGTCAGAATTGAACACGGGAGATATCGCTAGGCGATATTGGGTATCGCCAACAGGCGACAGCGCCACTCGACTCATTTACGCTCGACACTCGACACATTTCCGCTCGACACTCGACACATTTCGATATCGCCACCAGGCGATAGTGGGTATCGCCAACAGGAGACAGCGCCACTCGACACATTTTCGCTCGACGCTCGACGAAATCGTGGCTTTAGTTATTTCGCTATTACCAGACGGCGATAACCGGTATCACTCGGTGATAGTGCACGATTCGGCGCTCAACGTTTATGCGATGCGACAATAAGGAGTTCGTGGGACACGTGGAAGCGGTTACCGATATCGCCAGATGATGATACCCAGTATCGCCCAGCAATAGCGCTGGAATATAAAAACCTTTCATTTTCTGAGGAAATCACGAATTTCATTACCTGGAGTGTATTTTCCTGCATTGACGTTTCAGAGAGCTCCAGAACTCAGAGATAATCCATACTCTCAAGAAGGCCAAAAGCGCGAAAGATTGACGGCACGTGCGAAGCATCTCTAGCAAGGATTTGTCGGCATCTTCAGCGCATTGTTTGAAGGGAGTGTCTAGTCTAAAGTGTTCAATTTGTTTTGTTCTTTTCTTTTACTTTCTCATTGTAATCGGTAGAGAAAATCGTCGCCTTGTGCGTGGCGTCTTGATGCAGGCTAGTCCTTTTGGGCGTTTTGGTGATCGACGTAACTAACGCAACGCTCTCCGATAACCCTCACGCCACGCTCAAGCCTTAAACGCAGCAACGACACAATTTGTGTTTTCAATATTCAGAGATTACGGAGAGTTCGCAAAACCCTTCAAGATAATAGCAAGGTGATAGGCCAAGGTCCTCTCAAGCGAAAGGAACCCACACGGTTCGGTCGAGCGTTGTTGTACCAAAAGAGAATCCACCGAAAACAAAAGATTCGGACAAGGGTGAATCTCTCCCAACAAAATAAAACGAGGGCTGTCATGCCTCACGAACTTAAACGGAAAAAGAAAACACCAACAATATCTATGAAGAAATTAATCACGAAAATTCAAGCGTTTCACAAGCCACACAACAAGCATATGCCACAAGATCTATCAAGAGGGAAAATCACAGAATAGAAGATATATTCGTTATCCAACCGGAATGGATGATTCCGATTACTCTCTACTTAGTTCGACCTTCAACGACTCCACCGGAGTCACGTCGGATGCAGAGTAACTTGTCCTCCTTCGTCGCTTCACGCCGGGGTTTAAGAATCCACAACAGCAAGCCTTTGGTGTAAGACCCCCCTCCCCCTTACCAAGGAGGGCTACCGGGTCTTATGCCCAGAACCGCCGTCTTACGGTGACACTAACGCACGAGTTAGTCGACACCGCAACACGCCGATTCTGCCGGCTAATATGATCTTTTAACCTGTAGGCCAATATGAGAAGTAAAAGTATAACAGTATGTTAAATCCATTAGTCCACAAGTCACAGAGTACATATCATATATATAAATGAAGAGTATAAAAACATAGTCCACAATGAGTACAAATGTAGGATTAATAGGGGCTTATGCCCAGTACATCATATCAACTCTCTCTCTCAAATCAAAGCGGAAGATAATCAAATACATCAAAACTCATCCCACCTGAGGACGCGTAGTAGTAGTAGTAGTAGTCTGTGGTAGCAGTATCTGCTCCTCAAGTCCTGCCTCCTCGTCGTGTTGGTGCTCCATCTCCACGAGCTTCTAAAATAGTATGGTCACCGACCATTAGTCAAAAAGACTAAGTCGTTTCCTCCGCACCTCGCCCCGCAGCTCCTAGGCACCGAGCGGAAGGACAAAGTGGAGGATAACAAGGGGTAGCAAAAGTGGAGGATAACAAGGGGTAGCAGGTGACAAGAACTAACTAGCAGATATAATAGATATTATTATTCTACTCTAGCATTTCTAAGTATATAGTACAAGTAAGTAAAATACAGTACTAGTAAGGAAAGACTGAAAGTAAAGAGCAGAAATGTAAAGTAAAGCTGAAAGGTAAAGCTATCTACCATCACAAAAGTACCTTAACTTATAAAAATGCCCATACAAATTTATAAGTTACGGTTTCCAGGAAATTTAACTTATCATATAAAAGAGCCCATACTAATTCATATGATAAGGATCTATGAAGCGTATGACCTAATATGAATGAATGTTATGATGCAATTTATGCACAGATAAATGCAACTCACACACAACAACTCTGTGATCACAGACCTTTAGTTCCCACTTTTTGAGATCTAGCATCACTCTCGGGTACCGCCGTTGTGGCTACGGCAGCAGCGGAGCGGGCGTCTCCACTTCTAGGTCGGTATGCACACTACCAAGACTCCTCTCATACGCCTTTGTACACGTCCAAGGTGCACTCTAGAGTCTCTGCGTACGTACTTTGCTGACAACCCGTCAGTCTTGTTGGGTCGGATGTGCGTTATCGGGGATCGTCCTCCAGACCGTAGTGTAAAACAACCCACTGGCCCCTCTAACCCTCACAACCGCCTGGTGCACCGTACTGCCATCGGTGTGACGAACGGCCAGTACCGCATGCCCCTCCACTAAATTTATGCACATGCAAATATTTCATCCAGAGCCTTCAGCTCGCAGGACCAACCCGTCCTGAATCCCTCAAACCCTACACGGGTGAGCATTTATCACAATCCCTCCAACCCTACACGGGTGAGAATGCACAATAGTGCCTTTATTCCAAATCCCTCAAACCCTACACGAGTGAGCATTTATCACAAGACTCCCTCCAACCCAACACGGTTGAGAATGAACCATAATTTCTTAACCTATTAGACTACTCTTGTCTACGTGTTATTATACTTAGTGATTTAAGGTTAATCCCAGGACTGCCTAGGGTATACTCGGTGAAGGGCTCTCGGGGGCACTAGGAACTACGATGGGATTACACCCAAAGTTCCCTTTCTTAAGGATAATTACTTTTATTGGTGTCTACCCAGGATTTTTAACCCAACTCTCATATTACTTTAGAACGACCCTAAAGACTTAAGGTGTTATTAGGAGTACGACGGTCTTCCGCCGGTCCCCATTATTGTTGTTGCCACGGGGCTTGCACTCTTCCACACATGGTTAAGGAATCCTCTAGGAGACCAACCAGGATTAATTCCTTTACTAAGATCCTCATTTTACTAGTTATTCAGATTCCTCCCCTGGTGGCCCTACTAGTACGAACATCTGTGCTAGACCCTTACCCATGTCCTGATACCTCCCATAAATGTGACCTTCTAATTCCTCTAGCCATATGCCTCAAATTATTTATCCTAGGATGGTATGGACCTATATGATGACTATGATGAATTTCCATAATTTTCAAATTACTTATACCATTAAATTAATTTCTTTAAATGTAATCTCTAGTCATTTTGCACATGAAGTATTGTCAATATTGAACCTACTCTCCTAGAGATTCTTCCAGGTATATAATATGACAATTAATGGGGCCTACCAAAATTTCATGCTTTTTTAATTCAGATTTACAATTAATTCTTATTTAATACTATATCCATAAATCTAGCATTTTACAAATGAAGTACATAAAATATTACCTCAAAACTTCTAATTAAATTACAGAGTATGGATAACAATGAAATAATGCTATGTCCAAATTTCCATTTACATCTAGGTTGAAATGGCCTATCCATGATCAATTTGAGTTATTTACCAAAATGTCATTATGGTGCTTAAGTACATTATTTTGCACTCCAAAAATTCTGAAATAATTGCACAAGGTATAAAACATAAAATTACAGAAATATGAATTTTCTCAGATTTTGCAAAGGAATATACCATCATTTCTACACAAAATTCCATAAGGGTAAAATGGTCATTTTGCTCCTTAAACTACTTAAACTTCTTCCAACAGAGATATAATCTATTTCTAGTGCTTATTATGTCACTCCTTAGCCCTCAACAGAAATTGAACCTTTTATGATAAGGGTAAACCTATTTTAAAGTTATTTCCTAAAAAGGGCCAAATTTTCAGAAATTCAAAATAATGAGGTTTTTGTTCCCAAAAATCCCACCATTGCTATGAGAGGTGTATTACACCCTCATGTGTCTCTATAATGAAAATCATGATTTTTTAATGTTCCAAGTTGGCTGAATACACATTATTTCATTTTAGGCTAAATGCACACCAAGCCTATAACAAGCCAACACATGCAAGTGAGTTTACCCAACATGAAGTGGTCCAAATTGGCTGAAATTTACGACATACACTTATAATGTCCCTAAGGACATGCCACCACAATTTGGGGCCATTAGGAGTCCCACAACTCCAAATATTTCATTTATTTCATTTTGGGTATTTTGAATAAAACTATAGAAACAGTTTTCCCAAAAATTCTAATTTTTTGGCAGAGGCTAAATATCCCCTAAAATTGCTTGCACCCAAAATTTGGGGTCATGTTGATTACTGGTTTGGCTTGGGCATCCATTTGAAATTCAGCCCTTGCCTAGGACCAGTCCTAGGAAAACTGCCCTACATGGCAGTATACTACTCCAAATTACATGATTATGGTGGAAAATTAAAGTTAAGAGGTTACGCTACAAATTGAATTTAATGAGCATGACCTAGAAATGCATCTATGAGGCCTAAAGGAGACATGAAAGGGACAGTAAAAATAGGGACAAAAAATTGAATTTGATATGTCACAAATCTTAAAGCAGAATCGAGGGCATCTGTTCATCTTCCTCCTCCAGCCAATGGCCGAGATTTGCCCGACCTGGAGCTCATTTTAGGGCCATTTCCCGGCCATCCAGACAGCTCCCTGGCCGGCCACCACTACCACCACCTCCGTTGAGGTGAGGGCTAACGTTTGGCGGCGACTTGGCCGCCAGAGGCGGCGGTTTCCGGCGAACTTGCACTCCATCAAAAATCCAAAATTCATGAAAACTCCCACCTTGGATCTGGCTCATTTGAGCGCGATGTCTCGCCTAATAGATCTAGGAAACTAGCACGGGTAGAGGTGAGGTGAAACAGACCTTAATTGGAGCCCGACGGCGATGGCGACGGTGGTCGGCCATGGAATTTCTCCTCTCCGACGAGCTTGATCCCGAACTCGTTTCTCCACCAAAATCTTCGATCCAGATATCGAATTCCACTCCTATCGGCCTTCTGAAGCTGATGGTGAGGTCAAAATGGGGGTGGGGTGGTTGGTTATGGTGTTTTGAGTAGTGGGAATTTCGGTCAGCACCTTGGATGCTCCTCCTTGGCTCCAAGTGGCACCTCCTTTGATAGAATTTGGCTGGGTGATTATTCCTAATCACAGAACTGAGTTTTGGGAGGGAGGAGGAGGGCCAAGTGGCCTCCATCCCCCTTTTCCCTCTCATCTCTCTCCTCTCTTTCCCCAAATTTCCAAAAACACCCCATACATGCACTCTCTCTCCTATTTTAGAGGGGTAAGGGCTGTCATTAACCATTTAGGCTGGTCATTGGCCTTGGCTCATGGGCTTTGCCTATTGGGAATGAGCTTGGCCTCCCTTTTTCTCTTTAGGCCTTATGTTGACCAAGTTGACTTTTAGGGTTGACTTGGTCAACTTGATGAGTGGGCTGACCCCACTTGATGGTCATGAACACCATGTCATCACCCAACATGGGTTGGACCATGGTGATGCACCACTTGGGCTAATTGGGCTTATATGTGTGGATTTGATCAAATTTGGGTTATGGTTGACTTGAGTCAACTTGGGTCAATGGTTGACCCAATGATGTGGCTTTTGGTTCCCATAAATTGCTTTTAGGGTTAGGGGAATAGTGGTGAGGTCAATGTGTACCTATGATTCCATTTTGGGCTAGTTTGACCTGATTTGACTCGAACCCTATAGTGGGCCCCTATGTAAATCCACCCTAACTCCACCCCATGTCCAACCCAATCTGAGTTAAGGGGTCTAGAAGTAACATGGGATGTTACAAATCCCAATAAACAAAAGAATAATTTCGTCCCCAAAATTCAAGTTTGGGTCTACGGGGTTTTCAAGTATACTTCAAACATTAATTAAAGCGTTACCTGAAGTGAACAGTTCAGGGTGTTGTTCTTGTATCAGATCCATCGACTACCAGGTGTGCTTCTCCCGTCCGTGGTTGAACCACATTACCTTCACTAGGTGAACCTTCTTCTCCCGCAACACTCGGACCGTTGTATCATTGATCCAGATTGGTTTTAAACGAGCTGATCTATCAGGAGCTATCGGGCATGCTGTAGCGGTAATATGTTGCTCTGGCCAATTGAGAGCTCTTCGTAGCGAAGAGATGTGGAAGACGTCGTGTAGGATACTCAACTCCGGTGGCAGCTGTAGTCAGTAAGCTAAGGAGCCAATCCGTTCTAGGATCAAGTATGGCCCCATGTATCGAGGACTGAGCTTCTTGTGCCTCCGTATCCTTCACATAATCAGAACCAAGAGTCCTCGTGTCTACATCCTGAACCCAAGATAGCGGCGTCTGACACTTCTTCTCATACAAAGCTCTATAAGGACTCATTTCAATACTTGTCTCGCGTATGTTCTTTATAAGAAAACTCTATCAGCGGTAACCGTCTCTTCCAAATGTATTTTTGTTATACTTCGTGATATTCACAATCAAGGCTACATGAGCATATTTCCAAGTCTTCTGACACATTATCATTAAATAAACCTTAATCATAGGTTGGTTCAAAGTCCCTTACTAACAAGGATCACCAAGTATGTGAGAATTAGTAATCTTATATGTAGAATTGAGCACATAAATCTCATATTTCTCTTCCAGAATCGCATCATGCCTTATGTCTTATACCATATAGATTCTTCCAATACAAGTTATCGTGATATCATTTATGACGAAGATCCAACTTATGCATAATAATTAACCAACTTCCAAGATTATGATGTGATGAAGAGATCATCATCTTGTTTCTTCCAGATTCATGACTTATCACACCTCTATATAAATAGTAATACATGATTTATAGAGTGTTCACCTTTCAAGCGTACATCAAGCGATCAGTATTGATATTGATGTTGATACAGATGACTCCCAATCGCTTTTCACATATAATCTAAATCATAAATTTATAAGCGTATCTTTTCAGAATTGGTGAGGTCTGACACAAATCATTTCCATCATTACGAGAATTTATAAACACTCATTACTTCTCATGTAATTTCACCGTATTCACCTTAGCAAGCAAAAATTGGTCTCTTCATAGTCATGAATTTCCTAAAATGATCATGATGTTATCAATGTATGTGTCCCAGTTCTCAATATTATCATAATCAAGGGATCATACCTATGCGTATGTTTCAACTAATCATCCACCTCATTTGAATTTTCTGTTGAGTCGTTACATTTTTAAATGTCATGTCATAGGAAATTAATCTTATCTATCATAATGTTACCTCATTTCAATTCTTAAGTTCCAATATAATGACTTTTGCTTAATTGAGTCATTCAAGGTTATAATTCACCATTATTATCAAGTGACTGGCTATATCATGTACGCGTGAATAGTAATGATATTTCATCATTGTGTTTAATTCTCCAAATCCCAGCCTCTTTTAGGATCAAACAGGGTAGTACTAAATCATACATAACCATAGCAAACTTAATCATTATATTCTTAAACGCAAGACGTTATCCTATCAAGATTTCTAATTATAACTTAACTATCTCCCAAGGTATAAGGGTGAGTAAACCATTTAAATTTGGAAAGGATTGATTCTTCGAGAGAATACACCACCTGTAAATCATCATCAGACACTTTTGTTTTGATTCTTATGATCATCAGAGTCACATCCAAAGGATCATACTTATAATATATGTCTTCCAATTTTGATTTTTCACTTGGCTTTAAGTTTCTCTGGGACTGTTATACCCCTAGTGTTATAGACATAATTACTCAAATATTTCAATCCTTACTTGATGGGCTCCAATCAAGTCATAGTTAAGACCCGTAATCACTCCTTCACATTACCATGATGTTATTCTATTTTGATCCGTATGTTTCTAACATTGTGATCTGAGCTTGTCAGGTTGGCGCGGATTGCAGTGATCCATCATCATTTCCACTTCCCCCAATTCTACACATTTAATATGTGAAAGTCATAGTCACTTTCCTAAGAGCCACAGCTATGCAGAATTTCCGACTATCATTCTGACTTATACTGAATTCTCTATTCACATTGGTTTTCTCTTGCAATATATATGAGTTCATTAATCAAATCCTTAACCGATGATATAAATATTAATCGCGTGTCACGTCAATTAGGTTAAGGTGTTAGGGCATCTAGGAACGTGATTTACTGAGGTAACACATTCCTTTAATTATACATAAAACCTTTTGTGTCGTCGTTACTGCTTGATTTTAGTTTATCGAAAGGCCACTTGTTCGATTTCTTGTGTATTATACGCAACTTGTTTCGATCTTTGGGATACATCATGTCATAATGCAATGACGAAATTACAATCTTTCTTAAAGTTGTGCCAGGTAATGATCTAATTCACGAGTCCGCGGAAGTTTCTAACGTCTCATGGAGACTTTCCTTGTTCTAGGATTATAATATATCTAAGCGGGCAACCCTCTACGTATATCCCAAACTTCTAGGGAGGGTTGATTATCTTGCCGATTATGCGAATGCAAAACCTCATCTTTACTTGAGCAACATGTGAATTAATCAAGTCTTCTAGATTACTATGTTTGTGACACATGTTTTATAAACTAGGTCTAGAGAAATTCAAGTCGTTGCCAATTTAGCCCAATAAACAAAAGGATGAGCCTCATACCTTTCGGGCTAAATTCCCTTAATATTTACAGTGCATTCCTTTTATATGTGCACTCAATCCTTAGGTTTAACAATCTTAGACCTGGATTTCTACCTTAATTGATATGTTATATACCTTAGGCCTTCAAGGTTACTATACGACCAATTTTTCAAGATCAGCACGTGACCCAACCAAAATGGGTTTCTTGAATTCTTATTCTACCATTGGTATTTGCCACCGTGGTTGTCTTAATGTAATCAAGTCATCAGTATGAGGGTTAAGTTTACGAGTACCCTACTATTCCACTAATATATTATATGCACCAGTTCTCCTTAAGGCGGTCCTATCAACTTGGGTAAGAAGTGATAATATCACTCGATAGGTAGAGTAGAGACATCAGAATTTAAGCCTTAAGCATTGACTCTTGCATCAAATTCTTCCCTTGGTGAATTTGGGTATCCACATACCTTAACCAATCTATCTCTGAAGTCGATTTAAAACTCGGATACACTACAAAATCCTCTTGGTAAGTCAAGATAATGTGGTGTCCTAATTGGATTAGCCTAACTCATTGTACTTAATGGACTATTTTATGTGACTTTCTACACATGGGCACATCACTGCTTCCGCTGCATAGTTTGTCCGCAAACTAATGCTCGCGCGGGGTGGTCCAGTGTTATGGACTTCTTGCTCATATGATTGTTTGTTCAAGTGATACCAGTTTGTAAGACTCCACCTCCCCATTACCAAGGAGGGCTACCGGGTCTTATGCCCAAAACCACCGTCTTACGGTGACACTAACGCACGAGTTAGTCGACACCGCAACACGCCGATTCTGCCGGCTAATACGATCTTTTAACCTGTAGGCCAATATGAGAAGTAGAAGTATAGCAGTATGTTAAATCCATTAGTCCATAAGTCACAGAGTACATATCATATATATAAATGAAGAGTATAGAAACATAGTCCACAATGAGTACAAATGAAAGAGTAATAAGGGCTTATGCCCAGTACATCATATCAACTCTCTCTCTCAAATCAAAGCGGAAGCTAATCTAATACATCAAAACTCGTCCCACCTGAGGACGTATAGTAGTAGTAGTCTGTGGTAGCGGTATCTGCTCCTCAAGTCCTGCCTCCTCAGCGTGCTGGTGCTCCATCTCCACGAGCTCCTAAAATAGTGTGGTCACCGACCATTAGTCAAAAAGACTAAGTCGTTTCCTCCGCACCTCGCCCCACAGCTCCTAGGCACCGAGCGGAAGGACGAAGTGGAGGACAACAAGGGGTAGCAAAAGTGGAAGCAGGTGACAAGAACAAACTAGCAGTTGTAATAGATATTATTATTCTACTCTAGCAGTTCTAAGTATATAGTACAAGTAAGTAAAGTGCAGTACTAGTAAGGAAAGACTGAAAGTAAAGAGTAGAAAAGTAAAGTAAAGCTGAAAGGTAAAGCTATCTACCATCACAAAAGTACCTTAACTTATAAAAATACCCCTACAAATTTATAAGTTACGGTTTCCAGGAAATTTAACTTATCATATAAAAGAGCCCATACTAATTTATATGATAAGGATCTATGAAGCGTATGACCTAATATGAATGAATGTTATGATGCAATTTATGCACAGACAAATGCAACTCACACACAACGACTCTGTGATCACAGACCTTTAGTTCCCACTTTTTGAGAGCTAGCATCACTCTCGGGTACCACCGTTGTGGCTACGGCAGCAGCGGAGCGGGCGTCTCCACTTCTAGGCCGGTATGCACACTACCAAACCTTAAACCTCTCTAATACGCCTCTGTACACGTCCAAGGTGCACTCTAGAGTCTCTGTGTAAGTACTTTGCTGACAACCCGTCAGTCTTGTTGGGTCAGATGTGCGTTATCGGGGATCGTCCTCCAGACCGCAGTGTAAAACAACCCACTGGCCCCTCTAACCCTCACAACCGCCTGGTGCACCGTACTGCCATCAGTATGACGAACGGCCAGTACTGCATGACCTGCCACTACATTTATGCACATGCAAGTATTTCATCCCGAGCCTTCAGCTCGCAGGACCAACCCGTCCTGAATCCCTCAAACCCTACACGGGTGAGCATTTATCACAATCCCTCCAACCCTACACGGGTGAGAATGCACAATAATGCCTTTATTCCAAATCCCTCAAACTCTACACGGGCGAGCATTTATCACAAGACTCCCTCCAACCCAACACGGTTGAGAATGAACCACAATTTCTTAACCTATTAGACTATTCTTGTCTACGGGTTATTATACTTAGTGATTTAAGGTTAATCCCAGGACTGCCCAGGGTATACCCGGTGAAGGACTCTCGGGGGCACTAGGAACTATGATAAGATTACGCCCAAAGTTCTCTTTCTCAAAGATAATTACTTTTATTGGTGTCTACCCAAGATTTTTACCCCAACTCTCGTATTACTTTAGAACGACCCTAAAGACTTAAGATGTTATTAGGAGTATGGCGGTCTTCCGCCGATCCCCGTTATTGTTGTTGTCGCGGGGCTTGCACTCTTCCACACATGGTTAAGGAATCCTCTAAGAGACCAACCAGGGTTAATTCCTTTACTAAGATCCTCATTTTACTAGTTATTCAGATTCCTCCCCTTGGTGGCCCTACTAGTACGAACATCGGTGCTAGACCCTTACCCATGTCTTGATACCACCCACAAATGTGACTTTCTAATTCCTCTAGCCATATGCCTCAAATTATTTATCCTAGGATGGTATGGACCTATATGATGACTAGGATGAATTTCTATAATTTCCAAATTACTTGCAACATTAAATTAATTTCTTTAAATGTAATCTCTAGTCATTTTGGACATGAAGTATTGTCAATATTGAACCTACTGTCCTAGTGATTCTTCCAGGTATTTAATATAACAATTAATGGGGTCTACCAAAGTTTCATGCTTTTTCAATTCAGATTTACAATTAATTCCTATTTAATACTATATCCACAAATCTAGCATTTTCCAAATGAAGTACATAAAATATTATCTCAAAAATTTTAATTAAATTACAGAGTATTGATAATAATGAAATAATGCTATGTACAGATTTCCATTTACATCTAGGTTGAAATGGACTATCCATGATCAATTTGAATTATTTACCAAAATGCCATTATGGGGCCTAAGTACATTATTGTGCACTCCACAAATTCTGAAATAATTGCACAAGGTATAAAAAATAAAATTACAGCAATATGAATTTTCTCAGATTTTGCAAAGGAATATACCATCATTTCTACACAAAATTCCATAAGGGTAAAATGGTCATTTTGCTCCTTAAACTACTTAAACTTCTTCCAACGGAGATATAATTTATTTCTAGTGCTTATTATGTCACTCCTTAGCCCTCAATAGAAATTGAACCTTTTATGATAAGGGTAAACCTATTTTAAATTTATTTCCTAAAAAGGGCCAAATTTTCAGAAATTCAAAATAATGGGGTTTTTGTTCCCAAAAATCCCACCATTACTATGAGAGGTGTATTACACCATCATGTGTCTCTATAATGAAAAGCATGATTTTTGAATGTTCCAAGTTGGCTGAATACACATTATTTCATTTTAGGCTAAATGCACACCAATCCTATAACAAACCAACACATGCAAGTTGGTTTACCCAACATGCAGTGGTCCAAATTGGCTGAAATTTAAGACATACACTTATAATGTCCCTAAGGACATTCCACCACAATTTGGGGCAATTAGGAGTCACAGAACTCCAAATATTTCATTTATATTATTTTGGGTATTTTGAATAAAACTATAGAAACAGTTTTCCGCAAAATTCTAAATTTTTGGCAGGGGCTAAATATCCCCTAAACTTGCTTTCACCTAAAATTTGGGGTCATGTTGATTACTGGTTTGGCTTGGGCATCCATTTGAAATTCAGCCCTTGCCTAGGACCAGTCCTAGGAAAACTGCCATACAGGGCAGTATACTACTCCAAATTACATGATTATGGTGGCAAATTAACGTTAAGAGGTTAAGCTACAAATTTAATTTAATGAGCATGACCTGAAAATGCATCTAAGAGGACTAAAGGAGACATGCAAGGGACAGTAAAAATAGGGACATAAAATTAAATTTGATATGACACGAATCTTAAAGCAGAATCAAGGGCATTTGTTCATCTTCCACCTCCAGCCAATGGCCGAGATTTGCCCGACCTGGAGCTCATTTTAGGGACATTTCCCGGCCATCTAGCCACCTCCCTGGCCGGCCACCAGTACCACCACCTCCGTTGAGGTGAGGGCTAACGTTTGTCGGCGACTTGGCCACCGGAGGCGGCGGTTTCCGGCGAACTTGCACTCCATAAAAAATCCGAAATTCATGAAAAAGCCCACCTTGGATCTGGCTCATTTGAGCCCGATGTCTCGCCTAATAGATCTAGGAAACTAGCATAGGTAGAGGTGAGGTGAAACAGACCTTAATTGGAGCCCGACGGCGGCGGCGGCGGTGGTCGGCCATGGAATTTCTCCACTCCGGCGAGCTTACTCCCGAACTCGTTTCTCCACCAAAAGCTTCGATCCAGATATCGAATTCCACTCCTCTCGGCCTTCTGAAGCTAATGGTGAGGTCAAAATGGGGGTGTGTTGGCTGGTTATGGTGTTTTGAGTAGTGGGAATTTCGGCCACCACCTTGGATGCTCCTCCTTGGCTCCAAGTGGCACCTCCTTTAATAGAATTTGGCTGGGTGATTATTCCTAAGCTCAAAACTGAGCTTTGGGAGGGAGGAGGAGGGCCAAGTGGCCTCCATCCCCCTTTTCCCTCTCATCTCTCTCCTCTCTTTCCCCAAATTTCCAAAAACACCCCATGCATGCACTCTCTCCTATTTTAGAGGTGTAGGGGCTGTCATTAACCATTTAGGCTGGTCATTGGCCTTGGCTCATGGGCTTTGCCCATTGGGAATGGGCTTGGCCTCCCTTTTTCTCTTTAGGCCTTATGTTGACCAAGTTGACTTTTAGGGTTGACTTGGTCAACTTGATGAGTGGGCTGGCCCCACTTGATGGTCATGAACCCCGTGTCATCACCCAACATGGGTTGGACCATGGTGATGCACCACTTGGGCTAATTGGGCGTATATGTGTGGATTTGACCAAATTTGGGTTATGGTTGACTTGAGTCAACTTGGGTAAATGGTTGACCCAATGATGTGGCTTTTGGTTCCCATAGATTGCTTTTAGGGTTAGGGGCATAGTGGTGGGGTTCATGTTTACCTATGATTCCATTTTGGGCTAGTTTGACCTGATTTGACTCGAACCCTATACTGGGCCCCTATGTAAATCCACCCTAACTCCACTCCATGTCCAACCCAATCTGAGTTTAGGGGTCTAGAAGTAATATGAGATGTTACATTTAGCCTTGGCCGAATTTCTTCAAGGAAGGGGTTGATCATTTTTTTTGCTGAGGGGGAAGGTGGTGGTCAGGTTTGTATTGAGGAGGATAGCCGTCCTGGGTGTGGTTGATGAAGGTGCCGGTTTTGGGAGAGGTATTGAAGGCTTTGGTCGAATATTTGAAAGGAGGAGGTAGAGAGGGGGGAAAGAAAGGGGGAGGCCGAAATTTTGGAGAGGAGGAGAGGAGATGAGGAGGAGGAAACGAATTTTCCAAGAGGGGAAGAGTGAGGAGGGGGGAAATTCAAATTTTGAATCCTAGGTTTTCAATTTTTCATTCTCTACTCAATCCTTCATGAAAAGGCCTACATATAGGCTGCACCACTCAATCTCCACCATACAATATTAAACCACTCATGATGGCTAATGGCACCCATCATGTCATAACAAAACAATAATTAATGACATTACATAAAGATAGCAATTGATGGTTATAGGCACCCATCATACATGAAATTAAATAACATTGCAAAACAAAACATAAAAAGTGACTTAATAATTAATAATAATTTATTAATAATTATTATTAATTATTAATATATTGGTTTGCGCCGCGGGCGGATATTTTGGCGTCTCTCCACATGGTCGTCACGACACCGCGAGTCTTTATCTGGAGGGGGAGAAATATCTTCCGTAAGCACGTCATCATCGTCTTCAACATGTTGAGGAACGTCGTCTCCATCAATCCTCCCTCGCTCAAAAGTACTCATCATCGATGAGTAGATCTGAATGTACAGGTGCGGGAATGAATCATCCATTAGAGCCACGAAGCGACACACATCACCACTATGAGAGGAGGGCACAATAACCTGGAGTATCCTGTCATGCAAAAATATGTTCCTAGGAAACCTTGGCAACGCATTAGGCAATAAAGAAAAACAAAATTCATCATCAACAACCAACGTACCTCCAGTGAAGACCGATGAAGATAGCGATCCAAGCACAAACTCACTACCCAGACCCAAAGAGAATAAAGTGGAAAATATATACGGAAAGGTAGATGTTTCAAGTGGCATAGAAGCATGAAGCGTAAAATATGAAACGATGAAAATAGAAGCTATGCCCCAATCAGTGGAAAATTCTAAAAGAAATATCATGTTTCCAAACTCCCTTAAGATTCGCAAAGGATGGACTTGCCGATTCCTTAATATTTTTAAGGTGCCCGGGGGCATCTGTTCAGGGGTGAGACAAGCCAAAACCAAATCATCCACATAACGGTGGGAGACTCTCCGATACAAACTAGCAAGTAATTTAAAGGATGTATCTTGATAAACTAAGATGTTAAGAATGCGCCTAATTAAATTAAAACCGTGAGGGGTGAACCCATGTGCAACATGACTTGAGTTAACAATAGAAATTAACGGGACTAAGTCTGGTGGCACGGGTGCTTTAAATTCATTAACGATTTTCGTGGAGTCCAACGTCGTAGTTTTAAATTTAGATTTAAATTTTGATTTAAAAATTTCACAAAGAAATGTCTGCGAAAAACACTCATCACCAACTATAGAGTTGGATGCTCCCGGAGTTGAAAGGTAGTGCGGGAGACACAACTCAACATACCCAACTACGTTCACTAATGTGTGCATGCACGGATCATCAAAAGGCGGAGGATAAATGCAAGCGACCGGGCTTGGTAAATAATTGTGTCTAGGGGACACCACATCAAAACGTACCATCACAATGGAATCACTAGCAGTACAACATGAAGCCTTACCCAACGCCAAGCGGTCAGATGAACAGTCCACCCTAGGAACAACATTGTCAGATCTATGAAAAGTAGTGGAAAGACCGAACACGACAACTAACAAATCGCTCACACACATCCGTCTAGGTAAGTCTAACGGGGGAGCTGGATAAATAAACATCTCCAGATATCTCGGGCTAGAAATGACAAGCTCGTTCCCTAACAAGTCATCTAATCGAGTCAAGTTAACCAGAGGAGGAGTCGACATGGTCAATTCCGGAGGAGGAACTAAATCATACTCACGGTCAAAACATGGATTTAACGTCCAAGAAAAATCCTCCGGGTGCAAGCCATCAAAATCAAAGGAAAAAGCAAACAGTAGATTCGTCCTTACCGAAAACTTAGCTGGATCGTCAGCATCTAACTCACTATTAGATAAACATTCATCAAGGGGTGACTCTACCAACTCAGCCGACATGTCTTCCAACCCACTAGATAATTCGTCCAAATCAGAATCAGTATTGGTCTCAAAAGTAGGCAAAATCGTACTCGACAAAATTTCTAATCCATTTTGGGCTTCTAGCGAAGGTGCTAACATCAAAGAAATGTCTATCGAGTCCTCAGTGCTACCGTCATCCACAAATAGCCTTCCCACACAGGGTAAATCTTTCAAAACGTCACATCTTTCGCTAACCAAATCTTCCCACGAAGTAGGTACATTGTCTAAATCATGATAGAGGGTTGAGCAAATCGAATCCCGGGGAGAATCTAAATTAGTTTGACCCTCAAGCAACGATGATAACATCAATGAACTATCTCCCGGATGTACACCACTAAGATTATCCCAAGATAAACATCCATCCCAAGGTCACTCTTCCAACACCGTTGAAACATCTACCAATCCTGGACCAATCATTATAATATTGTGATCCTCACTCGCACTTATCTGACTGGATTGATCTAACGGGGAAGCTAAATAAATGGGCACCTCAATATGTTCCGGGCTAGAAGGAACTAGCTCATGTTCTAGCAGGTCATCACCTAAATCAGTAACAGATAAGCTCTCAACATAGGGTGACTCAGCCGGAATGTCTTCTGACTCAGGGTCATCAGAAGACTCCATAACTATCAAGGGAAACGCCTCAGAAACATCGCCAAAAGGAAGAGGAGACGATTCCTCAGAGGAGAAATCCTCGTCTAGGTCACTAGGGTAACCAATCTCCTCATCGTCACTCAAATTGGTAGCGTATTAAGTCTCATCCTCAGTGACGGGCACAGTCCTAGACACCTCCTCAGACTCAACAGGAGAGTCACCGACTAATTCACGCAACTCGGGGAGAGCTTTAATAGGGCATAATCGGGGTATGATGCTCAATAGAGCCAAGATCAGGAGCGCCACTTGACACATATGTCGTAATCGTTTGCCTACCTTTCAGATAGGACTACTCTCACCCCGCCGGCTCATGGAAGTCATAGCAGTCGCATGTACAGAACTCGGGATAGGGGACCTCACTGTTTCCCTTCCTCTATAGGTGGGTGCAGGTACGCTAGGGGTAGCTCTACCAACCTAGGGAAAGGACCTATCTTGGGATAATATATCACTCCTATGATCCGTCTTGGTTCTAGTGCCATAACAATACTGGCTAGCGGATGTCGGGCTAGGAGTAAGGCGGTAGGGGGAATCAAAATTCGCTGAGAGAATTCTTCGCATGTGCGACCAAGCATAAGTATAGCTACCAGCACCGCGCTCTTTCTCTTCATTCAGCAAAAACTCGCGGGCTCGACTTCTTAACCGCTCTCGGACTACACTAACCTTTAGGTATTCGCCCAATTGGTTATATCTGAAATAGGTTTCTACCCCCTCAAGCCCGTATCTAAAATACTTGGGATCCCCATAACCATCATAGGTAAAAAATATTAGTGTGTAGATAAGTCAGGGGACGATTGAAAGCGTTAACGTCGAAAACCATTTCAGTGTGAACCAGAGAGGACAATCGATCCGGATTTTGTTTGAATGCAAAGAAAGGGTACATGAACAACTAATTCTAGGAAAGATAGACTTGTTCACGTTTAGCCACTAAGATTATAATTATATAAAATATAATTTCTTGCTCGAAAAAATATGAGGTTTATTAAAAACTTTTTTTTTAAAATGTGACTGAAAAATAAGAAATTTACACCGCTTTTGGCAGACCACAAAATTTTTATTTGTCAAATTTTAAAATAAACGAACTAGAAATGTACGTGCCGGCATGCAAATAAAAGGGGGAGGGTGCCATTTAAGAAATTAACGTGAACCTCCCTCTGATACCAAGTTGATGCAGGCTAGTCCTTTTGGGCGTTTTGGTGATCGACGTAACTAACACAACGCTCTCTGATAACCCTCACGCCACGCTCAAGCCTTAAACGTAGCAACGACACAATTTGTGTTTTCAATATTCAGAGATTACAGAGAGTTCGCAAAACCCTTCAAGATAATACCAAAGCGATAGGCCAAGGTCCTCTCAAGCGAAAGGAACCCACACGGTTCGGTCGAGCGTTGTTGTACCAAAAGAGAATCCACCGAAAACAAAAGATTCGGACAGGGTGCATTTACCTCTATGGAGGCAAACAAATCCAAGACAATAGCAGCAGCTAATGCAAGAGTAACAGGTACATTACTCGAATTCTCCTGAACATAATTGATAATATTGTTCACTCATGAAATAGTATATGATGCAGTAGAAATTCAATAGAAAGGATTTAACATGTTGGATCCAATGAAGCACTGATACTTTTATGGGGGTCACGTACCCGTACTGGATACATTTTCGGTACCAGTACGTATCAGATACTCGGCAGATGTACTTGCTATAATAGTGTGTGGATATATGTGCTACAATAGTTAATTCTATGATACACTTGGACTTGACAAATCATTTTGCATATTTTGTTTGAAGTCTGATTTTCTAAAGTAAGTAAAAGACTTCATATTTTTAAGAAAAAATTTCCAAGACTAGAGGGAACAACATATGGATTGTTTCAAAAGAAAACTGTTACTGCTGTTAGGTGATGCACATAGCTTAGAACTATAAACTTAAGAGTTGTTATTTTTATACACAAAAGCCAAATATCAGAAGAGGTACCCAATTTGTTCATGAAAAAAAACTTGTATTTGGAACTAATAACAAGTACAAATACACAGCCCACAAAATGTCATATAAATCCTGATATAATTAGGCTTACCATTAGATTCAGAGAGAATCTAATGGGAAGGATGTAGTATTTATAATGTTTAAGGGACTTGATGAATATGCCCACTATATGATATTACAACACCATACTCAGCATATGCAATGGTATATGCAATATTTTATTTAGTGTTCGTGTTATATAGAATGCCAATATGACATAGTATTTTATTATTCGGAAGCACTTTCATACAATTATATCAAAATTTAGAATACTAAAGCACTTCCATACAATTTTATCCAAATTTTCACATTTTATCATATACACTTCCATACAGTTCTATGCAAATTGAAATTGACAAAATTGTGTTTGGGCAATATTGTGTTTGGACAAAGGATGTGGGTTCATGTTATTACACAACCCCTTTCAGAGAAAGGAAGACACCCTACTTGAAAAAAAAGTATCAACAAAATTCCTAATCAAGTAATCAACCACATATCATTGAATAAAAGATTTATAAAGTGATTTTTTACAAGGAACACAGATTTCCAAAACAAAAATGGATATATGATCAACTTTTTTCGGCATCAACATTCTTAATCAACATATTTCTAACATAAGAAATTGATTACATAATCAAATATCAAAAAATGAGAGAAAAAACAAGAAAATAAAGGAGTTCTAAAATTATTTTCCTATCATTACAGATACCATAGGAGGCAACATATTACCATAATCATTGAAGATAGAAGAGGTAGGTGTTACCTTGTCCAGATCGGGAGCTTGATTGCGATCGGATCTGGAGCTCTATTGAGGAAGCTGATCGATAGCCGGGATTGCTATAGAGGAATGAGATCAAGCAACACCTTGCCGACATCTGCTCAAAACGCTTCCAACTTGGGAGCGGAAAAAATATCGGGGAACACCTTGACCTCTCCTCTTCCGAAGCAACAACCTCTGAACTCCTTGTGTCCTAGCAGTGACCGCCAGCCTCCTTTAGACCTAGGAGAGACCTCGCAAGCGCCGACCTTTTCCTCGTCCATGCAGAAATCGTGTAAATAGCCTGCGGGGACTCCAGAGTTTGGGCTTTTCCATTGCATTGCAGAGGCGTTAGACTTCGGCGGTCACTAAAAACGTTAAGAGAGGAACGAGAAAGGGGGTAAAATCGATTTGGAGAGCAAAAGAGGGTGTCGAATGAATGGAATACCTGATCTCCATTGAAGAGGAGAATGGGGGAGGAAGAACTGCTTTGTCGATTTGTCGAGGGGATGTCGCGGTCTGTCGAGGAAGAGAGGGAGTTGCGAGGGGAGGGGCTGCGGCGTGGAGTGATGGCTAGGGTTGAGATAGGGATGAAATAGTTGGAGCGTAAAAAATGTGCGGGTTTTGATTGATATGTGGGTTTTGGCCATGAATTTTATTTTTCATGGCTAATACATATGTATTAGCCACACTATTTATAACCCTAGCTATAAAATAATTATTAACCATGATTTTGGCAATCGTGGCTAATATCGGTGTATTAGCCACGATTTTTAGTCCCTGGCCAAACAAAGTGTAGCCAATACTCACTTTTCTAGTAGTGATGTGTGTGTCTTGTTCACCTATAGGTGACACAAAGTGGAGCTGGGCAGTCGGAGCGCCAGCATTCTGATGAAAGTACGGCACCAGCCGAGGTGCCTACACCTCCACCATCTGCGGAAACTGTACGATTAGTTACTGATGCTTTGTTCGCCATGATGCAAGCCTAGCCGATTGGGCAAGCACAGCCGGCAGTAAGGCAAGAACAGGTTGCGGCGAGGCTAGAACCTGTAGAGGCTGTAGAACCTCGAGGAGCTGAGAATCAGTTGAAGCAATTTTTGAGCTTTCACCAGCCTACGTTCTCGGGAGTGGGATCTCCCGTGCAGGCAGAAGATTGGTTGTCGCGCGTCAAGCAGATAATGATGGCGATTGGATCGGAGGAACATCAGAAGGTCACCTTATCCACCTTCTTGTTGGAAGGAGAGGCGTGTTTATGGTGCGGCGAGATGGAGCTACATCACTTGGCAGGGAGACCGTTAACACAAGTGTCGATGGAGGAATTCTCTAGACTCTTCCTGACAAAGCACCTCCCGGCGGCAAAGCGTATTGCCATGGAGAACGAATTCCAAAGGCTAATGCAGGGTGAAGGCAGTGTTGAACCTTACCTGCATGAGTTTACACGCTTGGGGTGGTATGCGGGTTCGATCTTTGCTGATGAGTAGAGGAAGACAAATAGGTCCTATGAAGGACTGCGGGATGAGTTGAGGTTCATGCTTTCTAGTTCTGTGAACCAGGGATTCCAGGCGTTAGTCGACACTGCGTGCGCGCTGGAAAAAGACATGAAGAGGGTGCATGGGAAGCGGGCTTTGGCTGTGGCATATCCGGAGTTTAAGGTGCCCCGACCAGCGAAGTCATTTTCTAAGAAGAGATGGGGTAAGAAGTCCAAGGCCGCTGGACAAGCTCCTTCTTCGGTTGCATCGGGATCAACGTCAAGGACCACCTCAAGGCCGTATACTCGTACATGCTTTAATTGTGGACGGGTGGGACATATAGCCCGTGATTGTCGCGCACCGCCAAAGAGTGAAAAGAAGGTGGTGGCATCGTATGCAGAAAAAGGAAAGGCAGTCGTGGAGTCTTCTGCCTTGCAGGCGCAGCCCCGGGTCTACAATCTTGGCCTGCAGGAGGCCATAAAGCAAAGTGACATCGTCACAGGTACGAGTTAATTTATTGAGTACTGTATTGCTTGCATGCTTTGTTTCTTGTATATGCGTATGCGTCTTGTGTGTGTGACATGATTGTCACAGGGTTTATGATGATTCGGAACACGCTGGCGCGAGCATTATTCGATACGGGTGCATCACATTCTTTTTTGTCTAAAGATTTCATAGTGCGGCTTGGGATACCTAGTCGTGCAAATACAGATAGCGTCAGGGTGGTGTTGCCGAATGGTTGTTTGATGCTCGCGGATCGAGCTTGCGATGTGGCGGTTCAGATAGGAAGTCGGGATTTCTGTTTGACTGCATCTGTATTACCGATATCGGAATTTGAGGTGATCTTTGGGATGGATTGGCTCGCAGAGTAGCATGCCTTGATTGATTGTAATGCTAAAGAGATCACGTTGGGCCAGAATACCGAGCAGGAGACTAAGTTCGCGGGGATGCGAGGAGTGGGCGGGACGTTGATGTCTGCACTCCAAGTTATCAAAGCAGTTCGGAAGGGCGCAGAGTTATACTTCACGCTAATTCAGGCTGTTGAGCCCAAGGTCAGTGTATGTGATGTTCCGATCGTATCGGAGTTTGCAGATGTGTTTTCCAAGGATTTCCCTGGGCTACCACCCTAGCGAGAGATTGACTTCACGATTGAGTTGGTGCTAGGTGCGAAACATGTGGCCCGCTTGCCATATCGCGTCGCGACAAAGGAAATGACGGAGTTGAAAGTCCAACTGCAAGAGTTGCTGGAGCAGGGTTATATACGTCCAAGTATGTCACCTTGGAGCGCCCCTGTGCTTTTGTGAAAAATAAAGACGGTGGCTTTCGGTTATGTATTGATTACCTCGAACTGAATAAGCCGACAAAGAATAACAAATATCCGATTCCACGGATTGATGAGTTGTTCGATCAACTAGTGGGGTCGACCATCTACTCCAAGTTGGAATTGAAGTCTAGTTATTACCAGTTGAGGATTCGGGAAGGAGACATTCCCATAACCACATTTAGAACATGTTACGGGTACTATGCGTTCACGGTAATGCTGTTTGGGCTGTGAAATGCGCCATCGGTGTTCATGGACTTGATGCACCGAACATTTCGCGAGTATATGGATCTGTTTGTGATAGTGTTCATCGATGATATTCTGGTCTACTCTCGATCTGAAGCTGATCATGAAAACCACTTGCGGTTGGTGTTGAATACGTTGAGGCAGAATAAGCTCTACGCCAAGTTCTCAAAGTGCGAGTTTTGGCTATTGTCGGTGGCTTTTCTAGGCCATGTGGTGAGTGGATCGGGCATCGCCGTGGATCCGGCAAAGATAAAGGGCATACAGGAGTGGCCGGTGTTGTCTTCAGTGGCCGAGGTCAGGAGATTCCTTGGACTAGTAGCTCAACTGGTGATGAGAAGTGAGGGAACTCCATAGTTAAGCGTGCTTGGGCGAGAGTAGTACTGGGATGGGTGATCTCCTGGGAAGTCCCCGTACGGCCCAACTTAACTGTCGAGTTTGCTCATCAAAGGGAGGTTGTGGCCACCAACAACCCGCCAGTGGCTGGAGAGGGGTTGGGGTGCTTGGGCTGCAGCCCGGTAGCGTCGCCTAGATCGGAGTCGTGACGCTGTCACGTTGGATCGGTTAGGGGCGTTACAGATAGCCTATGGGTCTAGGCAGCTGAAGCCTCACAAGAGGTATTACCCCGTCCATGACTTGGAATTGGCGGCGGTAATTTTTGCGTTAAAATTGTGGCGGCACTATATTTATGGTGCGAAGGTGGATATCTTCACGGATCACAAAAGCCTGAAGTATCTCCTGGATCAGAAGGACTTGAATATGTAGCAGCGTAGGTGGGTTGAGTTCCTTGGAGACTACGAGGTGGTAATTTAGTATACGCCAGGCAAAGCCAATGTGGTGGCAGATGTCTTGAGTATAAAATACTCTGGGCAAGGGAATTGGATCGAAGCTCATGATGAGCAGTTGGTGCTGGACTGGGAGTCCCTTGGCATAGAATGTGTAGCAAGAGGCGAGTCTAGCGTGGCTCGGCTGAACTGGATTGAAGTGCAGAATGACTTGTCCGATCGTATTCAGGAAGCGACATGTTTGGATGTGGAGTTTCGGCCTGACGTGGCGGAATCTCAAACGGGCGAGAGCGGCTCCTGGGAGATAATTGACGGGGTTCTGAGGAAGGACGGACGGATTTGTGTACCGCAGTTCGGCAAACTCCGTGAGGAGTTGATGTTTGAGGCTCACTTCACAAAGTGCTTCATTCACCTGGACAGTACAAAGATGTACCTGGATATGAAGAAATCATTTTGGTGGCCTGAACTGAAGCGGGACGTAGCTTTGTACGTGAATCGATGTCAAACTTGTGCCTTGGTGAAGGCCGAGTGTCAGAAGCCCGACGGGTTCCTGAAGCCTCTTCCTATCCCCGAGTGGAAATTCGATGACATCTCCATGGACTTTGTTCATGGATTACCTAGATTGCAGCAGGGTAACGACGCGATTTGGGTGATTGTGGATCGCTTAACCAAAGTGGCTCACTTCATCCCAAATCGGAAGGAGGATAGCATTGAGAAGCTGGTAGAGTTGTATGTGTGCAACATTGTGCGACTACATGGGATTCCTAAGAGTATAGTCTGTGATCGCGATGGACATTTCACGTCCAAGGACTGGAGGTTGGTTCAGAAGAGTCTGGGCAAGAAGTTAAAATTCAGTACGACTTTCCACCCTCAAACTGACGGGCAAACCAAAAGAACGAACCGTACTATGGAGGATATGCTGAGGATGTGTATTCTGGACTTTGGCAAGAAGTGGGAGGATCACCTCTTCATGGTAGAGTTCGCTTATAACAATAGTTACAAAGCAAGTATCAAGTTGGCGCCATATAAAGCTTTGTATGGGAGGCGGTGTCGAACACCGATATCTTGGACAGAGGCGGAGACACCAAAATTTTGTGAAAAGAAGTGGTAGTTGATGCATGCGAGCTGGTGCGATCCATTCAAGAGCGCATAATGGTCGCTCAAGATTGGCAAACAGAATATTTTAATTCTCGCCACAGGAAGCTGGAGTTCGCGGTAGGAAATTGAGTCTATTTAAAGATCAAGTCGTTCAAAGGCGTTTCATGGATTCGCCGACTCAAGAAGTTGAGTCCGAGGTTTTTGGGACCTTTCGAGGTTGTAGAACGGGTGGGAGAAGCAGCGTAACTGTTAGCGTTGTCCACGGAGTAGAGTGGATTGCACGACGTCTTCCATGTCTCTATTTTGAGGAAATCCTTGGTAGAGGCTAGTGTGGTGATCGAATCAGCATCGGTGCCAATAGAGGAAGACTTGAGGATGCGTGTTCGTCCCGTTGCTATATAGGATTCAGAAATTTGGCAGTTGCAGAACAAAGAGGTCAAACATGTAAAAGTCTGATGGGACAACTAGGGTCATAAGGAGCGCTCGTGGGAGCCAGAACAGACCATGCTGGAGGACTATCCAGAGTTATTCCTTTAGGTATAATTTAAGTTTTGTGTACCCTTTTTGCTTTCTATAATTTCGGGACGAAATTATTTTAAGGGGGAGAGAGTTGTAACGTCCCAAATTTGAAAGAGGGATGGACAGCGTTTAGAGCCAAGTTTGGGTCTTGGTGAGGATCACACGGCCTAAGACATGGGCGTGTCCCTAGCCGTGTCTTACTCGGGTTTGACGAAGAACTCGGGTGGTCGACATGTTGGTCTCGACGAAGTGTCGAGACATTGAACACGGCATAGGACACGGGCGTGTCCATGGCCGTGTCATGCTCGGGTTCGTCGAGAGCCCGGGAAATCGATGAACTGCGCTCGACGAAGTGTCGAGACAGTGAACACGACCTGGGATACGGGTGTGTCCAAGGCCGTGTCATGCGTGTGTTCGATGAATTTTCTGTGAAGTTGACAAAAAGGCAGTCGACGATCGTCAAGACTTCGAACACGGCCTGAGACACGGGCATATCCCATGCCGTGTCTTGCTCAGGTTGTTGGCCGAGCCGTGTGAGGGGATAGACATAGCCTGGAGCCCAGGCATGTTCGTGTTGGACACGGGCGTGTCAAATGCAACACGGGCGTGTCGAGTACCCGTGTTCTCCTCGGGTGGGGTTTGTTCCTGTGTCGATGGAGGAACCCGCCCAGATATACGGGCATGTACTAAGTGACATGGGCGTGTCAACTTTGACACATGCGTGTTCAAAGCCCGTGTCCTTTTCTGGGTGCGATGGTTTCGGCGTCGATTGAGGCACATGGCCATGGACAAGGGCTTGTATCAAGCCGTGTTCGACCCAAGAATTTTGGTTTTCAGTGCGAATCGAGGCCTTCATTTCCTTCTTTTGGGATCTGATGGTCCAGGGCTGTCCTTGATGAGTTATGTCCGGGAATAGGGTTTGTAAACCCTCATTCTTCATTAAGTACTCTCTTTCTAAGTTCTAGAGAGAAGGGAGAGTAATGAAGAAGGTGAAGGAGAGATCTGGCTGCCGGAGAAGCTTCGGAGCCCCAAATCGCGAGCCGAGTCCAGATCCGCGGGGGCAAATCCGTTGCGGTAGATTTCATCTGGCTAAGTTCTCATGGCTAGGAAGATGGGTCGTAAGGTAATGACACTTCTCCTCTTGGTTTTAGGATGCATGTTTAACATCTTTTCTTTCAAGATTTTGGGCACCAAATCTCTCAAATGAGAGGGGTTTGGGTCGCCATGGTTCAAGAGGAACCTCCGGATAGATTGAGTTCGTCCCCGACATGTTTTTGTTGTATAAATCCGCTCCGTTAGTGGATTAGGCATGGTGGTTGAAGCCGTGGTCGTGACTGTTAGTCCGACTCGGTGATGTTGCATTACGAGCTGTTGGATCCCTAATTGATATGGGCTAGGTTCACTAGCTTAGGATGTCACCCAACATGTATAGCCAGGGTCAATTTTGGGTCCTAGAGTCTAGGCCAAGTCCTTAGGTTCAACTTCAGATGGACCACCTTTCAACAAGACCATCAGAGACTCCAGACTTAGAGGATTTCAAGACTAAGTAAAGTGAGTTCGACGTTCGTCGAACTCAGCTCGACGAACGGTGTTCTACGCTAGACGATCGTGAGACAATTCTTTGTGCTGAGCTCGATGATCTTAGTTCTCTGTTCGATGAACTCTCAGTTTCTACATCAAGCTAAAGCCAGGACAACTTCAGAATTTTTCTAAGACCATCTTCAAACTTTGGTCGACGAATTAGATTCTGAGCTCGACGAACTTGGACCTCAAGTTCTCAACTTCTCAGGTCGATGAAGTCACCTTCTCAGGTCGACGAATGCAGTTCTCTACTCGACGAATTCCAAATTCAGAAGATTTATGTCGACACTGGATATCAGCAGATGCAGAATATTTGGCTAAGTCCACAATCTTTCTTCGCTCGACGAATTTGGATCTCAGTTCGATGAATACTGTCTGACAGTGATCTGCTCAATGAATGATGATTCTCAGCTCGACGAATGAAGATTGTATGTTTGACTAATGAAGATTGTCTGTTCGACGAACTCTCTCAAGCTCAGCTCGACGAACTCAAGCTCAGCTCGACGAACTCAAACTCAGCTCGATGGATTGTGTTCTTCGTTTGACGATTCCAGACTAGGCCTTCTTCAGGTTTCCCGTCCTGTTTCTTGGCGATGATTCCAGAGTTATTAATGCCAGATCTTCTCGAAATGTTACCGTTGGAATGCGCATTAATCATGGACTATCACATGCTGTTTTTCCATGGGACAGTTAGGGAAATCATTGATTGTCGCTTCCTTCCCAGGACGACTGCAATTACTGCTCAAACATTCAAATTTCGAATGTTCTCAGTCAGTCAGAAGACAGAAAAGAAAGGAGAAGAATCAGTCAGAAGTAGTATAGCAAGCAATACAGACAATCAGATAGAAACACTCAGATCACATAGAAGAACAATCATACTCAAATCAAAAGTTCTACAGCAATCAGCCTTGACCAGAGAACAACTTCATCAAGAAGAAGAAGAAGAACATTCAAATACTATCAAGAGTCTTCTTCCTTCAACTCTATAGGACAACTTCAAAGGACAACAAATATCTATCTGTCAAAGGAGTCCTGAAGCAATTTCTGGTCCAGGCACTTTAGGTCTTTGAATACCTATCACCCTGAAGCAGTGCTCCAGCTTTCCTGATACACTCAAGATCTCAGGGGGAGAAAATCTGCTACAATCAATCCACAAGTCTTCTCAGTTGATATTGAGAAAGAGAAGACCCCATCACCCTCTTTTCCAATTCCTGTACAGGGTTTTAATTCCCTTCAAAATTATTCTGGTTGCAAGTCTCCTTCCAAAAGACTTGAGGTTTGGTTTTTGATCACCTGAACAAAAGCTCATTGGTGTCAGGCACCTGATCAAAAACCTGAGTGGATTCCTACCAGGGTGGTAGAAGAGTGGATGTACCCAGGTTGGGGAACCACTATAAAATTCTTGTGTCGTCTGGTTTCCCATCTTTTTATTTTGGCTGTGTTGTTCTGTGATTGCTTAGGTTGCTATGTTTATTTTCCTTATTTGCTGACTTGTTCACCTAGGCTTACAACAAAAGTTGTAAAAAGTTTTTAGTGAGCAAAATACTCTATTCACTCCCATTCTAGAGTATTTCGTATCTAACCTGCACTTTCAATTGGTATCAGAGGGAGGTTAGTTAAAATACCACACCTTAGTGGTTGTACAGGCTAACACCTGAACCACAAAGATCCCTCTAGTTAGATCTGTTTGTTTTGTTTTTGTTATTAGATTTATCTCTTCACAGACATGGCTCAAAACAAAGATTATGCAAGCATCAGACCTCCAGTGTGCAATCTCAACAAGTTTGCCATTTGGAAGGCAAGAATCAGGTTATACATGAATTCTATTGATGAGGATATCTTTTCTGTTATCTTGATAGGAGTACCTCTAGCACCTGCAGCTTCTACCAACACTTCTACCAACATGACTGCAGTGCCTCCTCCAGAGAACAATGAAGCCTACAAGAAAGCCAAGATGGCAGATGCTAAGGCAATGAATATCTTAGCTCAGACTATGTCAGATGACATATTCCAGAAGGTGGCTGAGTGCACCTCAGCCAAGGCCATTTGGGACTCCCTTAACCAAATGGTAGCTGGCTCAGCAGATGAGAGAAAAGACAGGAGATCCAATCTCATTTCCCTGTATGAGAACTTCAAAAAGGATGAGACAGAATCAGTGGTCGACATGTATAATAGGTTAAGTTCAATCATCAATGAGCTCAAAACCCTGGATGAGGACATCACCTTGACAGAGGTGAATGATAAGATTCTGATGTGTTTCCCTAGCTCTTGGGATTCCAGAATCTGGCCAATCAAAGAAGCCAGAAGCCTAAATGAGATATCAACTGAATCTCTACTAGGCAAATTGAAATCCTATGAGCAGCTGATCAAATCAAGAGAAGCAGCAGAACAGAAGGCAATAACTCCAGTTAGAAAGGATCACAGCATAGCCTTCAAAGCATCCGAGGAAAGTGAAACATCAACTTCAAATGAAGAACTCATGAGCCTCTTTGCAAAATGATTCTACAAGATGGCAAGGAAGGATTTCTGAAGGAAATCATCCAGACAAGATGATAAGCCTAGATATGACAAGACACCAACCAAGGAGGTTGTGTGCTTTGGTTATAGAAAGCCTGGACATTACATCTCAGAATGTCTAGAAAACCAGAAGAAGGACAAGAGCAGAGAAAAGGACTTCAGGAGAAAGCACAGCAGCAGACCCTCCTCCAGTAAATATAAAAAGAAAGACAAGGGATTTGTTGTTGAGACTTGAAGTGACACTGAAGAAGAAACATCTTCCTCCAGTTCAAATGAAGAAGAGGACGAAGCCAGATCCAAGGAGGTCTGCCTAATGGCAATTGATGCCTCCAGGAGTAACTCTGGATCAGAAGAAGAATCTGAAGATGAAGCTGCCTCATACTCAGAGGTAGATCAGGTTATTTATAGCTTTGGCTTTAGTTCTGATTTATTTAAAACTGAATTTAAATATATGTGCTTAGATTTAATTAATTCCGAAAAGGAAATAAAAACTCTTAGAGAAAGACTAGGAAGTCTTGAATCTGTAAATTTAGAAAACATTAAACTACAAGATCAACTAACCTTAGCTAATGAGCAAATAATTAAATTAAAATCTGAATTATGTGAGGCCAAACAACTTGAGCAATCTCTCAATGGGAGAAGTATCAAGCTGATGGACATTACAAGCACAGTGAATGTCAGATTAAATGGCAAGCTGGGCTTGGGTGCTTCATCAAGTTTACCCCCCATAATTAAGAAAAACATTCTTACCACCCCTATTACATTTGTTTCTGCTAAAGGAAAAGAAAAGATAATAAATAAACCGTTGTCTGAAAACAATCCAAAACCTATAGACAAGAGAAACAGAAATCAGAAAACAGTTAATAAAAACAAAGTTCAGCAGCATTCGTCGAACTTAGATCGACGAAATGTAGCCAGTTCGTCGAACCCAGATCGACGAACGCTGAACGCAAACTTCAGATATAATAATTCGTCTAACAGCGATCGACGAACTGTGTATGGTTCGTCGAGCAGAGGTCGACGAACTTGGGGCACAGAAAATGACTACTGTCATTCTCTGAGCAGAGATCGACGATCTCAACCCTATTCGTCGAACTCTGGTCGACGAACTTACAACAATTCTTCGAACCCAGAAAGACAAAACTTAAACTATTTCTCTTACAGAAACTTTAAACCAGCTAATAAGTCATTCAATCCAGTAGCTGATTGGGTTATTCCACCTAGGAGATACCACCCCTTAGGTTACAAATCACAACCTGCATTATCAGTTATATCCAGTTTCTCTTTTCAACCAAATAAAGGACCCAAGGTAACCTGGGTCAAGAACAATTGAGTTTTGTTTTTCATTACAGGTACAGGTGAAGGGCTGTCCAAGGGTAAGTCAGACCTGGTACTTGGACAATGGTTGTTCCAAACACATGACAGACAGCAAGGGCAATATATCCAATTACAAGCCCAAGCTAGGACCAAAGGTGATTTTTGTAGATTCAAACAGTGGTCAGTCAGAAGGATATAGAGCAGTCAAAATTAGATCAGTGACTTTCAAGAAAGTAACATATGTAAGAGGACTTAAACATAACCTTATATCCATAAGTCAATTATGCGATGACGGTTATCAGGTACATTTAACTCTACTTCCTGTTCTATTATTGATAATGATAACAAAACTATTTTAATTGGACTTAGACAAGGCAACATATATCTAGTAGATTGTATTTCTGCCAAAACTGATGTTTGTTTACTCAATATCACTAGTAATCAAAATTAGTTATGACATAAAAGATTAGGGCATGTAAACCTTAAGAATATATCTAGGTTATCTAAAGACAACCTTGTTAGTGGTTTACCTTCTGGCCCCTATAAGAAGGAAAGCCTATGCATGGCTTGTCAATTAGGCAAGCAAACCAAAACTAGCTTTAAATCCATTAATAAAAGTGATTCACCTAGGATATTGTATTTGCTTCATGTGGATCTATTTGGACACATTGCAGTACAAAGCCTAGGAGAGAAGTCTTATACTTTAGTGATTGTTGATGACTTCTCTAAATTCAGTTGGGTAGCCTTTCTGAGAGCTAAGTCAGATACATTCAAGGTTCTTACAGATTTTCTCAGGACCATACAGATTGAGTTCTCTACTCATGTTGCATTGATCAGAAGTGATCATGGCACAGAGTTTGAGTCTCTTCTTATGCATGTGTTCTGTGAGAAGGAAGGTATCAGGCAGTGCTTCTCAGCTCCTAGAACTCTCCAACAAAATGGGGTTGCTAAAAGGAAAAATAGGACACTCATTTAATCTGTAGGTACATTATTGGCAGATGCTTACATGCCTCTATCCTTTTGGGCAGAAGCTGTAAATACTGCCAACTATGTCCTGAATAGAAGCCTTATACATAAACTGAAAAATAAGACCCCCTATGAATTACTTAAAGGGAAGAAATCTAAAATCACATACTTTAAAGTTTTTGGTTGTATTTGTTACATTCACACAAATAACAAAATATACATTAGAAAGTTTGAGGCTAAGGCTGAAGAAGGGATTTTTCTAGGATATTCCCAAGTAAGCATGGCCTATAGGGTTTTTAATAAATCCACCCTTAAAATTGAAGAGTCTATTCATGTATCTTTTGATGAAGCTAACATGTCTTATAAGGAGAAAGAGATTTCTACCAATAGCGTTTTGCAGGTTCCATAGCTGTGTGAGTGTATGGATGGACTAAACCTTATCCAAGAGGTATCAACCCATTCTACTCCACAGGTTGCTGAAGATAGTGAAGAAGAAATTCAAGAGGAAGTGGCTGAACTTCCCTCAATAGCTAGTACCATTCCTCAAGAGAAATTAATTACAGAAGTTATTGTTCAACAAGCTCTACCAACTGATCTTGTCACACTTAGAGATCACCCCAGAACTCAAGTGATTGGAGACATTTTAGCAGGTGTACAGACAAGGCATCAACTCAACCAAGACTTGATGCATGCCTGTTTTCTCTCTCAAATTGAACCTCTCACCATTCATGAAGCAGAGCAAGATCCCCACTGGATCATTGCAATACAAGAGGAACTAAATCAGTTTGAGAGATGTAGAGTTTGGGATTTGGTTCCAAGACCCCATAACTACCCAGTTATTGGAACCAAATGGGTCTACAGGAAAAAGTTGGATGCTCAAGGCAACATAGTGAGGAACAAGACTAGGCTTGTTACTCAAGGCTACAGGCAAGAGAAAGGAATTAACTATGACCAAACCTTTGCCCCTATTGCAAGGTTAGAGGCCATTAGGATATTCCTTGCCTATGCAGCTCACAAGAGATTTAAAGTCTTCCAAATGGATGTCAAGATTGCATTCTTGAATGGAGTGCTTCAAGAAGAGGTTTATGTAGAACAACCTACAGGTTTTATCTCTCTAACTTATCCCTCTTTTGTATTTAAATTGCATAAAGCTCTCTATTGTTTAAAGCAAGCTCCAAGAGCTTGGTATGAGATCTTAGCAAGCTTTCTTTTAGAGCATAAATTTACAAGAGGAACCATAGATAAAACTCTGTTCACTAGACATCATAAGGACCAAATATTATTAGTACAAATATATGTGGATAACATCATCTTTGGGTCTACTGATCCCAAATTGTTCAAGAGGTTTGCTGACCTCATGCATTCTAAATTTGAGATGAGTAGCATGGGTGAGCTTTCCTACTACCTTGATCTCCAAGTGAAGCAGCTCCCTGATGGTATCTTCCTCTCCCAAGCTAAGTATGCTAAAGAGCTTATTAAGAAGTTTGGGATGGGTGATGCTTCAGGAATGAAAACACCAATGGCTACTAATGTTGTTGTGGATTCTGATGCAGCAGGGAAACCTGTAGATCAGAAGCATTATAGGGCAATTGTTGGATCCCTATTATACCTAACAGCTAGCAGACCTGATATAATGTTTGCCACATGCCTTTGTGCTAGGTTCCAAGTGAACCCTAAAGAATCTCACCTTATTTTCCTAAAAAGAATTTTGAGATATATAAAGAGTTGTCCTAATCTAGGACTCTGGTATCCTGCAGAGTCAGAGTTTGAGTTAACTGGATACTCAGATGCTGACTATGCTGGATGTAGAGTGGACAGGAAGAGTACCTCTGGAACTTGCCAGTTCCTGGGTATGAGACTTGTCTCCTTCTTTTGTAAAAAGCAGACATCTGTGTCTACATCAACTGCAGAAGCATAATACATGGATGCTGGCAGCTGCTGTTTACAAATGCTATGGATACAAAACCAACTCCTAGACTATGGTGTCAACTTAAATATATCAACATTATTTTGTGATAATACTAATGCTATTGCTATAGCACAGAATCCAGTTCACCATTCTAGGACTAAGCATATTGAAATAAGACATCATTTCATTAGAGATAATGTAGACAAAAAGAAAATTAACTTAATCCATATTCCTACTGATTTACAGAGAGCAGACATTTTTACCAAGCCCTTGGATGAGAAAACTCATTTGTTCTTTATAAATCAACTGGAAATGATTAATGGAGAAGAGTTAAATTAACTTCTGTCTGCATTCGACGAATTTTTCAGAGTTCGTCGAACGGAGTTCGATGAATTAGTGAAAGTTCAAGAGATTTTCGTCGACCGGAGATCGACGAAATCTCTGTGCGTGGAAATAATTTTCGTCGACCAGAGATCGACGAACTTTGCTTCAGAAGATATTTCATTGAACGGAGTTCGACGAACTGTTTTCGATTCTTTGGGATGAGATCGACGAATTATCTGTCTATAATTTCTTTCGTTGTGCTCAGTTCGAAGATTTTTTCTTTTTCGTGGAACGGAGATTGTCGATTCATATTCTGAAAATCTTATATCTAGGTTTTCTTCGACCTCCGTCCCGCACTTTCAGTTCTTTTTCTCTTGATAGTCGTTTTTCTCTATGTTTTTCTTGCAGGTCATCAATAACGATTCCAGCAAGCACCCTCGCCGCAATGAAATTTGATACTGGTTTCGATATGGACTTCGATTCTTTCCAACATTCTGACCCCATCTTTCTCTATATCTTGGAACTGCTAGAAGAACTTCATCTCAAGGATTTCATGACCAGGCGAATTAAATTGCACTCAACTGAAATCAGAGAATGGGTGTATACGTCGTCAGTTTCTGAGGAAGATGTGCTGACAGGCACTATCGGGAGTCATGCTGTTTCATTATCTCCCGCAATTCTTTCTGAGATTTTTGGACTAGTAAATGGAGAAGATAATATGGAAATGGATTCTGAAGAATTTGGTGATATGCTAAAGTTAATGGGTTTTTCAGGAAGCAACCCTAACAAGCTGTTGAAGAAGCAACTGTCTTCCGCGTACCAGTTCCTGGCGGACATTGTCAGAAAAGTGCTGATGGGAAAGCACTCAGCGCACGACTACATCACCCGCTACCAATTCCTGGTTATGTGCGCCGTGGTGAACAAGAGACATGTCAACTGGGGCACAATCTTCTTTGAGTTGATAAATAAAAAGAATAGTAAGAAAGAGGTCTGCTTCGGCAGAATTTTGGGAATTTTTCTTCAAGAGAAGGCTGGTGAACTTATGGTCTCCCCGACCATCTTCATCAACGCCAGCAAGCGCCTCACCTGCGCCTAGTTCGGCAGATGGGAGAGGACTATCTCCAAGCCCTCAAAGGTTTCTTCCTCTTCCATTCAAACTTCTGAGAGCACCAGGGATGTAATGGTCACTCCCCTCCCTACTGAAGAGGTCATTCCATCTCCACAACCTCTTCCAGCAACTCATCTTCCATCATCAACCTCTCTTCAAATTCCTCCAACTTCCCCCACTCATGTTTCTTCATCACCATAGCATACCTCTATACCTACTCCACCTCCATCTCCACCTATGGACATCACCAATATTCTAGCTTCACCTCATGACACCAATATTCCTCCACCTCCTCGGTCTCCTCTTCCCCCTCATTTGTCATCCATTCCCTCCTGCACCATACCCACAGATATTTCCATGCCAGATGCCCCCATTCCATCTTCATCTCCATCCACTCATCACACTCATGTTATTCCACCCTCCATTCCATCCTCTTCCCCTTCCTCCTTTGACTCGACTGCCATCTCATCTATTCTCACCATTCTTACTCCCCTCATAAAATCCCTAATCCAAGAGGCCATTACACCTCTTGTGACCTCCATCAATTCTTTATCTGCCCAGATATCTGCCCTATCTGCTGTCTCCTCTTCATCCAGGGGCCTGGCTCCAGGTTCTCTTGAACCCAGGCAGGGGGAGATGCTCAGTGATGAAGTTGCAGCAGATGCAGATGCAGCAGCAGCAGTCACAACAGCAGTTCCCTCTACAGCAGATGCAGATTCAGTTGAAGATGCAAAAATTTTGACAGAATTTGATTTTGAAATGATTGAATTAATTCATTTTATGGATACTGACAATAACTTAGATGAGTCAGTTGAGCAAATAAAACCTGTTGGTGATTTCCAGTTAAATCACATAGTTAATTTGTCTGTTTTGTTGAGAAATTTTGATACTATTTTTGTACAGTTATCCTCTGCTAAGCCACATTTGGCTATTGTACCCTACACCTCTCCAGTAAGTCCAGAAGTTGCTAAGCAACTCTGTGATAGTTTTGCTATCCCAGCTTTAATCTCTGCAGACAGTCCAGAAGTCATTCCAGAAGACACCTCAGCCCCAAGCTTTGTCATGGATGACTCTCCTGTACCAGATTTGGATGAGCTAATACTAGCTGACATTGAAGAAGAGAATAAGGCAGCAGCTGAAAGCTCTATCCCTATTGTTTTTGTTTCCTGTGCAGCTCCCTCCTCTCCTATTGCTAAAGCTCCAGTTCCAGAATCCTCAACTTCTGCCCTTGCTTCTATAAAAAAAAGCTATTATTTCTGATAAAGCTCTAAAAGCTTTGGATGTCTTGTATGACAACCCTCAGGGTTCTGACAGTGATGATGAAGAAGATGATGATGATGATTCTGATGAAGATGCTGCCAGTAAGAAAAAGAAGATGTTATCAAAGAAAAAAAAGGCTCCTCCTCCTCCAGCTCCCAAGCCAAATCCCATTGCTGACACCCCTTATTATATTCTGCACAATATTGCTCCATATAAGGGAATGCCTGCATGGATGTGGTTGTCCAAGAACCAACAAAAGGAAAGAAAGAGAAGTACGAGATATTCCCCTCCTCCAGTTCACAGATTCAGAAAGGATCCACCTCCTCCTCCTCCAGCAGCTGGTGCTAGTGGCTCTAGCTCCCAGAGATCTGCCCCCATACAAACATATCAGAGACAGTCAGGGAGATCATCTGGAAGCAGCCAGCAGAGGCAGCCATCCTTAGGTAGTCAACAACAACAGCAACAACCCTCTGAAGTACAAAAAGCTGTCAGTCCAAAAAGATCATATTCTCCTCCAATCCATTTGAAGATCCTGAAACTGCTAATACTGCAAGAATGGCTAGATATCAGGAATTAATTGGACTATCTTTGATCAATAAAGCCAAGGCTGAAGGAAAAGATATTTTAGGATTCACAACAATGTCAAAGTACATAAAAGAAGAGTTGAAAAGGTTTGACAAAGGCAATAAACTGTTCAATGTTGATGATTATATGAAACTACATCCAGAAGCAGTTGTCCCCAGAGCAACTTCATTGAATATTATTGGGGCAGCTGATATGACTATGACAAAGGCTCAGGCTTCAGATCCCAAGAGAGAAATCATTTTCAAGAAGCCAGGAGAGAAACCAACTGAAGACATGTCCAAGCAAAAAAGCAAAAGAAGTAATCTTCATGTTGTTTTTATTTTTGTCTGTTTGTGTTTTTCAAACTATGCTATCTGTTTAAACAAAGTTGTGTATATATATATATCTGTTGCATGTGTTGGTAATTCTCTGCCAGATATATTTCTTTTCTTGCTTTGTTTTTCTGTTTGTTTCTATTTTGAGTCTCTTAGTGACCTCACCTAAATAGGGGGAGATTGTTGGAACCCTAGTTGATTTGGGCTAGGTTCACTAGCTTAGGATGTGACCCAACATGTATAGCCAGGGTCAATTTTGTGTCCTAGAGTCTAGGTCAAGTCCTTAGGTTCAACTTCAGATGGACCAGCTTTCAACAAGACCATCAGAGACTCCAGACTTAGAGGATTTCAAGACTAAGTAAAGTGAGTTCGACGTTCGTCGAAATCAGCTCGACGAACGGTATTCTGCGCTCGACGTTCGTGAGACAATTCTTTGTGCTGAGCTCGACGATCTTAGTTCTCTATTCGACGAACTCTCAGTTTCTACATCAAGCTAAAGCCAGGACAACTTCAGAATGTTTCTAAGTCCAGCTTCAAACTTTGGTCGACAAATTAGATTCTGAGCTCGACGAACTTGGACCTCAAGTTCTCAACTTCTCAGGTCGACGAAGTCAGCTTCTCAGGACGACGAATGCAGTTCTCTACTCGACGAATTCCATATTCAGAAGATTTATGTCGACACTGGATATCAGCAGATGCTGAATATTTGGCTAAGTCCACAATCTTTCTTCGCTCGACGAATTTGGATCTCAGTTCGACGAATACTGTTTGACAGTGATCTGCTCAATGAATGATGATTCTCAGCTCGACGAATGAAGATTGTCTGTTTGATTAATGAAGATTGTCTGGTCGACGAACTCTCTCAAGCTCAGCTCGACGAAATCAAGCTCAGCTCGACAAACTCAAACTCAGCTCGACGAATTATGTTCTTCGTTCGACGATTCCAGACTAGGTCTTCTTCAAGTTTCCCGTCCCGTTTCTTGGCGATGATTCCGGAGTTATTAATGCCAGATCTTCTCGGAATGTTACCGTTGGAACGCGCATTAATCATGGACTATCACATGCTGTTTTTCCATGGGACAGTTAGGGAAATCATTGATTGTCGCTTCCTTCCCAAGACGACTGCAATTACTGCTCAAACATTCAAATTTCGAATGTTCTCAGTCAGTCAGAAGACAGAAAAGAAAGGAGAAGAATCAGTCAGTAGTAGTACAGCAAGCAATACAGACAATCAGACAGACACACTCAGATCGCACAGAAGAACAATCATACTCAAATCAAAAGTTATACAATAATCAACCTTGACCAGAGAACAACTTCATCAAGAAGAAGAAGAAGAAGAACATTCAAATACTATCAAGAGTCTTCTTCCTTCAACTCTACAGGACAACTTCAAAGGACAACAAATATCTATCTGTCAAAGGAGTCTTGAAGCAGTTTCTGGTCCAGGCACTTTAGGTCTTTGAAGACCTATCACCCTGAAGCAGTGCTCCAGCTTTCCTGATACACTCAAGATCTTAGGGGGAGCAAATCTGCTACAATCAATCCACAAGTCTTCTCAGTTGATATTGAGAAAGAGAAGACCCCATCACCCTCTTTTCCAATTCCTGTACAGGGTTTTAATTCCCTTCAAAATTATTCTGGTTGCAAGTCTCCTTCCAAAAGACTTGATGTTTGGTTTTTGAGCACCTGAACAAGAGCTCATTGGTGTCAGGCACCTGATCAAAAACCTGAGTGGATTCCTACCAGGGTGGTAGAAGAGTGGATGTACCCAGGTTGGGGAACCACTATAAAATTCTTGTGTCGTCTGGTTGCCCTTCTTTTTGTTTTGGATGTGTTGTTCTGTGATTGCTTAGGTTGCTATGTTTGTTTTCGTTATTTGCTGACTTGTTCACCTAGGCTTACAACAAAAGCTGTAAAAAGGTTTTAGTGAGCAAAATACTCTATTCACCCCCCCCCCCTCTAGAGTATTTCAGATCTAACCTGCACTTTCACGAGCCTTTAGGATTTTGTAGAAATCCGTTGCGGCAAGATGTTGTTTGTGATGTTTGTGCTTTCCCCCTTTTCTCAAGTGAGTACGTGTAGCCGGAACCGGACAAGGTTAGCTCCGCAGTGGCGGTAGATGGTTTCCTTGGTGGACAAGGTTAGCTCGGCATTGGCGGTAGATGGTTTCCTTGGTGTGCGGGGACGTTGCTGTACAAATGATGGATTAGGATGGGAATGTTTATGGATTGTGATGTGCTAAGGCGCGTCTTTATCTCTGTGGTCGGCTGGCTATCCCGTGACGTGCAAGTTATGTGGGGAGAGTGTCCCGACAAGACTAGTCCCCTTCTGTGAGACTGACAAGAACGCCAAGAATGGGGCAAGCCCGGGCATTGAGGCCATGAGTGGGTGGGGTCCAGCAAGGGTTCTTAGAATCGGTCAGTGTGTTGGACGGAATCTTGACGTGAGAAGTCAGATCTTGCAGGCAAGCCCGGGTCTAAGACCATGAGCGGGTGGGGCCTTGACAAGAGTTCCGTGTGGCAGCTTGTATGCCGATATGGGAATTGCAGTACCCTTTTTTGCTTGAGGCTTAATGCCAATGGGGAAATTGGAAGTACACAAATGTTTGATGATGTGCTAGATTCATACGCGATAAGGTGCCTTGGGTGAAGCCTGAGTTTTGCATACATGCTGCATAGTAGGTCCCTTTTTATTATATGCTCAACAGTAGAAAACGTGCATGTTGTTTGAGACATCCAAGCCTGTTCTTTTAGTGCTTTACTTATTTATGTATATGGTATACGAAGTGCTGACTTCCAGGTTGGAGGGGTACCCCGGGGTCCGTTAGGGGCGGCTGGGAGGAGATGTGTTTGTTACACAGTTTGAGGTCAGCCTTTGCTGACCCACGTTACAACCAATTTTTACAGGGCAAGGATCGCAAGCAGGAACTAGCTCGTCGGCCAATAAGGCCTAAGCCTAGCGAAGTGTTTCAAGTTTTGTACTAGCTCTATTTTGGTGTCCTTGTATGCTTGATGCGTTTGTTTTTCGGCTTGCATGCCGAAGTAGTCTAGGAGTGTTTATGCACGTTGTTAATGATGTTAACTTTTGGAGTTTGGACTCTCTCTATTGTTGTATGGCCATAAGGCCATTTCGAAACTCATGTGTATGTGGATAACTTCTAGTCTTGTTTGTTGTTTCCGCTGTTGTTTGGTTTTGGGTTTTGATATTTGGTAGTTATATCATGTTTTAATGCTAAAGTTGTGGCATCTGTATGTTGTGGGGCCCCGGCCAGACCCATATTATACGGTCATTACAGAGGAGGTGTTACAGCGGGAACAACTCCAAAATATTTGAAAGCCTGTTTTACCTCTTGCCCGAGGGGGAGTCTTAGCCCCACCTCGAAGTGCGAGACGGGGAGGGCTATCTCGCCGAGGAAGGCTAGCTCGCTAGGATAGAAGGTGTTAACTGATTCTCCGAACTTGGGCGGGGAGACAGATGCCCATCAGCCAAGAACTCGCTTGCGAAACGGTTGTAATCCTCGTCGGAGATTTTGCCAGGAGGGAAGTCGTGGTCGACAAATCGCCTGCCGCAGTGGCTGCTGCCCTCGCCTTCTTCTACTTTTTTCTTCCCCATGGCCAGCGAGGCGACATAAACAGAAAGGGGTAGAAAAGAGTGAAGGGGAAGCGGGACGCGAGAAGTATTAAGCGAGGAGGAGTATGCGAGAGCTCCGGATCTCAGAAGTAGCAGAGAGCAATAGTACAAGCGTAGAGCTTCTGGATCCGGGGGAGGGGGTATTTATAGAAGATGGAGAGAGGGGAAAAAATGGGCGGGAAAATAAGAATTGAGGAAGCCGAAGGGGCAACCCGACGTTTCATCTTCTCTCTCTCTCTCCTGACCCCGAGGCACGGAATGCCGCGACGACTTTTCCGATGAGCCAAAAATAAAATAAAAAAGTGGATTAATTAACACAACAATAATGAGAATCCAGCAGGAAAGAAGTTGACAAAAATATCATAATAAATTATTTGGCCCCGCATGAAGCGGGCATCTCGTCCAGGGGACCTAAATAACAAATTAATAATTAAAACGGCGGGTGGCCGATTGATACATAATGAAGCTACAAGGAAGCATTAAACAGGCGAGGCGAATCCAAGACCCCTCAATTCTTGTGCCACTTCAAACGGCCACCGCGAGATCCCGCGCATGGAGGGCAACCAGGTAGATGAATGGCGCGGACGACGTCTAGACCGCGGCGTGCGAGACGGAGATGTTGGACAATCTCGCTTATGATGGCATGGGGGTCTGTCCCGTCTATTACGGTGTCAGCATCGACCTCGGCAGAGAGGCGAGTGCACTCAGTTTCCAACCAGTAAATGCGCCAATCGGTAGCTTGCTTCTCCCGTTCCATCTCACGGATGATGTGAGTGTATTTTTGAAACATCCGGGCCGTCCGGCGCTTCATCTCTAGAGGGTCCATAGGATCGCCCAGGTAGTCTTCGATATCCTATGGGCGAGGAATAGGAGAGATGGGAGACGACGTGGGGGAATCCTCAGTACCCGAGTCAAACTGGATACTTGCACAATAAAAAAGTGGAAGATCATAATGAAGGGTGGTCTCGCAAGAAGGCTAGCCCAGTGGTCTCGAATTTACTTGATAGGGGAATAGGAATCTATGGGAAGCGAGAGGGCAGGATGAGTTTACTTGGAATGTGAGAGTTCCCCACTAGGCGCGAGTGGTCTTCTTTCCTCGTGATAGGGGGAGGATTCCTAAGGCGATTCAGAGCATTAATAATGTTGGTCAATAATGTCAGGAGGATTCGCAGGCATGGGAGAGTCAGCGCGCTTTCCCCGAGAGAGAATGGTCAATAAGCGAGATGATAAAAGAAAAGAGGCGAGAGGAGGAGTCAAGAATCACCTTTCTCTCCCTGAAAGATGCGGAAGGAAGTGTATCGGCTGCCGAGGGGGCCGAGGAGGTTGCGCTGGCCGAGTGGGGAGGGCCCGCGGTTTTGGCCTTCTTCGGGCGAGATGATGAAGGTGCTGAAGTGGGGGTGCGGACCAAAGATGGGATCAGGGCGGCCACATTGGCTTTATTTTGCTTCTGGACCATTGCCAGACGCTCACGGAAACTCTGGCTGTGAGACATGTTGAGGGTAGAAGAGAGGCGGAAATGAGAAAATGGGCACTCCATGAGGAGGTGGGGTCTCATATTTATAGACTCCCAGGTGGGGGCCTGCCAAAGATTCTCATAAATGAATCCCAATACCGCAAGCCTCGGTTGGACTTTCTTTCCGAGCTTGGGGCGACCTCAAAAAGAGTGGAGATTGTATGCAACCTTGGGCTCGCAGGAGGAGGCTCAAGAAGCGAGCAGGAGAAGCTGGTGAGAGGAACTGGATAGGGGAGTGGGACTATGTGGTCCACTCATAGGAGGCGAGATGAAGGGTTCTCTGCAGTAAGCGAGACGCCCTTTGGGTGCGCGAGCGGGCCCTTGAGGGCGAGATGGATCCCATAATGTGGGAGGCCTACGAGACGAGCAGGAGGGCTCGTCTCTCCGCTGGACATTTCTCCACTTGCCATAGAGAAGGAAAAATATTTTTACCTTCCTACCCCCAAGGGGGATTTTACTCTTCTACCCCGGGTAATTTTACCCCTTTGCCCTTGGTGGTCTACGTATAGCCTTTCAGAACAACAGAGTTTGGTTGTTGGCAGGCCCAACCTAGGGTATTTTTGTAATTTCAGGTCAGCTCAGTATGGTTATTTGCAGATCCAACTCAGAGGCCTATAAATAGACCGATAAGGTGCCTGGGAAGGGGTTGTTGAACCTTGTCATATTCTTCCTCAGAGGCACCTAGCTCAGTATTGGCTAGGGAGGGGAAGAACTACAGATTCTTCCGGGTACGAGGCGGGCCTCCGAGCTGAGACCATCAGTCTGATTTTGGTCCTGTGACCCACACGGGAGGGTGATTCGAGGGGACTAAGTGTGTGCTGCAATTTCAGGTCCGAACTCTAGGAGGAACCGGTTGACCGATTTTAGCACCTAGGCTTGTTCGCCGGAGGCCGGCGAACCCGTTGGTGGCGGCAAACCCACCGGTGGGCTTCGGGCAGGTCGTCGATGACATAGGCGGGTAGTGAAGATGGAGGAAACGGAACTGGATGGTTGTCATAGGATTTTTTATTTTTTATTTTGTTTCTATATTTTAATAAGTAGTTAAGTAAATTACATTCTTTGAACAATTAATAACAAATTAAAAATTCGTCTGCTCTATCAGCGGGTTGTCAGGCCCCCGACGGGCCACACCCACAGAGGGGCGCCAGTGTCCCACCGAGGGGAGTGAGTGGCCTGCCGGGTGCAGGCGAAGCCCGGCAGGGTGCGCGAGTGGCCCGCCGGGGGCTGCAAGTGGCCCGTCGGGGAGCGCAAGTGTCCCGTCGGGGGCGGTCAAAGCCCGTCAGGGGGCGCGAATGGCCAATTGGGGGCGGGCGAAGCCCGCCGGGGACGCGATTAGCCCGCCAGGTGAAAGTGTCTAGTTGTTTACCTAAAACACCTAGAGGGGGTGAATAGGCGAGTTCTTCGTCTAAAAATGGATTAAAAATTAATATAAGCAAGCATACAGAACAAACACAACACAACACAGGAATTTATAGTGGTTCCCCGATTTGGGTACGTCTACTGTCTCGCCCCGCATATCTACCATAAAAAGCTAGATTCAGCTACTTCACCTTACTTGGATTTAATCAAATCTTACAACTCGGAGTCACCACTACTACTTCTCGGAAAACAGCCACTCATACACTTTGAGAACACAGTCTCCTATAACTCGATCCTAGCACAAGGATATACACCTTGAAAGTGAAAACTTCCTACTATAGTACAAAAGAAATTTTATACAATACTTTAATTTAAAACCAATTTATTTCTTCAGATCTGAAAATGTTCAAACTTCTTCTTCCTTGGAAAGAAAACTTGAGAGTCTTGTAGAAGGAGAAGACTTAAAAGAAAACTTGGGAGCTTGATTTGAAAACTTTGATCCGAGGAGATCTGAAGGCTTCAAAAAACTTGAAAACTAGATCTGTCGAATCTATACTTGAAGGAATCGTCGATCGAGAAAAGTTAGGTCGCAAAGACGATTTCTAAAAGTTGTACGCACGATGGAAAATGAGCGGCCTTTTCACGATTTCAAATGCGGAAGAGCGATTAGTGTTGAATGAAAATAACCCTTACTATTTATAGAATTCCTTCTTCTAACGGCTAGAAAATATTTTCCTAAACGAGCAGTCCACGTGTATTGTCCATGATAGTCGGCTTGAATCAGAAACTTGTCAGGAATAAAGTCAAAAAAATACGCTAAGTCCATTCGCCGAGTATCGTCGTATAACCATGAATATACTTGACAAATTGCCCCGATATCCGACGAATTTGACTTAGACAAATCCAGAAAAGTAGATTCGAGAACTCAACGCATTTCTAGTGAGTCTCGACGAATTCGACATGTATTGACGGGTATACTCGATGAATTGGACGAGTGTCAATAGGTACACTCAACGAATTCGACGAGTATACTTTAGGATACTCGACGAATTATACTTTGTCCGATAGCATATAACAGTAGGTCCGGCCGGGGCCTGACGTCATATACTACAGACAGACCAAGGAGTTACTAATTGAAATCATAATCCAACGTATCCTAACACAGAGTACATTCTAGCGGAAGTAGTTTTAAGGTTATAAATAGAACCGACCATCAACATGAATGTCCACTAAATCCAAACATAGTAATGAGTACTGAAAATACACAAAAGTAATAATATAGCCTTAAGGCCTTACAAGGTTTACTCAAGAGTTAATGTTTTACAAATATCGGTACACAGGCCGACCACACATGAATTGTAAAGTAAATGCTAGCTATTCGCTTTGGCCTTTGAGGGCCGACATCGCTATCCTAGGCTTCAACCCGATATTTCTTGCTTGGCTCCGCTGCACCTGCAAGCAACATCCCATCATAACAGTGGCAAATAAAAGCAACGGTCAACATTAGCTGACCAAATTATAACGACTTCACCCCTCACCCAGAGTGGCGGTGTTATTTCCCTGCAGACATTAGCATATTCAACATACTTAACGACAATCACGCGTGTAAACTTAGAACTATGCCACAGACGTTGGCACTACCGGCCACACGCCCCGTGCACTCAGTACACATTCTCGGTGTACCGGACTTCCCGGTACCACCACCATTCAGAGGTCCTTGACTTGTCGGTTATATTAAGCATTCTAGTCTTTCCGGCCCCGGGCCTAAGACTCTCATTATGTCATTGATGAAAATCAGTTACTTTAGGCGATCAAATCAGATAGACATAACGCAGGTACTGCTCGGTCATTTTCACTTACTCAAATTGTCGTGCCATTTCAAAAAGCCGAAGTAATATAAGGACAATAGACAAGATATGGGACAGCTTCCCCTTTCCTGTTCGACTCGCTGGCCATATTGAACTGGGCACTACAACATTCAGTTAATAATACATCGGCCCCAAGTTTCCCTGAGACATGCCTCACAAACAAACATAGCTCACTGGGTGCTATTGCTGGCGGTAGCACTATCGTCGCACGGTAGGGGAAAGACTATCGTTTCTTCCCCTTTTCGAGTGTTTTCCTAGGGACTTCCCCCAGTACTCTCACTGCAGTCACCTGCACACCCCGCTGTTGAAAATTATGAAGTGGAAGTGGATGATGGGACAGGCCGGGCGGCCTGGGCGGACACCATTGGTGGACTGGGAGGACTGGGCGGACTGCGGCCTAGTGATAAGTCTAGTGGAAGCCGGCTGCTCTGAGCGGGTTGTATGCATGAAGTCCGCGGACTTTGCGGCTTGGTATCTGCGGATAGGGCGTTGGCTGTTTGGTTTAGCCATGAAGCGGCCTGAGCGGATAGAGGCTTGCAGACTGGTGCATTGCTCAATGGCCGAGTTGCAAGCTTGTGCATTGGCGGTTTGGCTCATGGCGTGTCCGCGGTTGTGCTGTTGCGGACTGGGCTTAGAGCTTGGCTGAGGCCTTGTCAAGCTCTGGTGTTATAGCAGGTGCGCTGCTGTGGAGGTCTTTGGCGGACTGGTGTATGGAGTCCGGCAGGTGGCCATTGCGTTGGACAAGTTGCGAGGTTCTTGCGGACTCTGCCCTTACTCAGGAGGAGTATGGCGGCCTGCTTGATGGTTGGCGGACAGGATTTTGTGTCCGCTGTACTCGCGTTGGCCTTTGGTGCTTTTCTGGAGTTGGTAACATTCTGTGACAAGACCATGGTGTCCGCAGTATCCGCCAAGTCCGTTGTTGACCGGGCGGACATTTGCTAACTCTGCCTTTGGTCGTGGACTTGTGGCGGATGGAGGTTTGTCTTGTTCTATGCGGACTGCCTCGGGGTTGTGCGGACAGCCATTGAAGGCGGTTGCTGTCCTGCAGTGGTTGTAGGCTTTGCGGGCTGATACCTTGTCCGCATAGCTTAGGCGCACTGAAGAAGGGTTCGCCAAAGTTGTCTTGCTCCAGGAGGTTTATTCCTTGGTTTCTGACCAAGTCCTTGCAAACTCGGTGGACGGTGTTTTGCTATCGCGCGGGCTAGGGCGGTGTCGCTATCTCTAGGGCGGTGACCACACTACTCATCTCGCCTATAAATAGGACCCCCCTAGCACATCTACAGTAACTTGAGTGAACAGTAAGTTGGGTTGGGCGAGGAGCTGCGAACTCAGTTTTCTGTCCGCGTGGATTGATTTAGAGCTGACGGTTTACTATGTGCAGGTCGCGCGGGTAGCTTCAAGGAGCCAGGAGCTTGGCTTTGACTTCGGTAAAGTACTTGGAAGTGTGCGGTCTCTATGAATTCAGCAGGTTGCTCTGCGGCTTGTCAGTTCTGTTTCAACTTTGCCAGCTTCAATAACCTGTCCGCCGGTCTCAGGCGAGTAGGCGGTCTGTTCCTCAGTTCATCAGCAGGAGGCGAAAAATAGTGTGTCCGCGCGGCCTCGCGGCTTCGGCAGACTCTGTGTATATTCGTCGGATTGCAGCATAGCTCGGGCGGCTTCGGCGGACTTGGCGACCTCGGCGGTCTCGGCGGACTCCGGTGCTGTCCGCCCGGCTTATTTTGTGTAACTTTCTGTGATAGCTTGTGTACTAGCGAAATCATGTCTCGCTACGTATACCTCGCCCTGTAAAGAAGTGAATGTATAAAAGATCTGCTTGTGCTTCCATTGTTTGTTGGTGTTAAATCTTGATCCTTGATTTTTCGCTGGTTCAAAGTGTGAACTGGGTAGTTCCGAAGATATTAATTTGGTATTTGGGCTACCTTGTTGACCACTTTGAGAAAATTCAACATGGTATCAGAGCGAGGTTCAGTTGCGTGAGCAGTAGTCAACCAGTGTTGTTACTCAGTGCTTGAGTGGTGATCAACCTGTGTTGTTGCTCGGAGCTTCTGAAAGATTGCCAACAGGTGTTGCAATGGAAGGGAGCTATGCAAGAGGTCTGGGTATTGAACTCTTAACGCCGACTAACTTCAAGAAGTGGAAGTCGTGCATGAAGAGTTATCTTCTGGGTGAGGAGATATGGGAAGTCGTCGGTGGTGACGACAGGAAAGAAGTTACAGCTGCGTTTGGTACTGCTGAGCAAGTACGAATCTGGAGAAAAACAAATGCTAAGGAGGAGTTTGTTCTCAAGAGGTCCGTGTCTCCGGAACTGTTTGATCACATCATTGGATGTGAGTCGGCTGCTGATATTTGGACAACCATTGATGAGTTGTTCAATAGGAAGAATGTGGCGCGGCTTCAGTTTCTGTAGAATGAGTTGGCTAGGGCAACTCAGGGAGACCTTTCCATCGCGAAGTACTTCTTAAAGATGAAGAGCTTGTGTGCTGAGCTGTCGGCACTTGATCCTGATGAGCCTATCTCTGAGGCGAAGATGAAAAGGCACATAATCCGCGGCTTGCGGAAGGAGTATGTGGCCTTTGTGACATCTGTTCAAGGGTGGGCTACTCAGCCGTCTCTGCTGGAGCTTGAGAACCTGCTTGCCTCACAAGAGAGCTTGACAAGGCAGATGGCTGGAGTGAATATTAATCAGGAAGGCAGTGAAGCTCTCTTCTCAGGCAAGAAGAAAGGATGGGAAGGAAAGAAGAAGAAGAAGCAGTCGTTGGTGAAAAGGAGCCTTCAACGTCTTATCAGCCGGAGAGGAGCAATGCTCCTAAGGACTGGAAGAAGAACCTGAAGTGCTACCGGTGTCATCAGCGAGGGCACTTCAAGCGGGACTGCAAGGTCAAACTGCAGCCTGGGCATGCTGCGGGAAAGGAGGAAGCTTGCTCGAGAAGTGAAGAAGCAGAATGGGGCAGAGCTTTCATGACAGGCACTTGTGTTCGTGCTTTGTCTGCTGAGGACTTCAACAGCGAGTGGATCGTGGACTCCGGGTGTGGTCATCACCTGACCGGAGATAAGTCGAAGTTCACCTCCATGCAAGCATACTCAGGTAATGAAGCTATTATCACTACTGATAATACTGTTTATGCAGTAGAGAAAGAGGGGGTTGTGTCTTTGTGTAGTGATCAGGGGCCACTCACGTTAAGGAGTGTGTATCACGTACCGGGCATGAAGAAAAACCTCTTCTCGGTGACCAACGCGGTGGATGTTGGATATCACGTTCTATTTGGGCCAACAAACGTGAGGTTCCTTCGCAACGTATCAGCGGTTAAGGCTGATGTAGCTCATGTAGGAAGGAGGGTGAAGAACTTGTTTGATCTTGCCACCAATTCTTATGTTGATCGTATAAGGGCCAACGATAGCGCTACTATCTGGCATGAGAGGCTGGGGCATGTAGGCATGGACAAGCTGAAGGTGATGGCTAGTAGAAGTTTGGTGAAGGGGTTGCCTAAGTTGTCCTCCTTTGGTGACGGGCATGTTTGCGCTGGGTGTCAATACGGTAAGGCACATCGCCTTCCGTTTGATAAGTCACAAACAAGGAGCAAGCTACCATTAGAGTGCATACATGGCGACTTGATGGGACCAACGGTCACTGCCAGCCTTGGTGGAAGAAGATACATGCTTGTCTTGATTAATGACTACTCAAGGTATACTTGGGTATACTTCTTAAAGGAGAAGTCAGAAGCCTTCTGTTTGTTTGTGGAGTTCAAGGAGTTGGTAGAAGGCCGTCTTGGCTTGCGGATCAAGAAGCTTAGAATGGACAACGGTGGTGAGTTCATCTCCTCCGATTTTTCTAACTTCTGTAGGAAGCACGGGATCCAATGAGAGCTTACTTGTGCTCACACTCCACAACAAAATGGGGTAGCGGAGCGGAAGATCCGTCATCTGACGGAGACCTGCAAATGTTGGCTTCATGCGAAAGATATCCCAAGGTCCTTTTGGGCGGAGGGGATGTCTTGTGCTGCTTATGTCATCAACAGGATGCCACTCAGCCATATCAACATGAAGACTCCTTTTGAGTTGTTGCTGAAGGAGAAGCCGAGTGTGGGACACCTTAGGGTGTTCGGTTCAACTTGCTATGTGCATGTTCCGGATGCTTCATGGACTAAGCTGGATGCGAAGGCAAGGAAACTTGTCTTTGTTGGCTATGATGAGCGGAAGAAGGGATGGAAATGCATGGATCCTGTGATGAAGAAGTTTGTGGTGTCAAGAGACGTTGTCTTTGACGAGCTGACGTCGTATGGAGGTGGCTCGGTTGAGCTAACCAGAAGTAGCAAGGTTGATGAAGTACCGGTGGTGGCTGCTGAAGGCTTGGAAGAGGAGCTTGCTGTTTCACCAGCAGCTCCTATTGTTTCTAACTCTGAGGCTGAGCCTTCTGGCTTAGGAAGTATGGGGAGCAATGCTCAATGCTTGCCCCAAGTATGAGTTGAGCCCGAAGAAGCAACGGAAGCAGTGAGCAAGGAGCCGACCCTTCGAAGATTGAAGAGGGTTGTTAAGCCACCGACTCGGTACTGTGATGGGAATGCAGTGAGCTTTGTCTCCTGTTTCTTTGCAGGTCCTCTGGATGAGCGAGAGCCTATAACCTTCAACGAGGCCACTGGAGTTAAGGAGTGGGAAGATGCCATGAAGGAAGAGATTGATGCTCTGAAGAAGAATGAAACCTGGGACCTTGTGCCCAAGGTTGATGGCATTACTTCGGTTACTTGCAAGTGAGTGTATAAGTTGAAGAAGAAGGCTGATAGGAAAATTGATAGGTTTAAGGCTCGCCTGGTCGCTAGAGGATTCTCACAGCAACATGGAGAAGAATATGAGGAGACGTTTAGCCCGGTTGCAAAGATGACTTCGGTTGGAGTGGTGATCGCCTTGGCTGCTAGCAAGGGATGGAGAATGTGGCAACTCGATGTGAAGAATGCCTTTATTTACGGAGAGATTGACAAGGACATCTTCATGGATCAGCCACTTGGTTTTGTCTCTGAAGATCATCCGGACTATGTCTGCAAACTCAGGAAGGCTCTCTATAGGTTGAAGCAAGCTCCTAGAGATTGGTATGGGAAGATTGCAGAGTACTTGCAATTCTGTGGATACCTTGCTTCCAACTCGGATTCAAGCTCGTTCGTCAAGAAGAAGGGAGAGCTACAAGTCTTGGTCCTGCTGTATGTGGATGACTTGATCATCATATGGAATTCGGAGGGGAAAGTAGCAAGGCTCAGGGCCGAGCTTGCTATACGCTTCGAGATGAAAGACTTGGGAGAGTTTCATCACTTTCTCAGTCTTGAGGTGGAGAGGAAGGAGTGCGGGATTCTCATTAGCCAAAAATGGTATGCAGATCGCATTGTGAAGCGGTTCGGCATGGGCGAAGGGAAGAAGTGCTCTACTCCACTGGAACATGGACAGAAGCCTCGGCGAGATGAGGGAAGGGTTCTTCATGATCCCTTGGTGTTCAGGGCTCTTGTTGGGAGCTTGATCTACCTGACGATTACAAGGCCAGACATTGCTTATACTGTTGGCCGAGTAAGTCGGTATATGGCTGAATCAAGGCAATCTCATCTAGTGGCCGCAAAGCATATATTGAAGTATGTCAAGTCAACTTCTGATATGGGACTCCTCTATAGAAAGAACTCGGATTTTGCCTTGCTTGGTTACATGGATGCTGACTATGGCGGTGATTCGAATGATCGGAGGTCGACTTCAGGTTATGTGTTCACTTGCGGATCAGCTAGCATCTCGTGGTGTAGCAAGAAGTAGGACTCGGTGTTAGTCTCAACTACGGAGGCAGAGTATAAGGCTTCGGCCTTGGCTGCTCGGGAAGCCATCTGGTTGAGGAGGATTATAGAGGATGTTCATGAAGAAGTGCAAGGGCCAACTTTACTCCGGGGTGACAATGAGAGTGCTCTCAAACTGGTAAACAATCCAGTGTGTCACGCCAGGACCAAGCACATTGATATCGATCACCACTTCATACGGGAGAAGGTGTTAGAGGGATCTCTGTTGGTCGGGCTTGTTCGGAGTGAAGACAATCTTGCTGACATCTTCACAAAGCCACTGTCGAAAGGGCCCTTTGAGCGCTTGCGCAGCTTGCTGGGCTTGATCACCACTTCTAACTTCAAGGGGGAGTGTTGAAAATTATGAAGTGGAACTGGATGATGGGACAAGTCGGGCGGCCTGGGCGGACAGCATTGGCGGACTGGGCGGACTGGGCGGACTGCGGCCTAGTATAAGTCTAGTGGAAGCTGGCTGTTCTGAGCGGGTTGTATGCATGAAGTCCGCGGACTGTGCGGCCTGGTATCTGTGGATAGGGCGTTGGCTATTTGGTTTAGCCTTGGAGCGGCCTGAGCAGATAGATGCTTGCGGACTGGTGCATTACTCAATGGCCGCGTTGCAAGCTTGTGCATTGGCGGTTTGGCTCATGTCCGCGGGAAGCTTGCGGACTGGCGTGTCCGCGGTTGTGTTGTTGCGGACTGGGCTTAGAGCTTGACTGAGGCCTTGTCGAGCTCTGGTGTTATAGCAGGTACACTGCTGTGGAGGTCTTTGGCGGACTGGTGTATGGAGTCCGGCAGGTGGCCATTGCGTTGGAGAGGTTGCAAGGTTCTTGCGGACTTTGCCCTTACTCAGGAGGAGTGTGGCGGCCTGCTTGATGGTTGGCGGACAGGATTTTGTGTCAGCTGTACTCGCGTTGGCCTTTGGTGCTTTTCTGGACGTGGTCACATTCTGTGACAAGACCAGGGTGTCCGTAGTATCTACCACGTCCGCTGTTGACCGGGCGGACATTTGCTAACTCTGCCTTTGATAGTGGACTTGTGGCGGATGGAGGTTTGTCTTGTTCTATGTGGACTGCCTCGGGGTTGTGCGGACAGCCATTGAAGGCGGTTGCTGTCCTGTAGTGGTTGTAGGCTTTGCGGGATGATGTCTTGTCCGCATAGCTTAGGCGGACTGAAGAAGGGTTCTCCAAAGTTGTCTGCTCCTGGCGGTTTATTCCTTGGTATCCAGCCAAGTACTTGCGGACTCGGCGGACGGTGTTTTGCTATCGCGCGGGCTAGGGCGGTGTCGCTATCTCTAGGGCGGTGACCACACTCCTCATCTTGCCTATAAATAGGACCCCCTGGCACATCTACAGTAACTTGAGTGAACAGTAAGTTGGGTTGGGCGAGGAGCTGCAGACTCAGTTTTCTGTCCGCGAGGATTGATTCAGAGTTGACGGTTTGCTGTGTGCAGGTCGCGCGGGTAGCTTCAAGGAGCCAGGAGCTTGACTTTGACTTCGGTCAAGTACTTGGAAGGGTGCGGTCTCTGCGGATTCAGCAGGTCGCTCTGTAGCTTGTCAGTTCTGTTTCAACTTTGCCAGCTTCAATAACCTGTCCGCCGGTCTCAGGCGGGTACGCGGTCTGTTCCTCAGTTCATCAGTAGGAGGCGAATAACGGTGTGTCCGCGCGGCCTCGCGGCTTCGGCGGACTCCGTGTCTATTCGACAGATTGCAGCATAGCTCGGGCGGCTTCGGCGGACTTGGCGACCTCGGCGGTCTCGGCGGACTCCGGTGCTGTCCGTCCGGCTTGTTTTGTGTAACTTTCTGTGATATCTTGTGTACTAGCGAAATCATGTCTCGCAACATATACCTCGCCCTGTAAAGAAGTGAATGTATAAAATATCTGCTTGTGCTTCCATTGTTTGTTGGTGTTAAACCTTGATCCTTGGTTTTCCGCTGGTTCAGAGTGTGAACTGGGTAGTTCCGAAGATATTAATTTGGCGTTTGGGCTACCTTGCTGACCACTTTGAGAAAATTCAACACCCGCGACTCCGAAATCTATACGATTAACAAGAGTCTTCTCCAGCATACCAAACATATAATCATCACTAATCCAGACCAACCCGTCAGGATGGGCTTCACACAACATGCATATTCAGTACTTCAATTCCGGATCTAAAAGCAAAACTACGGGGATACACGGATCTACCCATCGGGAGAACCACTTCTATATTCTTGTGGAGCGTCTACCCTATAATGCCAAACGAAGGACTGCACATATCCAAGGAAGAGGATCATTACCCTTGATGTACGCTTTGGTGCCATAGAATAAATCTAGAAGGTTGAAAATATCTGCTCCGGCTTTGCCTCCGTATATCCGAACTCGCCTTGCGAATCCAAGCTCTGAATCCTAAATGGCGGCAAAGTGTCTCTTCCGGCGCTGCTGCTACTACTCCAAGAGATCCAGGCCAAGTCCTCAACTCCAAAAGAAATGAAGTGAAAAGGGCCGAACCAGTCATATAAACTGAGCTACCGCCACAGTAACTAGCTATCGTCGCATGGTACTGCCTCATTTCGCGAGTAACCGCCCAGGCCAGCCTATCACTGGCCGCCATGTGTACACGCCATTACGGTTCCACTATCTCCATGCGAAAGAATGCTAACGTTGCACGATAGCTATCGTCGGTTACAACACAACATCTACTGCTATCGCTGCGTGCTATCTACTACCACCACACGGTAGGATCTCGAGAGACTAGTCAAATAAATTGACCCAGTTATCGTCGGCAGTATCACTATCGTCGGGTGTTATCTTCCCAAGAGCTCTTCCAGATTAATTCCCCAGCTATCGATATGCGGTAACACTACCGCTAGGTGGTAAGTCTAGCTTTGAGTTGACTCAACACGCTTGACGTTGTCGATGATATCATTTGAGCTACCGTCGCATGGTAATTAGCTACCACTGGGCGATAATCTCCAGAACACCATTTCCTTCTTTACGAAAAATTGGGTTGTTACAAATCTCCCCCACTTAAAGAATTTCATCCCAAAATTAACTATTGCAGGAAATTAAATCAACTTGAAGCTATGTACCTCAAATTAACAACTTGGGGAATTCTATCTTCATGGTTTGCTCCTGCTCCCATGAAAGCTTCTTACGGCCATAGTTGTCCCACCGTACCTTGACCATCTTGACCTCTTTGTTACGAAGTCGCTTGACTTCTACATCCTCAACTCGAATGGGCCTGGCCTTTGTTGTCAACCCAATATCAACAGGCACTTGATTGGCAGCAATCACTTGCATAGGCTCTTGCACCGCCATGAGCAAAACCGATATGTGGAATACGTCGTGTAGACCACTCAATTCCGTTGATAACTTAAACTGGTAAGTTGTTTTGCCAATTCGCTCCAGTATCACAAACGGTCAAAGATATCTCGGACTCAGCTTCTTCAAGCATCGTACCCTTGAGACACCCTTGAAAGGTTTAATCTTCAAATATACATAATCGCCCACGACGAACTCGACATTCATGTGCTTGACATTATATGTCACAACCCGCATTTTCTCAAAATTTAAGTTACATCAGAGTAAGAAAAATGCGCACCGTGATGCCACTCCATGCAGGGGATAACTGCAGACTCCTAGGCAAGACACCAAGCTCTACAGGTTAAATGAAATCCATAAGTTATTAAGTAAAAACCAGTTTAAATTTAGATGGTTGTATCCCTCGGCACAGTGGATCACTAGTCCACAAGTAAAGATATAATTATACGCTCCGGAAAAATACTTTTGTCTATATTACTTAACATCCTACATAAGCATAAATATCCCAACTGGACAACTCATGTTATGCATGACTCTAAATTTAGTATAAGTATAGAAATTAGTTTGTATGTTCAATAAGATATAGTGACTTTAGCTTTTCAAAAGTGATGTGCTTGAGTTAGAAATAATACTTAATATTTTAAAATATCTAACATGCAACCTGTCATAAAACCTCCCAGAGAGCAATTAGAAACTATTAAATCGTACAAAAATGACATAGCAGCTACCAAGTACTTAACATAAAACAAAATCTGTGGGTGTCAAAAACCTGACACGAACCCACCAAAATAATATATGTCTGGACAAATGGAAAAGTAAACAACTACCTCACAACCGGTGAGGAAAATACAGCTGCAGAACACCTATATAAAAAAAATATAAGTGGTGAACAAGGGTCAGTAGTAGCAATGACCAAAAGAGGCAAAGAGGTTTAACAACCCCAAATCCAAAAATAGCTGACAAAACCTCGACAAAATAAGAAATAAAATCGTGATAAACGATAAACTTACCAAATCCAAGGGTAAGGTACTTGCACCAGGTGTAATAAAGAACTAAGCTTCATTAGATACATATACAAGTATATAAATGTAAGAAATAGGTCAGCTCAATATGAGTGAGCAAAATCACTGGCATAACCCGATACTTATGGGGGGGAGACACCTCCGTCGACACACGCTTAATAAAAACTTCACAAGGGCCCGAGAAAATGAGGTCTTTTATCTTGATACTCCCAAAACCAGAAAAAACTGGCACCTGTGGGGGGAGACACCTCCACCAGCACACACACAGTTATAAACCCATAAGGGTCAAAAGATTTACCAAAATACCGGCGATCATAGCCAAGACGCCGAAAACCCATAACCAAAACGTTAGACTTCTCCAACAACTATGTAGGAATAAATTCAAAAAATTTGTCAAGATCAAACTTGATGAAAACAGCAGGCACTGGACTAATTTTATTTAGCAAAAAATAGCCTACTGATGATATACAAGGAATCAACAAAAAAATAAGACTGTCCACAGAAAAGCATCTAGTGCACTCGACGCTGCATCAAGTGCAGTCCGCGCTCTTTATGCCATCCAGAAAACAAGACGGCGTTGTGTCTATTCAACACACTCAATGTCGCATTGAGTGTGTACAACTCACTTAACGCTTGATAACATAGCTGCCAAAATCAGATGACGATATTGAGCGAGCTCAATGCTGTCAACGTTTTTGATCCTGAGCGATGGCGTTGAGTGAGTTCAACTCACTCAATGCTTTATCACTTAGTTGCAAAAAGAACCAGATGACGGCGTTGAGTGAGTTCAGCTCACTCAACGCTGTCAACGCTTTTCTACTTATATTTAGAGATTTAAGCGACGTCGTTGAGTGATTTAAGCTCACTCAATGTTTTCAGCGCTTTTTACTTAGCTTGTCGAATTAAGCGATGGCGTTGAGTGAGTTAAGCTCACTCGACGTTATCAACGCTTTTATACTTAGACTTATAGGATTAAGAGACGACGTTGAGTGAGTTCAGCTTACTCAATGTTGTTGATGCTTTTAGACTTAGCTTTTAAAATTTTCAGAATGGCGTTGAGTGTGCTAAGCTCACTCAATGCCGCATTGAGTGTATACCACTCATTCTACGCTTTATAACTTAGCTTCTCAGACCACTCAGCAAGGCGTTGAGTACATTAAACACACTCAACACTTTTATACTTAGGCTAGAAACTGAATATCAATGTTAAGGCTATACTCAACGCCTAAGGGCTAAAGTCAACGCCTAGGGCTGCACTCAACAAATCTGCTCCATTCGAAGAAGTCCGTTCGATGAATTTGCTCCGCACGACGAACTCCATTCGATGAATTAGCTCCGCCCGACGAACTCCATTCGACGAATAAGCTTCTGTTTGACGAACTCTGACCACTCCAAACCGACAACTACACAATGAAACTAATACAATAAATCATATATTTGTTGAACTTGGCCAGAAAACGATACCATAAAGCTGATCGACAAAAGCCAGATCTAACCATACTACCAAAAACTACAAAGGGAAGAATAGTACGAAAAATATACAAGGAAAAGATAAGCTTGGCAAGGGGAAGAAGTCACCACTTGTAATACCCCAAAATTTGAGAGAGGGTCGATTAACGTTTTTGGCCAAGTTTGGGTCTGAGTTGGGGGTCACACGGCCTAGGACACGGGCGTGTCCCTGGCCGTGTCAAGCCCAGGTTCGTCAAGAGCCAGGGAGTCGACGTTCTGCGCTCGACACTAGGGGCACATGGCCTGTGACATGGGCGTGTCACAAGGCGTGTCCCGCTAGGTCGACGAACTTCTCTCGACGAAGTTCACTCGACGAGTGTCGAGTGTCAAGACAGGGGCATACGGCCTGTGACACGGGCGTGTCACAGGGAGTGTGCCGCTAGGTCGACGAACTTCTCTCGACGAAGTTCACTCGAAGAGTGTCGAGTGTCAAGACAGGGGCACACGACCTGTAACACGGGTGTATCACAGGGCGTGTCCCGCATGGTCGACGAACTTCGCTCGACGATTTTTCCGCGGTGTCGACACAAATGCAGTCGACGAGTGTCGAGACTTTGAACACGACTTGGGACACGAGCATATTCCAGGCCGTGTCCTTCTCGGGTTGAAAACCGGGACGTGGGGGGGGGGGGGGTGGACACGGCCTGGATTCCAGGCATGTTCAAGCTGACACGACAGTGTCAAATGTGACACGGGCGTGTCAGTTACCCGTGTTCTATCTCGGGTGCGGCGGTTTTGGTGTCGCTTGGGGAATACGGCCTTGGACATGACTGTGTCGCAAGCCGTGTTCGGCCCAGGTGTTTTATTTTTTCAGACGGATCGTGGCCGCTCTTTTCCTTATTTTGGGATCTAATGATCCAGGACTGCTCTTGGGCAGTTAAGTCCGAGGATAGGGTTGGAAGCCCTCATTCTTCTCCAAGCTTTCTCTTACTAAAATTCTAGAGAGAGGGGAGAGCAAGGAAGAGGGTGAAGGAGGGATTGGGCCGTAGGAGAGGCTTCGGTGCTCCAAATCGCGAGCCGAGTCCAGATTCGTGGAGGCTAGATCTTTGCGAAGGTTTTCATCCAGATAATCTTCCATGGCTAGGAAGAGGAGTCGGAAGGTAACGACACTTCTCCTCTCGGTTTTAGGATGCATGTTTTAGCATCTTTTCTTTTCTAGTTTTTGGGCACCAAACACTCAAATGAGAGGGGTTTGGGTCGCCAAGGTTCAAGAGGAACCTCCGGGTCGATTGAGTTCATCCCCGGCATGTTTTGCATTAGAGATCCGCTTCGTTAGTGGATTAGGCATGGTGTGTGAAGCTGTAGTCGCGACCATTAGTCCGACTCGGTGATGTTGCATACGAGCTTTAAGGATTCATAGAGATCCGTTGCGGCAAGATGCCGTTTGTGACTGGTGATGTTTTCCCCTTTTTCTCGTGTAAGTACGTGTAGTCGGAACCGGACAAGGTTAGCTCTTCAATGGCGGTAGATGGTTTCCTTGGTGGACAAGGTTAGCTCCGCATGAGTGGTAGATGGTTTCCTTGGTTCGCGGGAATGCTACAGTACAAATAAGGGACTACGGTGGAATTGTCTTGGATTGTGATGTGCCAAGGCGTGGCTGTGTCTCCGTGGTCGGCTGGCTATCCCGTGACGTACACGTCATGTGTGGAGAGTGTCCCAGCGAGACTAGTCCCCTTCTGTGAGACTGACGAGAATGCCAAGCAAGGGGAAAGCCCAGGCAATGAGGCCATGAGCGGGTGGCATCCAGCAAGGCTTCTTAGAATCGGTCAGTTTGTGTTTGTGGGAATCCTGACATGAGACGTCAGAGCTTGCAGGCAAGCCGGGTCTAAGACCATGAGCGGGTGGGGCCTTAGCAAGAGGTCCATTTGGCGGCTTGTGCGCCTATGGGGGGGGGATTGTGTTACCCCTTTGTTTGTGGCTTTATGTCAATGGGGAAATGATGAGTACCCAATTGATGTGATGATGTGCTAGATGCGTATGCTATAGGGTGCCTTGGGTGAAACCCGGGTGTTGCATTCATGTTGCATAGTAGGCCCTATTATTATTTGCTCAACAATAGAGAACATGTATGATGTTTGAGACATCCAAGCCTGCTTCCTTAGTTTCTTTTCTTGCTTATGATTATTGCATACGAAGTGCTAACTTGCAGGTTGTAGGAGTACCCCGGGGTCTGTTAGGAGAGGCCGGGAGGAGATGTGTTGGTTACACAGTTTGAGGTCAGCCTTTGCTGACCCACGTTACTAATAATTTTTACAGGGCAAGGATCGCAAGCAGGAGCTAGCTCGCCGGCCAGAAAGGCCTAAGCCTCATGAATTGTTCCCCTATTTTGGAACTCTACTTATATGATATTGTATGTTTGAGACTCATGTTGTCCGGCTTGCACGCCGAGGTAGACTAGGAGTGCTTATGCACTTTCATGACTGTTGTATTATTTGAGTTTGGACTCTCTTACGTGGTAAGGCCATAAGGGCCATTTTTATTACTCTTGTAGTGGTGGATAACTTCTAGTCTTGCTTCTGTTTTCGCTGTGTTTTGCAAAGAGTTTTGAGTGTGGGTAGTTATATCATCTTATAATACTAAAGCTGTGGCGTCCGTATTTTGTGGGGCCCCGGCCGAACCCATATTATACGGTCATTATATGGGAGGTGTTACAATTTGGTATCAAAGCGAGGTTTGATTCAAGGTCAGTGCGTAGAGAAGTTATCCACATAAGAGTAACGCGGGACCATGAGTGTCCTTATGTTTAAGTCTTGAGATTAGAGACTGATCCCGTGTTTATTGTTTTCTTGAAGAGTGCAAGCAATGAGGCGGGTACGTCAAGAGCAAGAGAAGAACTTTCGCCGAGCAGTGCCACTACTCCATGTCTTTTGGGCACGGGTGTAAACCCGGCCGACTTTTACCGCATGCATGCAGAGGCGATGGTGGCAACCCAGGCTGCAGCAGCAGCTCAGGTAGCAACCCCTGCTACACCGGACATGGTGACGGTCGTGCCAAGCGGAGAAGTCAGGCGAGTGGAGCCTTTGGCGGAAAGGGTTGTTGTCGGACATGGAGACCGGCACATGAAGTATTTCCTGAGTTTCCATCCCCCATCGTTCAAGGGATTTGGTACGCCAACGAATGCGGAAGACTAGTGGGGTCAAATTCAAGAGCTTTTGAGGGCGGCAGAGATGCCAGAAGAAAAGAAATCTGAGTATGCGGCGTTCATATTTGAAGGAGACGCCAAGTTGTGGTGGGTGAGCCAGAGCGGCCACCAGTTCCCTGGACGCACCCCATCGATGGAGGAATTTGGGGATGCTTTTCTAAAGAGGTACATTCCCGTTTCTACACAGTTGGCCCTTCAGAGGCAGTTTCTATACTTAATGCAGTGAGACAAGACGGTTGACGAGTATGTGCAGGAGTTCACCCGTTTGTGTCCTTACGTGAGAACGACGATGGCAAATGATGTAGAGAGGGATAACCTCTTCTACCAAGGGCTGAGGGAGAATCTGAGGCAACCCCTCATTTCCATGAAGAGAGCTGGTTTCAATGAACTAGTTGAGGCTGCCAGGATATTGGAAAGTGATCTGGAGCGAACCCAACATTGTAAGGGTTTCACTCCCAAGCAAGGAGAAGGAAAGCCTTATCAATCCCAGGGAAAGTCTGAAGGGAGTAGGTGGAGGAAAAAGCCTCACACTTCCAGGTCCAGTGAGAAGAGCAAGTGGATGCCTGGAGGTTCTCACTCTAGGGGACCGCCGACGTGCTACAACTGCGGTAAGGTGGGGCACATAGCTCGTGTTTGTCCTCAAGGAGGAGCGGAGCAAGAGGCAAGGTAGGAGAAGACTGTGCGCTCCGGCCCCAGTGCCGCAGAGAAAGGGAAGATGGAGGAGTCAAGCGCTTCTCGGTTCCAACCGGTGCAACCAAGGGCCTACAACCTTGGACAGCAGGAAGCGATCCGTCAAACCGATGTGGTGACAGGTATGAGGAAATTTAAGTTTAATTTTTTGCTTCATATTTTTAAACTTTTATGTGTGATGTCTATGTTGTAGGCTTCGTATTAGTTTCTGGATACCCCGCTAGGGTATTGTTCGATACGGGAGCATCACACTCCTTTCTCGCGGAGAGCTTCATCTGGACAATAGGAGTTGAGTCCTTCTCGGCAGACGCGGTGCTGAAAGTGTGCATGCCCAATGGGTCATCCATGACCACCGGGGCCAAAGGGTGCATCTATTGGGAGCTGGACGGAGTTGACTTCGTTTTGGTAGCAACGGTTTTACCATTGGTTGAGTTCGATGTCATTTTGGGCATGGACTGGCTTGCAGAGCAGCACGCCAGTATTGACTGCCTATCTAAGGTAGTGACCCTAAGGAGCAAAGGGAAGGCGGAAGTCAAATTTGAGGGCCTTTGCGGAGTGGCCTATTCCCTGATTTCGGCCATGCAGTTGATGCATGCGGTTAACCAGGGTGGTGTACCGCTTGTAGCGTTATTGGAGGTTCGTGTCTCCCAGCTATCTATTGAGAAAGTGCCCGTAGTGGCAGAGTTCAAGGATGTGTTTCCGGATGAACTTCCTGGAGCGCCTCCTCGGCAGGAGATTGATTTCTCGATTGATTTAGTGCCGGAGGCTAGGCCGGTGTCACGTCCTCCGTTTAGGATGGCACCAAAGGAGTTGGCGGAACTCAAAGTACAGTTACAGGAATTGTTGGAGCAAGGGTATATCAGACACAGTTCTTCGCCGTGGAGCGCGCCAGTGTTGTTTGTAAAGAAGAAAGACTGTAGCATGCGGTTGTGCGTAGACTACCGAGAGCTGAATAAACTGACCGTTAAGAATAAGTATCTGATTCCTCGGATAGACGACTTGTTCGACCAGTTGGTGGGGTCGGTGGTGTACTCAAAATTGGACTTGAAGTCGGGCTATTATCAGTTGCGAATTCAGGACGAAGACATACCCAAGACTGCATTTGGTACAAGGTATGGACACTTTGAGTTTACGGTGATGCCGTTCGGGCTGACGAACGTGCCATCTGTGTTCATGGATCTTATGGATCAAGTATTTCAGGAATACTTGGACTCTTTTATGGTTCTCTTCATTGATGACATCTTGGTGTATTCCAAATCTGAAGTGGAGCAAGAGACCCACTTTAGAATGGTCTTCCAAGTGTTGAGGGAGAATCAGTTGTATGAAAGATTCTCAAAGTGCGAGTTCTGGTTAGCAAAAGTGGCATTTTTGGGCCACGTGATTAGTGGGGATGGGGTGGCAGTGGATCCAACAAAAGTGGAAGCCATCAGAGATTGGCCGGTTTTGAGGACCGTGGCGGAGGTCCGAAGTTTTCTTGGACTAGCCGGGTATTACAGGAGATTCGTGGAGAATTTTTCGCGGATAGCTCTACCCCTCACCTCACTCACTCGTAAAGATCATAAGTTTGTGTGGACTCAAGAGTGCAGTCAAGCATTTGAGGCACTGAAGGAGAGACTGATGATGGCTCCAATCCTAAGTCTACAGCAAGGGACCGAGAGATTTCAGATCTTCAGTGACGCATCGGGATGCGATTTGGGTTGTGTTTTGGTGCAACATGGCAAGGTGATAGCTTTTAGGTCTAGACAGCTGAAGCCTCTTAAGAGGAATTACCCCGTCCATGACTTGGAGTTGGCGGCAGTAATTTTTGCATTAGAAATATGGCGACATTATGTGTATGGTGCAAAGGTGGAGATCTTCACGGATCATAAAAGCCTGAAGTATCTCTTGGATCAAAAGGACTTGAACATGCGGCAACGAAGGTGGGTTGAGTTTCTTGGAGACTACGAGGTGGAGATTCAGTATACGCCAGGTAAAGCCAATGTGGTGGCGGATGCCTTGAGTAGAAAGTACTCGGGGCAAGGGAATTGGATCGAAGCTCATGATGAGCGGTTGGTACGGGAATGGGAGTCCCTTGGTTTGGAATGTGTGGCGAGAGGCGAGTCCAGCGTGGCTCGGTTGAACTGGATTGAAATGCAGAACGACTTGTCCGATCGCACTTGGGAAGCGACTCGGTTGGATGTGGAGTTTCAACCATAGGTGTTGGAGGCTCAAAAGGGCGAGAGCAGTGCCTGGGAAATGATTGATGGAATTCTGAGGAAGGACGGAAGGGTTTATATACCGCAGTTCAGCAAACTCTGTGAGGAGTTGATGTTTGAGGCTCACTTCACAAAGTACTCTATTCACCCGGGCAGTACAAAGATGTAATTGGATATGAAGAAATCCTTTTGGTGGTCGGGGCTGAAGCGGGACGTAGCTTTGTATGTTAATCGTTGCCAAACTTGCGCCTTGGTGAAGGCCGAATGTTAGAAGCCGGGCGGGTTCCTAAAGCACCTTCCAATCCCTGAATGGAAATTTGATGACATCTCCATGGATTTTATACATGGTCTGCCTAGATTGCAGCAGGGTAATGATGTTATTTGGGTGATCGTGGATCGCTTAACCAAGGTGGCCCACTTCATCCCAAATCGAAAGGAGGGCAGCGTGGAGAAGCTGGTGGAGTTGTATGTTCGCAACATTATGCGATTGCATGAGATTCCTAAGAGCATAGTCAGCGATCGAGATGGACGGTTTACATCCAAGGACTGGAGATTGGTTCAGAAAAGTTTGGGCACGAAGCTAAAGTTCAGTACGGCGTTCCATCCTCAAACTGACGGGCAAACCGAAATAACGAACAGTACTATGGAGGATATGCTGAGAATGTGCATTCTTGACTTCGGCAAGAAGTGGGAGGATCACCTCTTCATGGTGGAATTCGCGTACAATAACAGTTACCAAGCAAGTATAAAAATGGCGTCATACGAAGCTTTGTATGGGAGACGGTGTCGAACACTGATGTCTTCGACAGAGGCGGGAGACACCAAAATTTTGGGAAAGGAGGTGGTAGTTGATGCTTGTGAGTTGGTACGGACCATTCAAGAGCGTATAAAGGTGGCGCAAGACCGGCAAGCTAAATACTTTAATGCTCGTCACAGGAAGTTGGAGTTTGCGGTAGGTGATTGGGTCTATTTGAAGGTCAAGCCGTTCAAAGGCGTCTCACGGATTCTCCGACTCAAGAAATTGAGTCCAAGGTTTTTGGGGCCTTTTGAAGTTGTTGAACGGGTGGGATAAGCAGCCTAACGGTTGGCGTTGTCTGCGGAGCTGAGTGGATTGCACGACGTCTTCCATGTCTCCGTCTTGTGGAAAGCCTTGGTGGAGGCTAGTGTGGTGATCGAGCCGACATCGGTGCCGATAGAGGAATACTTGAGGATGTGAGTCCTTCCAATTGCTATAGAGGATTCGGAGACTCGGCAGTTGCGGAATAAAGAGGTTAAACTCGTGAAAGTCTGATGGGACAACTGCGGTCGTGAGGAGCACTCTGGGGAGCGAGAACAAGCCATACTAGAAGAGTATCCAGAGCTCTTCAAATCAGTTACCATTTAAGTTTTGTTTCCTTTTGCTTTGTAATTTCGGGACGAAATTCTTTTAAGGGGGAGAGAGTTGTAACACCCCAAAATTTGAGAGAAGGTCGATTAGCGTTTTTGGCCAAGTTTGGGTCTGCGTTGGGGGTCATACGGCCTAGGACACGGGCGTGTCCATGGACGTGTCAAGCCCAGGTTCGTCGAGTGCCAGGGAAGTCTACGTTCTGCGCTCGACACTAGGGGCACACGGGCGTGTCACAGGGCATGTCCCGCTAGGTCGACGAACTTCTCTCGACGAAGTTCACTCGATGAGTGTCGAGTGTCGAGACAGGGGCACACGGCCTGTGACACAGGCATGTCACAGGGCGTGTCCCGCTAGGTCGACGAACTTCTCTCGACGAAGTTCACTCGATGAGTGTCGAGAGTCAAGATAGGGGCACACGGCCTGTGACACGGGCATGTCACAGGGGGTGTCCCGCATGGTCGACAAACTTCGCTCGACGATTTTCCGCAGTGTCGACACAAAGGCAGTCGACGAGTGTCGAGACTTTGAACACGGCTTAGACACGGTCCCAGGCATGTCCCAGGCCATGTCCTTCTCAGGTTGAAAACCGGGACGTGTGGGGGGGTGGACACGGCCTGGATTCCAGGCGTGTTCAGGCTAACACGGTCGTGTCAAATGTGACATGGGTGTGTCAGTTACCCGTATTTTGCCTCGGGTGAGGCGGTTTCGGCATCGCTTGGGGAACACGGCCGTGGACACGGCCGTGTCGCAAGCCGTGTTCGGCCCAGGTGTTTTATTTTTTCAGACGGATTGTGGCCGCTCTTTTCCTTATTTTGGGATCTGATGGTCCAGGATTGCTCTTGGGGAGTTAAGTCCGAGGATAGGGTTGGAAAGCCCCATTCTTCTCCAAGCTTTCTCTTACTAAAATTCTAGAGAGAGGGGAGAGCAAGGAAGAGGGTGAAGGAGGGATTAGGCTGTAAGAGAGGCTTCGGTGCTCCAAATCGCGAGCTGAGTCCAGATCCGTGGAGGCTAGATCTTTGCGAAGGTTTTCATCCGGATAATCTTCCATGGCTAGGAAGAGGAGTCGGAAGGTAACGACACTTCTCCTCTCGGTTTTAGGATGCATGTTTTAACATCTTTTCTTTTCTAGTTTTTAGGCACCAAACACTCAAATGAGAGGGGTTTGGGTCGCCAAGGTTCAAGAGGAACCTCCGGGTTGATTGAGTCCGTCCCCGACATGTTTTGCATTAGAGATCCACTCCGTTAGTGGATTAGGCATGGTATGTGAAGCCGTAGTCGCGACCGTTAGTCCTACTCGGTGATGTTGCATACGAGCTTTAAGGATTCGTAGAGATCCGTTACGGCAAGATGTCGTTTGTGACTGGTGATGTTTTCCCCTTTTTCTCGAGTAAGTACGTGTAGTTAGAACCGGACAAGGTTAACTCTCAATGGCGGTAGATGGTTTCCTTGGTGGATAAGGTTAGCTCTGCATGAGTGGTAGATGGTTTCCTTGGTGCGCGGGAACGCTGCAGTACAAATGAGGGACTAGGGTGGAATTGTCTTGAATTGTGATGTGCCAAGGCGTGGCTGTGTCTCTGTGGTCGGCTAGCTATCCCGTGACATACACGTCATGTGTGGAGTGTGTCCCGGCGAGACTAGTCCCCTTCTGTGAGACTGACGAGAATGCCAAGCAAGGGCAAGCCCGGGCAATGAGGGTATGAGCGGGTGTGGTCCAGCAAGGCTTCTTAGAATCGGTCAGTTTGTGTTTGTGGGAATCCTGACATGAGACGTCAGAGCTTGTAGGCAAGCCAGGTCTAAGACCATGAGCGGGTGGGGCCTTAGCAAGAGTTCCATTTGGCGGCTTGTGCGCCGTTGGGGGGGGGATTGTGTTACCCCTTTGTTTGTGGCTTTATGCCAATGGGGAAATGATGAGTACCCAATTGATGTGATGATGTGCTAGATGCATAATCTATAGGGTGTCTTGGGTAAAACTCGGGTGTTGCATTCATGTTGCATAGTAGTCCCTATTATTATTTGCTCAACAATAGAGAACATGTATGATGTTTGAGACATCCAAGCCTGTTTCCTTAGTTTCCTTTCTTGCTTATGATTATTGCATACGAAGTGCTAACTTGCAGGTTGGAGGAGTACCCCGGGGTCCGTCAGGGGCGGCCGGGAGGAGATATGTTGGTTACACAGTTTGAGGTCAGCCTTTGCTGACCCACGTTACTAATAATTTTTACAGGGCAAGGATCGCAATCAGGAGCTAGCTCGCCGGCCATAAAGGCCTAAGCCTCATGAAGTGTTCCCCTCTTTTCTAACTCTACTTATAAGATATTGTATGTTTGAGACTCATGTTGTCCGGCTTGCACGCCGAGGTAGACTAGGAGTGCTTATGCACTTTCATGACTGTTGTATTATTTGAGTTTGGACTCTCTTATGTGGTAAGGCCATAAGGGCCATTTTTATTACACTTGTAGTGGTGGATAACTTCTAGTCTTGCTTGTGTTTCCACTGTGTTATGCAAAGAGTTTTGAGTATGGGTAGTTATATCATCTTATAATACTAAAGCTGTGGCGTCCGTATGTTGTGGGGCCCCGGCCGGACCCATATTATACGGTCATTACAGGGGAGGTGTTACAATTTGGTATCAAAGTGAGGTTTGATTCAAGGTCAGTGCGTATAGAAGTTATCCACATAAGAGTAACGCGGGACCATGAGTGTCCTTATGTTTAAGTCTTGAGATTAGAGACTTATCCCGTGTTTCTTATTTTCTTGAAGAGTGCAAGCAACGAGGCGGGTACGTCAAGCGCAAGAGAAGAACTTTCGGCGAGCAGTGCCACTGCTCCAGGTCTTTTGTGCACGGGTGTAAACGCGGCCGACTTCTGTCGCATGCTTACAGAAGCGATGGTGGCAGCCCAGGCTGCAGCGGCTGCTCAGGTAGCAACCCCTGCTACACCGGACACGGCGACGGCCGTGCCAGGCGGAGAAGCCAAGCGAGTGGAGCCTTTTGCGGAAAGGGTGGTTGTCGGACATGGAGACCGGCACATGAAGTGTTTCCTGAGTTTCCATCCCCCGTCGTTCAAGGGAGTTGGTACGCCAACGGATGCGGAGGACTGGTGGGGTCGAATTCAAGAGCTTTTGAGGGCGGCAGAGATGCCAGAAGAAAAGAAATCTGAGTATGTGGCGTTCATGTTGGAAGGAGACGCCAAGTTGTGGTGGGTGAGCCATAGCGGCCGCCAGTTCCCTGGACGTACCCCATCGATGGAGGAATTTGGGGATGCTTTTCTAAAGAGGTACATTCCCGTTTTTACACGGTTGGCCCTTCAGAGGCAGTTTCTGCACTTAATGCAACGAGACAGGATGGTGGACGAGTATGTACAGGAGTTCACCCGTTTGGGTCATTACGCGGGAATGACGATGGCAAATGATGTAGAGAGGGATAACCTCTTCTAGCAGGGGCTGAGGGAGAATCTGAGGCCCTTCATTTCCATGAAGAGAGCTGGTTTCAATGAACTAGTTGAGGCTGCCAGGATATTGAAAAGTGATCTGGAGCGAACCCAACGTCGTAAGGGTTTCACTCCTAAGCAATGGGAAGGGAAGCCTCCCCAATCCCAGGGAAAGTCTGAAGGGAGTAGGTGGAGGAAAAAGACTCACACTTCCAGGTCCGGTGAGAAGAGCAAGTGGATGCCTGGAGGTTCTCACTCTAGGGGACCGCTGGCGTGCTACAACTGCGGTAAGGTGGGGCACATAGCTCGTGTTTGTCCTCAAGGAGGAGCGGAGCAAGAGGCAAGGTAGGAGCAGACTGTGCGCTCCGGCCCCAGTGCCGTAGAGAAAGGGAAGATGGCGGAGTCAAGCGCTTCTCGGTTCCAACCGGTGCAACCAAGGGACTACAACCTTGGACAGCAGGAAGCGATCCGCCAAACCGATGTGGTGACAGGTATGCGGAAATTTAAGTTTAATTTTGTGCTTCATACTTTAGACTTTTATGTGTGATGTCTATGTTGTAGGCTTCGTATTAGTTTCTGGATATCCCGCTAAGGTATTGTTCGATACGGGAGCATCGCACTCCTTTCTCGCGGAGAGCTTCATCCAGAGAATAGGAGTTGAGTCCTTCTCGGCGGACGCGGAGCTGAAAGTGTGCATGCCTAATGGGTCATCCATGACCACCGGGGCCAAAGGGCGCATCTGTTGGGAGCTGGACAGAGTTGACTTCGTTTTGGTAGCAGCGGTTTTACCATTGGTTGAGTTCGATGTCATTTTGGGCATGGACTGGCTTGCAGAGCAGCGCGCCAGTATTGATTGACTATCTAAGGTAGTGACCCTAAGGAGCAAAGGGAAGGCGGAAGTCAAATTTGAGGGCCTTTGCGGAGTGGCCTATTCCCTGATTTCGGCCATACAGTTGATGCAGGCGGTTAACCAGTGTGGTGTAGCGCTTGTAGCATTATTGGAGGTTCGTCTCTCCCAGCTATCTATTGTGGAAGTGTCGTAGTGGCAGAGTTCAAGGATGTGTTTCCGGATGAACTTCCTGGAGCGCCTCCTCGGCGGGAGATCGATTTCTCGATCAAGTTAGTGCCGGAGGCTAGGCCGGTGTCACGTCCTCCGTTTAGGATGACACCAAAGGAGTTAGCGGAACTCAAAGTATAGTTACAGGAATTGTTGGAGCAAGGGTATATCAGACACAGTTCTTCGCCGTGGAGCGCGCTGGTGTTTTTTGTAAAGAAGAAAGACGGTAGCATGTGGCTGTGCATAGACTACCGAGAGCTGAATAAACTGACCGTTAAGAATAAGTATCCGATTCCTCGGATAGACGACTTGTTCGACCAGTTGGTGGGGTCGGTGGTGTACTCAAAATTGGACTTGAAGTCGGGCTATTATCAGTTGCGAATTCAGGACGAAGACATACCCAAGACTGCATTTGGTACAAGGTATGGACACTTTGAGTTTACGGTGATGTCGTTCGGGCTGACGAACGCGCCATCTGTGTTCATGGATCTTATGAATCGAGTATTTCGGGAATACTTGGATTCTTTTGTGGTTGTCTTCATTGATGACATCTTGGTGTATTCCAAATCTGAAGTGGAGCACGAGACCCACTTGAGAATGGTCTTGCAAGTGTTGAGGGAGAATCAGTTGTATGCAAAATTATCAAAGTGCGAGTTCTGGTTAGCAAAAGTGGCATTTTTGGGCCACGTGATTAGTGGGGATGGGGTGGTAGTGGATCCAACAAAAGTGGAAGCCATCAGAGATTGGCCGGTTTTGAGGACCGTGGCGGAGGTCCGAAGTTTTCTTGGACTAGCCGGGTATTACAGGAGATTCGTGGAGAATTTTTCGCGGATAGCTCTACCCCTCACCTCACTCACTCGTAAAGATCATAAGTTTGTGTGGACTCAAGAGTGCAGTAAAGCATTTGAGGCACTGAAGGAGAGACTGATGATGGCTCCAATCCTAAGTCTACCGTAAGGGACCGAGGGATTTCAGATCTTCAGTGACGCATCGGGATGCGATTTGGGTTGCGTTTTTGTGCAACATGGCAAGGTGATAGCTTTTGGGTCTAGACAGCTGAAGCCTCATGAGAGGAATTACCCCTTCCATGACTTGGAGTTGGCGGCGGTAATTTTTGCGTTGAAAATATGGCGATATATGTGTATGGTGCAAAGGTAGAGATCTTCACAGATCATAAAAGCCTGAAGTATCTCTTGGATCAAAAGGACTTGAACATGCGGCAATGCAGGTGGGTTGAGTTTCTTGGAGACTACGAGGTGGCAATTCATTATACGCCAGGTAAATCCAATGTGGTGGCGGATGCCTTGAGTAGAAAGTACTCGGGGCAAGGGAATTGGATCGAAGCTCCTGCTGAGGGGTTGGTACGGGAATGGGAGTCCCTTGGTTTGGAATGTGTGGCGAGAGGCGAGTCCAGCGTGGCTCGGTTGAAATGGATTGAAATGCAGAACGACTTGTCTGATCGCATTCGGGAAGCGACTCAGTTGGATGTGGAGTTTCAACCATATGTGTTGGAGGCTCAAAAGGGCGAGAGCAGCGCCTGGGAAATGATTGATGGAATTCTGAGGAAGGACGGAAGGGTTTGTATACCGCAGTTCGGCAAACTCCGTGAGGAGTTGATGTTTGAGGCTCACTTCACAAAGTACTCCATTCACTCGGGCAGTACAAAGATGTACTTGAATATGAAGAAATCCTTTTGGTGGTCGGGGCTGAAGCGGGACGTAGCTTTGTATGTGAATCGTTGCCAAACTTGCGCCTTGGTGAAGGCCGAATGTCAGAAGCCGGGCGGGTTCCTGAAGATCCTTCCAATCCCTGAATGGAAATTTGATGACATCTCCATGGATTTTATACATGGTCTGCCTAGATCGCAGCAGTGTAATGATGCTATTTGGGTGATCTTGGATCGCTTAACCAAGGTGGCCCACTTCATCCCAAATCGGAAGGAGGACAGCGTGGAGAAGCTGGTGGAGTTGTATGTTCGCAACATTGTGCGACTGCATAGGATTCCTAAGAGCATAGTCAGCGATCGAGATGGACGGTTTACATCTAAGGACTGGAGATTGGTTTAGAAAAGTTTGGGCACGAAGCTTAAGTTCAGTACGGCGTTCCATCCTCAAACTGACAGGAAAACCGAAAGAACGAACCGTACTATGGAGGATTTGCTGAGAATGTGCATTCTTGACTTCGGCAAGAAGTGGGAGGATCATCTCTTCATGGTGGAATTCGTGTACAATAACAGTTACCAAGTAAGTATAAAAATGGCGCCATACGAAGCTTTGTATGGGAGACGGTGTCGAACACCGATGTCTTGGACAGAGGCGGGAGACATCAAAATTTTGGGAAAGGAGGTGGTAGTTGACACTTGTGAGTTGGTACGGACCATTCAAGAGCGTATGAAGGTGGCGCAAGACTTGCAAGCTAAATACTTTAATGCTCGTCACAGGAAGTTGGAGTTTGCGGTAGGTGATTGGTTCTATTTGAAGGTCAAGCCGTTCAAAGGCATCTCACGGATTCGCCGACTCAAGAAATTGAGTCCAAGGTTTTTGGGGCCTTTTGAAGTTATTGAACGGGTGGGAGAAGCATCCTATCAGTTAGCATTATCTGCGGAGCTGAGTGGATTGCACGACGTCTTCCATGTCTCCATCTTGAGGAAAGCCTTGGTGGAGGCTATTGTGGTGATCGAGCCGGCACCGGTGCCGATAGAGGAAGACTTAAGGACGCGAGTCCTTCTAATTGCTATAGAGGATTTGGAGACTCGGCAGTTGTGGAATAAAGAGGTTAAACTCGTAAAAGTCTGATGGGACAACTGCGGTCGTGAGGAGCACTCTAGGGAGCGAGAACAAGCCATGCTAGAAGAGTATCCAGAGCTCTTCAAATCAGGTACCATTTTAGCTTTGTTTCCTTTTGCTTTGTAATTTCGGGACGAAATTCTTTCAAGTGGGAGAGAGTTGTAACACCCCAAAATTTGAGAGAGGGTCGATTAGCGTTTTTGGCCAAGTTTGTGTCTGAGTTGGGGGTCACACGGCCTGGGACACGGGCGTGTCGCTGGCCATGTCAAGCCCAGGTTCGTCGAGAGCCAGGGAAGTCGATGTTCTGTGCTCAACACTAGGGGCACACAGCCTGTGACACGGGCGTGTCACAGGGCTTGTCCCGCTAGGTCGACGAACTTCTCTCGATGAAGTTCACTCGACGAGTGTCGAGTTTCAAGATAGGGGCACACGGCCTGTGACACGGGCGTGTCACAGGGCGTGTCCCGCTAGGTCGACGAACTTCTCTCGATGAAGTTCACTCGACGAGTGTCGAGTGTCAAGACAGGGGCACACGGCCTGTGACACGGGTGTGTCATAGGGCATGTCCTGCATGGTCGACGAACTTCGCTCGACGATTTTTCCGCGGTGTCGACACAAAGGCAGTCGACGAGTGTCGAGACTTCGAACACGGCTTGGGACACGGGCGTGTCCCAGGCCGTGTCCTCGGGTTGAAAACCGGGATGTGTAGGGAGGGGGGGGTGGACACTGCCTGGATTCCAGGCATGTTCAGGCTGACACGGCCGTGTCAAATGTGACACGGGCGTGTCAGTTACCCGTGTTCTGTCTCGAGTGCGGTGGTTTCGGCGTCGCTTGTGGAACACGGCCTTGGACACGGCCGTGTCGCAAGCCATGTTTGGCCCAGGTGTTTTATTTTTTCAGACGGATCGTGGCCGCACTTTTCCTTATTTTGGGATCTGATGGTCCAGGACTGCTCTTGGGGAGTTAAGTCCGAGGATAGGGTTGGAAACCCTCATTCTTCTCCAAGTTTTCTCTTACTAAAATTCTAGAGAGAGGGGAGAGCAAGGAAGAGGGTGAACGAGGGATTGGGCTGTAGGAGAGGCTTCAGTGCTGCAAATCGCGAGCCGAGTCCAGATCCGTGGAGGCTAGATCTTTGCGAAGGTTTTCATCCGGATAATCTTCCATGGCTAGGAAGAGGAGTCGGAAGGTAACGACACTTCTCCTCTCGGTTTTAGGATGCATGTTTTAGCATCTTTTCTTTTCTAGTTTTTGGGCACAAAACACTCAAATGAGAGGGGTTTGGGTCGCCAAAGTTCAAGAGGAACCTCCAGGTCGATTGAGTCCGTCCCCGACATGTTTTGCATTAGAGATCCTCTCCGTTAGTGGATTAGGCATGGTGTGTGAAGCCGTAGTCGCGATCGTTAGTCTGACTCGGTGATGTTGCATACGAGCTTTAAGAATTCGTAGAGATCCGTTGCGGTAAGATGTCGTTTGTGACTGGTGATGTTTTCCCCTTTTTGTCGAGTAAGTACGTGTAGTCAGAACCGGACAAGGTTAGCTCCTCAATTGCGGTAGATGGTTTCCTTGGTGGAAAAGGTTAGCTCTGCATGAGTGGTAGATGGTTTCCTTTGTGTGTGAGAACGCTGCAGAACAAATGAGGGACTAGGGTGGAATTGTCTTGGATTGTGATGTGCCAAGGCATGGCTGTGTCTCCTTGGTCGGCTGGCTATCCCGTGACGTACACGTCATGTGTGGAGAGTGTCCTTGCGAGACTAGTCCCCTTCTGTGAGACTGACGAGAATGCCAATCAAGGGGCAAGCGCGGGCAATGAGGCCATGAGCGGGTGGGGTCCAGGAAGGCTTCTTAGAATCAGTCAGTTTGTGTTTGTGGGAATCCTGACATGAGACGTCAGAGCTTGCAGGCAAGCCGGGTCTAATACCATGAGCGGGTGGGGCCTTAGCAAGAGTTCCATTTGGCGGCTTCTGCGCCGTTGGGGGGGGGGGATTGTGTTACCCCTTTGTTTGTGGCTTTATGCCAATTGGGAAATGATGAGTACCAAATTGATGTGATGATGTGCTAGATGCATATGCTATAGGGTCCCTTGGGTGAAACCCGAGTGTTGCATTCATGTTGCATAGTAGGCCCTATTATTATTTGCTCAACAATAGAGAACATGTATGATGTTTGAGACATCCAAGCCTGTTTCCTTAGTTTCCTTTCTCGCTTATGATTATTGCGTACGAAGTGCTAACTTGCAGGTTGGAGGAGTACCCCGAGGTCCGTCAGGGGCGGCCGGGAGGAGATATGTTGGTTACACAGTTTGAGGTCAGCCTTTGCTGACCCACGTTACTAATAATTTTTACAGGGCAAGGATCGCAATCAAGAGCTAGCTCGCCGGCCAGAAAGGCCTAAGCCTCATGAAGTGTTCCCCTCTTTTGTAACTCTACTTATATGATATTGTATGTTTGAGACTCATGTTGTCCGGCTTGCACGTCGAGGTAGACTAGGGCTGCTTATGCACTTTCATGACTGTTGTATTATTTGAGTTTGGACTCTCTTATGTGGTAAGGCCATAAGGGCCATTTTTATTACACTTGTAGTGGTGGATAACTTCTAGTCTTGCTTGTGTTCCCGCTGTGTTGTGCAAAGAGTTTTGAGTGTGGGTAGTTATATCATCCTATAATACTAAAGCTGTGGCGTCCGTATGTTGTGGGGCCCTGGCCGGACCCATATTATACGGTCATTACAAGGGAGGTGTTACACCACTTGCCTCAGATCGCCGAATCCAGCCACGTAAACGCTCCTCCTCAAGGATGTGGCCGCAATACACCTAAGCAATAATTCCTAAAACTTTTCAGGATGAAAAGGGGTCAAAACAGCAACCTAAACCTTTAAAAATCCACGAAATGGGAAAAACTTAAGGTTGAAATGTAGATCTAGGTGAGAGTTATCCGGATCTACTATCTGATGAAAATTTCGTACAACATAGCTTCTCCAATCGACGGTCAAAGGAACTTCAAGGACACCTCTTTCTTAAGCAAACAGGCCGACGATTTTCAAAAAGAAGATGATGAGTAGGGTTTGTCCATTCACAAGGCTATTTATACTTAGACATATAAGCATTAAAATAATATTTTATTATTAAATAATGGTCCAAACAACCCAAAAATTCACGCCAACACGGATTTCTACGAAAATCACACCATAGTTAAATACCGATGCTCTGATCCCAATGTCGTAGTCAAAATTAAGATTCGACAAAACAAACTCGGGCAAACACCTCTCAAAGCCAAAATACAAGCATTCCCAAAAAGGCTCCATCGAGTCACCAAACCAGACCCGCCTTGCTAGGGAATCTTGCAAACAGGCTAAACCCAACCACACACTAGAAACCTAAGAGCTAAAACCACGCTCTAACAACGGTGTAACGCCCCGATTTTTCTGCGATTATTTAATTCTCGTTTGGCGTTACATTGACGCGTTTCCGGCAGGTGCTGTTTGTTAGGGCGCGGTCTTAGATCTTTAGGTTCCTTATGTGGATTGTTGGTAGCCTTTTTGGCAAGATCCCCTAGCAAGCCGGGTCTGTTTTGGTGACCGGTGAGGCCTCTCGGGGGATGCTTGTGTTTTGGCTTTGGATAGTGATAACCCGAGTTTTGTTCGTTGAAAATTGATTTCGACTTCGTTGTTGCGTTCGTAGCATAGGTAATTAGCTACGGTGTGAATTTCGTCGGATTCCGAGGTGGTTCGATTTTCACGTCGTTTTGATGGTGTTAATAATATTAAATGCAATTAATTAATTAATAAAGCTTGAAGGAATCTAGTGTCTTTTAGGTGTCTGTTAGGGCTGAAAAGGCGTATATATATATATATATATATAGTCTCAAGGCAAAATCGAGACTTTTTCATCGTCTCCTTCCGTGAGAGTTTAACCGTCGCCTGTTCGAGAGGAAGAAAAACCGCCAACCCTGCTACCCTTCAGACGCCGATTCCGGGAGCGTTAGTGGACGGAATTCGATTCCGAAAAAGGATTTGGATTACTCTCGCCTAGATCTTCATTCCTACAGTGCTGTTGCGGCTGGAGCCGAGAGAGAGAGAGAGAGGAAGGGCTATGCAAGATAAATCACTGGAATTTGAGGCAAGTGGTGCTCCTACCTTTGCCAAGTTTTTCTTATCCTTTTCGTGGTCATATTTGCTGTAACCAGTCATGTAACCCGAAATTTGTTTATTTAGCTCTGTTTTTCCTTCAAAACCATGCGGATCTTAAACCTTAGATGTTCCTTTATATTCTTTTTGCATTTTTTTCAAGTTCTGAAACTCAAACTTTCCGGCCGGGTTGCTGTAGTCTTGTTTGTTTTTATCAAATTATTCCTTGTTAATCTCAGTTTGGGTAGCAATTAGCCTATCAGCCTTAGAACTAGTAGCAGTGAGTTTTCATACTTATATTTCATGTAATAGGATCGAATTAGGCTAAGAAGATTGGTCGGAAACGAAGTTGGAGGTACAGGAATGTTGTGCACTCAATGCTGCCAGTTCGACGATCTCTGATTGCTTGAGATCGACGAGGATCGTCGACCTGGGTTCCACGATGATCGTCGAACTGAGATCGACGATCTCCGGTTGCCTGTGTTCGGCGAGGATTGTTGAGCTGAGTTCGACGAGGATCGTCGAACTGAGTTCGACGATTTTCTGTGTCTAGTGTTTAACTCAAAATCGTCGAACGAAATTCGACGATTTCCTGTGGCCTGCATTTAACGCAAAATCATCGAACGGCGTTCGACGATTTTACCCGTGACCTGTGTTCGACTAAAGGAACATCGTCGAACGGAGTTCGACGATTTGTTCCCGTGGTCGTTGTTCTACGAAAGGAAAATCGTCAAACGAAGTTTGACGATTTCCCGTGTCCTGTGTTCGACGAAAATCGTCGAGCTGCGTTCGACGATTTTCCTGCGTTCGACAATTGTTCCCGCACTCGACGAAAAATCATCGAGCTGCATTTGACGATTCCTGTAACTGGGATCATTTATTCCTGTAGGCTGGGATTTATTCCTTCTCAGTTTTTTCCTTCTTCCCGAGTGAATACCTCCTAGGGGGGATGTCTTGTCGGCCTTTTGTTCTTCCTTTATTTTGAGGGCTGAATCATGGGTTATGGAAGGTAGTGGTATTTTGACGTTCTAAAGGAGCGGGAAGTTTTGTGTGCGAGCCGTGGCCGCCACTTTTTAGTCCCAGGTACGAGCTGGGTATTGCTGTGGCCGCCACCCTTTTTATCCCAGGTACGGGCTGGGTTTGTGGTGGTTTTGTGCCGACACAATGAAATTTTATTTTAGTTGGAACTGTCTTATTTGGGGGACTGTTTTTGGTCACCAACTCAGGTCCATGTTGTTTACTACTGCCATTAACTCACAAATTAGGATTGTTAGGTGTTTCTTCCTTGTAGAATGCAGCATATTGTGGTAAGTTTTCTTGTCTTTTGCCTTGTAGCCTCTGCAGGATTTGGGCAGGGCTTGTTGTTGTTACCTAGTACTTGGTGTACTTTGACTTACTTGGGATAGTGTTTGCTTTTACTGTCATGATTACTTACTCTCTTTTGTCCCATTTTGATTTAACGCTCTAATTCTGATTTCCTTGTTTTACTGGCTGATGTGTTCTTTTCTTTTTTGAATGCCTCAGGTTCTGATTAGTAGCCGGGTAGGCAGCTAGATTTGCTGTGGTGTTGCTGGTGATCCCTTGAGTTGTAGGGAATCTTTCTCTTGCTATTGTGAGGTAGTTTTTTTTGCTTTTCTTACATACATACATGCTTGCCAGTGGGTTCGTGTCAGTTTGTTGGCGCCCACTAGTAGTTTTACCTTATGTTACTAGATATGTTTTTTTTACTGCTACCTTGTTGGAGATAGTCTACTTGCTCTTGGGAGGATTTATGCTAGGTTGCTAGTTACTTTTAAAGCCTAAAAAACTATTATAAGTATATCTCATGATCAACATGATTGTAAAACTCATACACTACTTTCTAAGCAATGTAAAAAGATCGTTTTCCCGCTTATAATATAAAATAAATCTAGAGTCTTGCATAGTATGAGTGGACCTCGGGGGACACTTATGCATTCTCATAGGATATCAAAAATAATTAAAGTATTTTTCGCTGTGTATAAGTATAGTTTTTATACTGTGGACTAGATGATCCACCGAGCCGAGGGATACGACCCTTAAAATTATATCTGATTTTCTAATCATTAAACTTATGAGATTTTCATAGTCTAGTTAGACGATGTTCGCTTGAGCATCGACAGTTATCCCCTGCTCTACGTGGCATCACGACGCGTGTTTTCTCATACTCTGATACTTCTTGAATTCAGAGAAAATGCGGGTTGTGACAGTTGGTATCAGAGGGAGGTTGCTTGATAATTTGTCGAGCAACCTTTCCTTGTAGGCATTAGGTGTTTAGCATCATATCATACACACATCGATATGTCATCAACATGTCTTGGCTGAAGCACGAACACTACACTCATAACATAACATGAAGTATACGGGGCATATTATGTAGTATGAGATGCATAATATGTGTCTGTATATGGATCCACCATAGGGGCAACATGTGAGGGTTATCTAGTATGGGATGCATAACCTCACCACATGAATGCGACTAGCACGTTTCTTTTTTGTTGCATGAGAATGTTATGTAGTATGGGATGCATAACATTTTCATGCGTACGCCACTCATGACATGCATTAGGGCCTTTTTAGAATGCATAGCACAATCATGCATAGCATAACATTGCATAAGCACAACGTGCCAAGCTAAAGATTTGCATGATGACATATGTACACACATGGTTTTAAATCATAAAAAAATATAAATTCATGCATTCCCGATCTAGGCACAAGAGTTAGATGATGGTGGTTAACTATCCTAGGTTATGCATAACATCATTTTTGTTCAAATAAACTCCCAGAGCAAGTTTAGCAGTTTTAAGATCATATTTATGTATGTATTTTCTGTACTTGTAGTTAGTTCCAACTATTGTACCAGGATTTGATTAATGTTGATATGGTTTTAGGATGGCGAGACATCCTTCGACCAGGTCGACTCCCCTGTCTGACGGTGAGACTTCTGGAGTGCAGAGTGATGCGGTGATCGAGAGCTTGCGGTGGAGCAATGATTCTTTGACTAGGTAGTTGGTGGAGATGCAGGTCCAGATCCAGTCTCTGGCGGCAGTTGTGGCAGGGCAGACTTAGGGAGTGCAAGACCCTGCAGGGGGGTCAGCTGCCCCTCCCCCTCCTGCTCCCCTAAGACCTCCAGGGTGGTGCCAGCAGAGATGGCCTTCATTTCTCAGTTTCAGAGACTTAGCCATCCCACATATGATGGGAAGGCAGATTTCATGGTCATGGATGATTGGCTGATCTCCATAGAGGAGATGTTCTCGTACTCCGGTATTGCAGATGATCAGAGAGTGATGATATCCGCCTATCAGCTAAAGGTTTTGGCTAAGAGCTGGTGGCTTAGGGAAAAGGAGAGCTTGGTGGCTGGTTGCTCTTGGGGTTTGTTCAAGGAGATGTTGTTGAGGAAGTTCTTGCCTTCAGTCGAGCGTGACCGACTAATGAAGGACTTCCTTCACCTGAAGTAGAGGCAACTCACGGTCAGTGAGTACGAGATAGAGTTCAGCAAGTTGAGCTGGTTTGCCCCTGGGTTGGTGAGTGTTGAAGCAGATCGAGTCAAGCGGTTCCTTGGCGGCTTGAGGAGCGAGGCTCAGCAGTTAGCTAGTGCTTATGGATCAGTGACTTATGCAGGGGTAGTGGAGGCTGCTCTAAAGGTGGAGGAAATTGAGACCGCAAAGAACAGAGGCCAGCAAATGAGGAAGGACAAGAGGAAGTCTGCTGAAGAGAAGAACCCCCAGGTACTTGATGTTGCTTCGGGAAAGAAGAGCAAGGTAGTGTGTAGCTTCTGTGGCCGGTCAGGCCACCCTGTTGAGAGGTGTTTCAAGAAGGCGGGAGCTCAGAAGATGGAGCAAGTTCATGCTATTCAAGGTGCTCCTAGGAAGGATGGTTCCTGTTCTGTTTGTAAGCGACCCGAGCATGATGCCGCCCAGTGCTGGTCCAAGGATAAGGTCTGCTTTCAGTGTGGCCAGAAGGACCATATCAAGATAAGGTGTCCTCAGGTCCAGCCTATTCTTCAGTCAGTTCCACTTCAAGCTTTACCTCTGCCTCAGCGTGTGGACAAGGGTAAAGGAAAGCTGAACGTGATCTCTTCCGACGAGGCTCAGACTTCGACTCAGGTCATCTTAGGTTAGTTGTTTTCCTAGCTTGAAAGTTTTATTTTTTCTAGAATGGTTATAGTTTTGTTTTGGTAGTTCCTTAGTTGCTTATATATACTCTTATAGGGAAATTTAAGGTGAAGAACCGTTGGGGGCGTGTTCTGTTCGACTCCGGCACTACCCACTCGTTTGTGGCTAGAGCTTTTGTAGAGCGGTATCAGTTGATTCTAGATCAAGTTCATGATACCTTCCACGTCAAGTTCCCTTCTGGTGAATCTGTGTTGTCAGATTTGGGTATTCTGGATTGCCCTGTTTTGTTGGGGGACTTTCTTGCGAAGGCAGACTTGAAGATGATTGATCTAAAGGACTTTGATGTTATTCTGGGCATGGACTAGTTGTCTAAGTATGATGCGGTTATTCAGTGCAAAGGGAAGCGGTTGGACTTCATCAAGGACAACGGTCAGCCTGGAAGTGTGTATGCTGATCCGTGCCAGGATTCTCCTATCATTCCTGCGGTATGTGCTCAGAAGCTGTTTTATTTTGATTGTTTTACTTGTTTAGTCTCGGTGGTTGGGACTGCTGTTAGTGTACCGTGCTTGGAGTAGATTCCTATTGTACGTGGGTTCTTTGATGTTTTTCCTGATGACCTTCCTGGTCTTCCCCCCGAACGAGATGTTGAGTTTGTGATTGATTTGGAACCGGGTACGCGTCCTATTGCTAATGCACCGTGTCAGATGGCCCCTCGTGAGTTGGAGGAGTTGCGAGTCCAGTTGGACGAGTTATTGGCTAAAGGTTTTATCAGGCCGAGTTCGTTGCCTTGGGGTGCTCCTGTTCTATTTGTGAAGAATAAGGATGGGTCGATGATGCTGTGCATTGATTATAGGGAGCTGAACAAAGTCACCATTAAGAACAGGTAACCTCTGCCGAGGATCGACGACTTATTTGATCAGTTGCGTGGTAGCACGGTGTTCTCCAAGATCGATCTTCGTTCTGGCTATCATCAACTCAGGATCTGTGAGTCATACATTCCACGGACTGCTTTTAGGTCGATGCATGGGCATTTCGAATTCCTGGTTATGTCGTTTGGTTTGACCAACGTGCCATCAGCATTCATGGACATGATGAACCAGGTGTTCAAGGACTTTCTAAACAAGTTCGTGGTGGTATTCATCGATGATGTGTTGATCTACTCTCGCAGTGCTGAGGAGCATGAGCAGCATCTGCGCTTGGTTCTAGCGGAGTTGAGGAACCACAAGTTATTCACCAAGTTGAGCAAGTGCGAATTTTGGTTGCCACAGGTCTCATTTCTGGGCCACGTGGTGAATAAGGATGGGATCTCGGTTGACCCAGAAAAGATCGCAGCAGTGATGGATTGGCATAGGCCGAGCACACCCAAGGAGATTAGGAGTTTCTTGGGGTTGGCCGGCTATTATAGAAGATTCGTGGAGAGCTTTTCTACCTTGGCAGTCCCCTTGACTAAGCTGACACAGAAGAATACGACGTTCATTTGGAACGAGAAATGCGAGGAGGCTTTTTTGGAGCTGAAGACCAGGTTGTGTTCTGCCCCTGTTTTGACAATGCCTACGGAGGGAAAGGACTATGATGTATATGTGGATGCCTCGCATGTTGGGATCGGAGGTGTGTTGATGCAAGAAGGGAAGGTGATTGCGTATGGGTCGAGGCAATTGAAGACTCATGAGAGGAACTACCCCACGCATGATCTTGAGTTCGCAGCAGTGATCTTTGCCCTGAAGCTGTGGAGACATTTACTTTATGGTGCTCAGTGCAAGATCTACACCGATCATAAAAGTCTAAAGTACGTGTTCACACAGGAGTTAAATCTGCGCCAGCAGCGGTGGCTAGAGTATGTGGCCGATTATGATGTGGATATACAGTATCATCCGGGCAAGGCCAATGTGGTGGCCGATGCCCTGAGCCGGAAGACAGGGAAGATCTTTAACCTCACCGCCGATCGTTTAGTGGAAGAGTTCCTCCCGATGGATATTTTCGTGGGACGTTGTGACATGCAGAACAGTTTGGCAGTGGCAGAGCCGTGTTGGATTGCACTTACCAGGTTGCACCAGAAGGATGATTCGGATCTTCTGCACTTATACCTCAGGACTGAGAGAGGGGAGTTGCCGGATTTTTCTATCGATGATGCGGGTACTTTGAAGTACCGCGGCAGGTTTTGCATCCCAGGTGTTGGAGACATCAGGGGTATGATTTGCAGAGAGGCTCATGGATCCAATGTTGCCTACCATCCAGGATCTACAAATATGTATCATGATTTGAAGCAGATTGCCTGGTGGTACGGGATGAAGGGTGATATAGCCCGATTCGTTGCTGAGTGCCATACTTGCAAGCGTGTGAAGGTCGATCATGGAAGGACTGGTGGCAAGTTGACTCTGTTGGAGATCCCTACTTGGAAGTGGGAAAGTATTTTTATGGACTTCATTATGGGCTTTCCGAGATCTCCAAGGGGATTTGATTCAGTTTGGGTTATAGTGGACAGACTGATGAAGTGGGCTCACTTTGTGCCGTACAAGATTGATTATTCGATGAAAAAGATAGCAGAGCTGTATCTGAATGAAGTCATCAGATTACACAGTGTGCCCGTTAGCATCATTTCGGATAGAGACTCCTATTTTACATCTCGCTTCTGGAGGAGTCTGCAAGAGGGTTTGGGTATAGATTTGAGGTATTCCACAGCTTACCACCCACAGACCAATGACCAGACTGAGCGGGTGAACCAGATAGTTGAGTATATGATCAGGTGCTACATCTTGGACCACGATGGAGCGTGGGATGAGCGTTTGCGGCTTATGGAATTTGCATACAATAACAGTTACCAGGAGAGCTTGCAAATGGCTCCGTTTGAAGCCTTGTATGGGAGGCGCTGCAGAACTCCCTTGTTTTAGACCGAGGTTGGTGAGAGGCCTGTGTTGGGTTCGGATGCGCTCGAGGAAATGGAAGTTGCGGTGAAGCTGATTCGAGAAAAGCTTTGGTTAGCTCAGGAGCGGTATGAGAAGAACGCCAACCGGCGTAGGACTGACTTGGAGTTTTCTATAGGGGACCTTGTGTTTCTTAAGGTTTCCCCGATGGTTGGTGTTAAGATGTTCGACAAGAATAAAAATTGGATCCGAGGTATGTGGGCTCGTTTAAGATTGTTGAGCAGATTGGCGTGTCAGCATATAGGTTGGATTTGCCAGCAAACTTCCCAGATATTCATAATGTGTTTCATGTAAGCCAATTAAGGAAGTGTGTGCGAAGCAGTGGGCAAGTCTTGGATGTTGTGCACCAGTTGGAGCCTAATCTTTCTTATGTTGAGGTGTTGGTCCGCATCTTGGATACTCAAGATCGGGTGCTGCGGACAAAGTCTATCCCGATGGTGAAAGTTCTATGGAAGAATCAGGATTTGGAAAGCGCGACTTGGGAGCTAGAGTCGGCTATGAGGGAGGATCACCCTCATTTGTTCCCTTGATTTGATTGGTACGTTTTCTTTCTAGTAGCTCTTATTTTGTTACTTTCCTTCCATAGAATAAATAGCGTATATAAAGTTTCTGGACGAAACTTTCTTTTAGGGGGAGTGACTGTAACGCCCCCGATTTTTCTGCGATTATTTAATTCTCGTTTGGCGTTACGTTGACGCGTTTCCGGCAGGTGCCGTTTGTTAGGGCGTGGACTTAGCTCTTTAGGTTCCTTGTGTGGATTGTTGGTATCCTTTTTGGCAAGATCCCCTAGCAAGCCGGGTCTGTTTTGGTGACCGGTGAGGCCTCTCGGGGGATGCTTGTGTTTTGGCTTCGGGTAGTGATAACCCAAGTTTTGTTCATCGAAAGTTGATTTCGACTTCGCCGTTGCGTTCGTAGCATAGGTAATTAGCTACGGTGTGAATTTCGTCGGATTTCGAGGTGGTTTGGTTTTCGCGTCATTTTGATGGTGTTAATAATAATAAATGCAAATAATTAATTAATAAAGCTTGAAGGAATCTAGTGGCAAAATCAAGACTTTTTCATCGTCTCCTTCCGTGAATGTTTAACTGTCGCCTGTTCGAGGGGAAGAAAAACTGCCAACCCTGCTACTCTTCAGACGCCGATTCTGGGAGCATTAGTGGACGGTATTCGATTCCGAAAGCGGATTTGGATTACTCTCGCCTAGATTTTCATTCCTACGGTGCTATTGCGGCTGGAGCCGAGAGAGAGAGAGAGGAAGGGCTGTGCAAGATAAATCGCTGAAATTTGAGGCAAGTGGTGCTCCTACCTTTGCCAAGTTTTTTTTTCTCCTTTTCATGGTCATATTTGCTGTAACCAGTCATGTAACCCGAGATTTGTTTATTTAGCTCTATTTTTCCGTCAAAACCATGCAGATCTTAAACCTTAGATGTTCCTTTATGTTCTTTTTGCATTTTTTTTCAAGTTCTGAAACTCAAACTTTCCGGCCGGGTTGTTGTAGTCTTGTTTGTTTTTTATCAAATTTTCCTTGTTAATCTCAGTTTGGGTAGCAATTAGCCTATCAGCCTTAGAACTAGTAGCAGTGAGTTCTCATACTTATATTTCGTGTAATAGGATCGAATTAGGCTAATAAGATTGGTCGGAAACGAAGTTGGAGGTACGGGAATGATGTGCACTCAATGCAGCCAGTTCGACGATCTCTATTGCTTGAGATCGACGAGGATCATCGACCTGGGTTCGAAGATGATCGTTGAACTGAGATCGACGATCTCCGGTTGCCTGTGTTCGGCGAGGATCGTCGAGCTGAGTTCAACGAGGATCGTCGAACTGAGTTCGACGATTTTTTGTGTCCAGTGTTTAACACAAAATCGTCGAACGAAATTCGACGATTTCCAGTGGCCTGCGTTTAACGCAAAATCGTCGAACGGCGTTCGACGATTTTACCCTGACCTGTGTTCGACTAAATGAACATCGTCGAACGGAGTTCGAAGATTTGTTCCCTTGGCCGGTGTTCAACGAAAGGAAAATCATCGAACGGAGTTTGACAACTTCCCGTGCCCTGTGTTCGACGAAAATCGTCGAGCTGCATTCGACGATTTTCCTGCGTTCGACGATTGTTCCCGCGCTCGACGAAAAATCGTCCAACTGCGTTTGACGATTCCTGTAATTGGGATCGTTTATTCCTGTAGGCTGGGATTTATTCCTTCTCAGTTTGTTTTCCTTCTTCCCGAGTGAATACCTCCTCGGGGGGGGGGGGGATGTCTTGTCGGCCTTTTATTCTTCCTTTGTTTTGAGGGCCGAATCATGGGTTATGGCAGGTAGTGGTATTTTGATGCTCTAAAGGAGAAGGATGTTTTGTGTGTGAGCCGTGGCCGCCACTTTTTAGTCCCAGGTACGGGCTGGGTATTGTTGTGGCCGCCACCCTTTTTATCCCCGGTACGGGCTGGGTTTGTGGTGGTTTTGTGCCGACACAGTGAAATTTTATTTTAGTTGGAACTGTCTTATTTGGTGGACTGTTTTTGGTCACCAATTCAGGTCCATGTTGTTTACTACTGTCATTAACTCACAAATTAGGATTGTTAGGTGTTTCTTCCTTGTAGAATGCAGCATATTGTGGTAAGTTTTCTTGTCTTTTGCCTTGTAGCCTCTACAGGATTTGGGCAGGGCTTGTTGTTGTTACCTGGTACTTGGTGTACTTTGGCCTACTTGGGACAGTGTTTGCTTTTACTGTCATGATTACTTACTCTCTTTTGTCCCATTTTGATTTAACGCTATATTATTGATTTCCTTGTTTTACTTGCTGAGGTGTTCTTTTCTTTTCTGAATGCCTCAGGTTCTGATTAGTAGCCGGGTAGGCGGCTAGATTTGTTGTGGTGTTGCTGGTGATCCCTTGAGTTGTAGGGAATCTTCTCTTGTTGTTGTGAGGTAGTTTTTCTGCTTTCTTGCTGTTGTGAGGTAGTTTTTTTTCTTTTCTTACAGACATACATGCTTGTCAGTGGGTTCGTGTCAGTTTGTTGGCGCCTACTGGTAGTTTTACCATATGTTACTAGATATGTTTCTTTTACTGCTACCTTTTTGGAGATAGTCTACTTGCTCTTGGGAGGATTTATGCTAGGTTGCTAGTTACTTTTAAACCCTAAAAACTATTATAAGTATATCTCATGATCAGCATGATTGTAAAACTCATACACTACTTTCTAAGCAACGCAAAAAGATCGTTTTCCCACTTATAATATAAAAACAATCTAGAGACTTGGATAGTATGAGTGGACCTCGAGGGACACTTATGCACTCTCATAGGATGTCAAAAATAATTAAAGTATTTTTCGCTGCGTATAAGTATAGTTTTTATACTGTGGACTAGATGATCCACCGAGCCGAGGGATACGACCCTTAAAATTATATCTGATTTTCTAATCATTTAACTTATGAGATTTCAATAGTCTAGTTAGACAGTGTTCGCCTGAGCGTCGACAGATATCCCCTGCTCGATGTGACATCACGACGCGTGTTTTCTCATACTCTGATACTTCTTGAATTCGGAGAAAATGCGGGTTGTGACAAACGGCATATGCCAAAAATGCATCAACGTAACTCCCTGACGTCATAATCACGTTAGATAATGAATTAAACTGAATATTGAAAAATCGGGGGCGTTACAGCTACTTGCCCTACAAAAACGTTTCGTCCCAAAACTTTACGCACAAAACCTCTATTATAAAAGAAAAATAGAAATAACTAAGGGTTATTGAAAAGATTGCATACCAATCAACTAGGGGAACAAAAAACTTTAACCATTGGTATGATTTTCTTCCGCAACACTCGATCTTGAATCTGTCGGTCGTTGAGCACACATTTTCACAACTGGATCATGTGAAACACGTCGTGCACACCAGGAAAATTTGCGGGCAAATCCAGCCTATGAGCTGATACACCAGTACACTCAACAACCTTGAAAGGTCCCACATATCTCGGGTCTGACTTATGATTCTTTCCAAATCTCTTAATGCCGGACATTGAGAAAACCTTCAAAAAAACAAGGTCCCCAACCGCAAACTCCAAATTAGTCCTTCGGCGATTAGCGTTCTTCTCATAACGCTCCTAAGCTATACGAAGCTTTTTTCTTATATACTTCACAGAAATATCCATTTCATCTAATGATTCAGGACCCAACAATGGCCTCTCACCAACCTCAGCCCAAAATAAAGGATTTCTGTAATGTCTCTCATACAAGGCCTCAAACGAGGCCATCTGCAAGCTCTCTTGATAACTATTATTATAAGAAAACTCCATCAATCCGAGTCGCTCATCCCACGCTCCTCTATGGTCCAAAATATAACATATGATCATGTCCTCCACAATCTGATTTACTCGCTCTATTTGACCATTAGTCTGCGAATGATAAGCTCTGTAGTAACTCAGATCGGTACCCAACCCTTCCTGTAAGCTTTTCCAAAAGCGAGACATAAACCTGGAGTCTCTATCTGAAACAATACTAACCGGCACTCCATGTAGTCTAATGACCTCATCCAATTACAACTCTGCTATCTTTTTCATGGAGTAGTCAATCTTGAAAGGCACGAAGTGGCAAACTTTTCAGTCTATCAACGATAACCCAAACCGAATCACGACCTTGGGGAGATCTCGGTAATCCAATAATGAAGTCCATGGAAATACTCTCCCATTTCCAGCTTGGAATATCCAAAGGCGTCAACTTGCCTCCAGGCCTTCTATGATCGTCCTTGACTCACTTGCAAGTAAAGTACTCAGATACAAACTTAGTTATATCACCCTTCATTCCAAACCACCAGACAATCTGCTTTAGGTCTTGATACATCTTTGTAGAACTTGGGTAGTAGGCAACACTAGAACCGTGTGCCTCACTACACAACTTAAATCTAATGTCCTCAACAGCAGGAATACAAAATCTGTCGCGGTACTTCAAGGTACCCGCACCATCGATCAAAAAATCTGGTAACTCCACTTTCTCAGTTCTCTTGTAAAGGTGCAACAAATCAGGATCTTCCATCTGATGCAGTCTTGTGAGTGCAATCCATGAAGGTTCAACTACCTCCAAACTTCTGGACGAGTTACGACTTCCAACAAAAATATCCAACAAGAGAAATTCTTCGACCAGAGAATCCACAGAAAGATTAAAAATTTTCCCTGTCTTTCTACTGAGAGCGATGACTACCACATTAGCTTTGTCCGGATGGTATTGGATCTCGACATTATAATCTGCTACATACTATAAGCATCTTCGCTGGCGTAGATTCAAATCCCTTTGAGTGAAAATGTATTTTAGACTTTTATGATCGGTATAAATCGTACACAACATGCCATATAGTAAGTTCCTCCACCGCTTCAAGTCATAAATCACAGCTGCAAACTCTAGATCATGCATAGGGTAATTCCTTTCATGAATATTTAACGGCCTAGACCCATACGCTATCACCTTACCTTCCTGCATCAGCATACAACCCAGACCAACATGCGATGCATCCACATAAATAGCATATTTTAACCCTTCAGTAGGCTGGAGCAGTGTATAATCTCTTCTTCAATTCCAGAAAAGCTTCCTCGCACTTATCGCTCCAAACGAAAGCTGCGTTTTTCTGCATCAGTTTAGTCAAAGGCACAAATAATGTAGAGAAAACCTCTACAAACCTTCTATAATAGCCAGCCGACCCTAGGAAGCTCTTTATCTCCTTGGGTGTGGTTGGCCTATTCCAATCCATAACAACAGTTATCTTCTCAAGGTCAACTGAAATTCCATCATTATTTACCACATGACCCAAGAACGAAAACTGAGGCAACCAAAACTCACACTTGCTCAGCTTAGCAAACATCTTATGGTCCCTCAAAGCAGACAAAACTAAACGTAAATGCTGGGCATGCTCCACAGCATTATGGGAATACACCAAAACATCATCTACAAACACGACCACAAAATGGTCAAGGAAATCCTTGAACACTTGGTTCATCATATCGATAAAGGCAGAGGATGCATTGGTCAAACCAAAAGACATCACCAAGAACTCACAATGTCCATGCCTGGAACGAAAAGCAGTCTGTGGGATATCCGTCTCTCGAATCCTTAATTGGTGGTAGCCCGAACGAAGATCAATCTTTGAAAACAATGTGCTATCATACAGTTGATCAAACAAATCATCAATACACGGTAAAGGATATTTGTTCTTAATGGTGACCTTATTCAATTCTCTATAATCGATGCATAATCTCATCGATCCATCCTTTCTCTTCACAAACAGCACGGAAGCACCCCAAGGTGAAGAACTCGGCCTAATAAATCCGCTTTGCAACAAATCATCCAGCTGGGTATGCAACTCCTCCAGCTCACGAGGGGCCATTCGGTACGGTGCCTTAGCGATAGGACGAGTACCCGGCTCCAAATCTACGACGAACTCCACTTCTCTCTCAGGTGGAAGACCAGGAAGATTGTCCGAAAATACATTGGGAAACTCGCGCACAACAACAATATCCTCAACTCACGGCAAACTACTATCGGTCAACAACACAGAAACCAAACAGGCAAAACACCTAGAATTTACCAGCTTCCGAGCACGTACCACAGAGATTATCGGAGAAACCTGGCGCGAAAAACCAAAAACACTTCTGGGTTGACCGTTGTCCATCTTGAAGTCCAAGCACTTAACCTTGTACTGGATAACAACATCATACTTGGATAACCAGTCCATGCCCAAGATCACATCAAAATCCTCCAGGTCTATCACCTTCAAATCAGCAAATGCTAGGAAATCACATAACAGAATCAGACAGCTCTGGATACCCTGGTCAGACACCACTGAATCACCGGAAGGAAACTTGACTTGAAACACATCGTCGGCTTGATCGAGAGTCAAACGATGATGCTCAACAAAGTCCCTAGCCACAAACGAGTGGGTAGCACCGGAATCAAAGAGAACACGTGCCCAACGGTTCTTTACTTTAAATTTACCTATAAAAACGCCTACATAACTAATCGAACTACATAAAAACTATAGCTAGAAGCTAAACAGAGACAAAAATATGTTTGAAACTAACCTGAAATCACTTGGGTAGAAGTCTGGGCTTCCTCTAGAGACACCACGTTCAGCTTTCCCTTTCCCTTGTCCATTCCCTGGGGCGGCAAAGCTTGTAGTGGAACTGGCTGCAGTGTGGGCTGAAGCTGGGGGAAATTTGGCTTCAGGTGTCCTTTCTGTCCACACTGGTAGCATACTCTATCCTTGCTCCAACAATGGGCAACATCGTGCTCCTTTCTCTTTCGCAGGGCACACACCAGATCTCCTCTAGGAGTGCCGTGAATAGCAAGAACATGCTCCTTCTTATGTGCTCCTATTCTCTTGAAGTACTTCTCGAATGGGTGGCCTGGTCGGCCACAAAAGATGCATACCTCCTTGCTTATCTTTCTCAAAGCAGAACCCGATCACCGGGGCTTCTTTCCCTCATCAGACTTCCTCTTTTCTTTTCTCAGCAGCTGACCTCGGTTCTTAGCATTTTTGATCACTTCAACCTTCAGAGCAGCTTCTACTACTTTAGTACAGGTTTCTGAACCATAAGTATTTGCTAGCTGCTGGATGTCACTGCTTAGACCACCCAGAAAATGTTTAACTCTGCTGGCTTCAGAAGAAACTAAATCCGGGGCGAACCGTCTCAGCTTACTAAATTCCATCTCATACTCACTCACTGTGAGCTGCCTCTACTTCAAGTGCAGAAAATTGTTCATCAAGCAGTCTTGCTCGACCGACGACGGAAACTTCTTCAGCAAAAGCTCCTTAATGACTTCCCAAGAACATCCATCCTTCAAGTTTTCCTTTTCTCTCAGCCACCAACTCTTTGCAAGTCCCTTGAGTTGGTACGCAGCGACCATCACTCTCTAGTTCGTTGAATTTCCTGAGTACAATAACATCTCTTTGATGGCTATAATCCAATCATCTAACGCCATGAAGTCCGCCCTACCATCATAGGTAGGGGGTCCTAATTGCTGGAAATACGAGAAGAAATTCATCTTTGGCGACAACATAACTAGGGGCACTAGAGGAGAAGGAGGAACAGGAACACCTTGACCCACCATAGGGTCCTGAACTCTAAGCGTCTATCCGCAATGACAGTCAACAAGGCTTGAATCTGCGACTACATCACTAACATTTGCCTAGACAAAGCTTCATTACTCTACTGCAATCCTTCTATCAATGCCTCATTCTGAGCTCCAGATGACTCGCCCTCCGACTGGGGAGTCAAACTTATCGTAGGACATCTCGACATCCTAATATCACAATTAACAACTAATCAAAACCTAACTTACCGCTAGAACTACCAATCTTAGTTCAGACAATACATGTATAAATAGTTGCTTAAGCTGCTAACTTGCTCTGGGAATTTATAAATAATGACATGCTTAAATCTAGGATGATATACCATCATCCTATTAACTCATGTGCATAGACCATGAATGCATGAATTTTCATTCCTTTTACCTTAAAACCATGTGTGTGTATATATGTCATAATGTAAATCTTTAGCTTGGCACGTGTGCTGATGCAATGTTATGTCATACATGGTGTGCTATGCAATCTAAAAAAACCTTAATGCATGTTATGAGTGACGTACACATGAAATGTTATGCATCTCATACTATATAACATTGCATGCAACAAAAAAAAGAGAACATGCTAATGGGCACCCATGTGATGGTGGTTATATATCACATACTACATATCCGTCACATGTTGCCACCTATGGTGAATCCATATACAAACACATATTATGCATCCCATACTACATAATTTGCTTCGTATACTTTTTATCATGCTTATGAGTGTATTGTTCATGCTTCAACCAAGACGTACAAATGACACATCGATGTGTATGAAATGACACTAAATAATTAGCACAACTGGAGATGGTTGTTCGACCAATTATCAAACAACCCATCCCTCTGATACCAACTGTCACAACTCGCATTTTCTTAACATTTAAGTTAAATTGGAGTAAGAGAAAATACGTGTCGTGATGTCACACCATGCAGGGGATAACTACAGACTCTCAAGCAAGACACCAAACTCTGCAAGTTAAATGAAATCCATAAGTTATTAAGTAAAAACCAGTTTAAATTTAGATGGTCGTATCTCTCGGCACAGTGGATCACTAGTCCACAAGTAAATATATAATTATACGCTGCAAAAAATACTTTTGTCTATATTACTTAACATCCTACATGAGCATAAACATTCCAACCGGACAAATCATGTTATGCATGACTCTAAATTTAGTATAAGTATAGAAATTAATTTGTACGTTCAATAAGATATAGTGACTTTATATTTTCAAAAGTGATGTGCATGAGTTAGAAATAATACTTAATATTTTAAAATATCTAACACGCGACTTAGCATAAAACCTCCCAGAGAGCAAGCAGAAATAATTAAATCGTACAAAAATGACTTAGCAGCTACCAAGTACTTAGCATAAAACAAAATCTTGTGGGCGTCAACAACCTGACACGAACCTACTAAAACAGTGTATATCTGAACTAAAGGAAAAGTAAATAACTACCTCACAATCGGTGAGGAAAAGACAGCTGCAGAACACCAGCATAAAACCAAAAGTCTTAGCCGCTCAACCGGCGACTGCTCCAAACCTGAGGCATTCAAAGAAAGAACACCTCAGCAAGAGATATATAAAAAATACAAGTGGTGAACAAGGGTTAGTAATAGCAATGACCAAAAGAGGCAAAGAGGGTTACCAACCCAAAATCCAAGAATAGCTGACAAAACCTCGACAAAATAAGAAATAAAATCGTGATAAATGATAAAATTACCAAATCCAATGGTAAGGTACTTGCACCAGGAGCAATAAAGAACTAAGCTTCATTAGATACACATGCAAGTAAGTATATAAATGTAAGAAATAGGTCAACTCAACATGAGTGAGCAAAATAACCGGCATAACCCAGTACTTGTGGGGGAGACACCTCCGTCGACACACCTACAATAAAAACTTCACAAGGGCCCAAGGAAAGGAGGTCTTTTATCTTGACACTCCCAAAACTGAAAAATAACCGGCACCTGTGGGGGGAGTCACATCCACCAGAACACCCACAGTTATAAACCCATCAGGGTCAAAAGATTTACCAAAATACTGGCGATCATAGCCAAGACACCGAAAACTCATAACCAAAACGTTGGACTTCTCCAACAACTATGTAGGAATAAATTCCAAAAATTGGCATAAGATCAAACTTGATGAAAACAGCAGGCACTGGACTAATTTTATTTAGCAAAAAATAGCCTACTGATGATATACCAAGAATCAGCAAAAAAATAAGACTGTCCACAGAAAAATGTCGAGTACACTTGGCGCCGCGTCGAGTGCAGTCCATGCTCTTGATGCCATCCAGAAAACAAGATGGCGTTGAGTATATTCAACACCCTCAACGCCGCATTGAGTGTGTACATCTCACTCAATGCTTGAAAACTTAGCTACCAAAATCAGATGACGGCGTTGAGTGAGTTCAGCTCACTCAACGCTGTCAACGCTTTTCTTCCGGAGCGATGACATTGAGTGAGTTCAGCTCACTCAATGCTTTATCACTTAGCCGCAAAAAGAACTAGATGAAAGCGTTGAGTGAGTTCAGCTCACTCAATGCTGTCAACGCTTTTCTACTTATCTTTACAGATTTAAGCGACGACGTTGAGTGAGTTCAGCTCACTCAACGTTGTCAATGCTTTTTACTTATCTTGCCGAATTAAGCGACGGCATTGAGTGAGTTAAGCTCACTCAACGCTGTCAACACTTTTATACTTAGACTTACAGGATTAAGAGATGGCGTTGAGTGAGTTCAGCTTACTCAACGCTGTCGACGCTTTTAGACTTAGCTTCTAAAATTTACAGAATGGCGTTGAGTGTGCTAAGCTCGCTCAACGCCGCATTGAGTGTATACCACTCACTCAACACTTTTTAACTTAGCTTCTCAGACCACGCAGTAAGGCGTTGAGTGCATTCAACACAATCAACACTTTCAATGCTTTTATACTTAGGCTAGAAATTGAATATCAGTGTTAAGGCTATACTCAACGCCTAAGGACTACACTCAATGCCAAGGGGTGCACTCAACGAATCTGCTCCATTCGACGAACTCCGTTCGATGAATTAGCTCCGCCCAATGAACTCTGTTCGACGAATTAGCTTCTATTCGAAGAACTCTGACTACTCCAAACCGACAACTACACAATGAAACTAATACAATGAATCATATATTTGTTGAACTTGGCCGGAAAACAATACCATAAAGCTGATCAGCAAAAGCCGGATCTAACCCTACTCCCAAAAACTATAAAGGGAAGAACAGTACGAAAAATATACAAGGAAAAGACAAGCTTGGCAAGGGGAAGAAGTCACCACTTGCCTCAAATCGCCGAATCCAGCCACGCAAACACTCCCCCGCAAGGATCTGCCCGCAACAACACCTAAGCAATGTAACATCCCATTTCCAACTAGACCCCTAAGAGTGGTTTTGGCCATGACTAGGTCATGACAAACCCTAGGAAGCCAGTAATGGGTCAAGAGATAGGGGACAGAAAGGTGGGGGATCACCATGGTCTGCAAATAGTAGAACTCTGAACAATGGTTTAGGATGACCATGGGCTACAACTTGACCCCAAGACCCTACCACAACACCCCTAATACCTTGGGAGGCCCATTAGAGCCATAAGGATCCATTGGGGTCAAACAAAGAGGCTCAGTTGACCAAGGTCAACCCTAGCCCTAAATGGGTCAAACTAGCCTACTTAGGGTCAATTGACCTACTCCTAGCCTAGAGGACCCCACCTATGCCCTCCTAACCCTAAAGTGAGGTCAATGGGTCACTAAGGACACATTGGGGTCAGCCCTAGAGGCCAGGTTGACCCAAGTCAACTCAAGCTCCTAATCTGGTCAAAGTACCCTTACTAAGGGTATGTGACCTCCAAAGTGCAGGGTAACCCTACATAACCCTTCCTAGACCTTAGGGGAGGTCAATGGGTCACCAAGGACCCAATGGGGTCAACCCAAATGGTTATGTTGACCCAAGTCAACTCTAGCCCTAAAATGATCAAAGTGCCCTTACCAAGGGGCATGTGACCCCCAAGATGCCCAACCAACCCTACTCAAGTCTTCCTAGACCTTAAGGGAGTCCAATAGGTCACCAAGGACCCATTGGGGTCAAATCAAATGGTCATGTTGACCAAGGTCAACTCTATTCTAGTGTTAGGTCAAATTAGCCTAAATGAGTCAACCCAAGCTCAACCCCTTTTTCCTTTTAAGTTAACCACAATATAATGAAATATTATGGGTGGAAAGGGCCGCCAATAGGCTGGGGAGTCAGCATGGTCAGCTTTGGTGACTAGGAAAGAGAGAGAAAGCTTCATTCCATACTAATGGAGGAGAGAGAAAAGGGGAAAGAGAGTGGAAGGAGGAGATTGGCCAAGGAAAGGCCAATGGTCCCCATTGATGGCAGCATTCATCTCCTCCAGTGAAGGGGAGGAGTTTCCAGCCGTTTTCCTGGCTGTCAAAGGGCTGTTACAGCCTCCACCATCATGGCCGAAACAAGCCTTTAATGGCCATGATGGCCATGGCAGTTTCTTCCATTCTTCTCCCCCTCTGATGTTTTAAACATCATCAGTGAGCTTGGAGAAGAATTTCACAATCCTTAACTGAAGAAATCCGGCGAGTTTACTGGGAGATTGCAGAATTCCGATCGGCGGCGCCACCACCATGTCAACCCGCAGATCCGCTCGTCTCCAGGCCGCCAACAAGGTCCTCCTCCTCCTCTTTTCTCATGGGTAGATCTTAGGTTTCATTAGGGCCAAGGTTCGGGCACAATTGAGCCCGATCCAATTCGCAAAATTCATGGCTTTCGGCCGAAAATTTTATTGGTTGGATCGCCGGAATCCGCCCCCCCGGCGTCTGTGCCGCCGTCTGGCGATAGCCACCACCTCAACGGAGGTGATGGTGGCGGTGGCCGGCCGGGGAAGGGACTGGGTGGCCGGCGGCAGACGCTTGAAGTCGGCACAGGAAGAAGCAATCCTGGCCGTTGGCTCATCGGGGACGATAACCCAGCGCCGTCGATCTGCGCCAAGATTCGCGCGGCATCAAATCAGATACCTTAGGATTTAAATAAATATCATTTCATTTCTGTCACATTAGATGTATTTAATGTATTTAATTTTTAAAAATACTTAGGGACTCTGAATGGAAATCTGCCCAACATGCAAATTGTAGCTTAGGGTGTCTAGTTTGTAGCAAAAATTGCTTGGACCCTTTTGGGCCACTGGTTAGACCAGGGTACCCTTTTTGGTAGGACCTATACCTAGGCCTAAACAGAAATTATTTTTGGTGCCCACACTTCATTCCTTGTCCAAACAAGTTGAAATTTGGGCAGTGAGAAAGTCTTAGTCATATCTAGAACCTGTCCAAAAGTTAGAATTTTTGGAGAATATTTTTCTATAGTATTTAGAAAAATTTAATAAATCATGATTAATTTAATTATGTGACCTAATTAATTTAAAATTCCCCCAAATTTTGGTGGGTGGTCTTATATGTCATGATAGGTATAGGGTTAAAACTTTAGCTCATTTGGAGATGTTTAGGGTAGGTAATTTACCCACCCTATATATGACCTTATAAGGGTATTTTGGTCAAAAGCCACTATTTGATGGTTGAGTGGCCAAATTCCCTCATCAGAGGCTGAAATTTTGGCCACTGATATAATTTGACTTTTTACACTCACTTATAAAGTTTGGAGTGGTTTGGACTAGGGTAGCTCTAGAATTTTAGGGTAGGCCCTTTAGGGTAAATTTCTAGGGTTTGAAGAATTTGGGGTCAAAGGACCTTGGATGGACTTGAAACTTGAGAATGATGTCCATAGGGTTACTATGGTCCTGTGGTTAAAATTTTAGGGCATTTGGAAGAATTTAAACCCCTTAAATCTATAACCCTAGTTTAGGGCACTAGCTTTGAAATCATAAGCTCTAATACCAAAACTTTCTGAAAAGGGCTGAGTTTTTGAATGGGTAGTTGTTTAGGGTATATATATCTCTGGAAATTTTATAATAAATTTTGGATGAATATTTTTGGTACTTTATTCACAAAGTCATGTTTTACAATTTTCACTTAGGAATTTTTGGAGAAAACTATACTTGATTAAATCTGATGAAACTTAGCAAAGGGGCTTGTAATCATGGTACCCATCTCTGTAAAGTTTTATGAGATTTTTGAAGAATGATATTTAGTAGTTGCTTCTTTAATTATTTAATTCTATGGAACTTTGGTAAATTAAATAATGACATTTAAATTGTCTAAAAAATTTTAATTTCTTCATCATGATGCTTCTAGTTCCTTATGAAGCCCTAGTAATTTTTACATAATTATTGGAGATATATTTGTGGCACTTCCTTCATTATATTTGATCTTAGGAATTATTTTTAATAAATCCTTTAGAGGTCAAGAACTATCTGTAAAATTATGAAAATTGGCAAACAATAATATTTCTCTGTTATTTAGTGAATAAAAATTTTAGGAGGCCATTACCTGAGAAAATCTTATGGTTCATGTTCAAATTGACTATGGCCTAGTTTTTGAGGAAAATTCAATAAATAGTAGATTAATTGGGAAAAATATGATTTTCTGAATTTAGACTATATTTATCACAATAGACCTCTGGTAAAATTTGTAGAGTTATTGGAGGAGAATTTAGAGTATCACCTATTGAGTACATCATATTAGCTTAGGGAGGTCTGCAATTAGTAAAAACAGCAGAAATCAAATTAAAGTGCACAATGAGTTTAGGAAGTTGGAATAATGGGGCATTAGTCTGGTAGGTGAATTAGGTTTGTCATCAGAAGTGTAGATGAGTAGTGGAGGTTGGTTAGAGTTGTGTGGGGTTCGGGATCGACAAAGGATCACTCATCCTCGTTGAAAAGAAGGAGTCATATACACTTGGGTTAGAATTCAATTATAACCCTAAGGGATTGAGAGATTTGTGTAGTAACCAATAATAATAAGTGCCTTGCGAAAGGGAGCTTTGGGCGTAATCTCATCGTAGTTCCTAGTGCCTTCGAGAGCCCTTCACGGGGAATACCTTGGGCAGTCCTGGGCTAACGCAACTCATAGGAATAATGAAACTTCAAGAGTAACTAGAATAATTAGGGTTTCACTCTCACACACCCCGAGGTTACGGGAAGTAATTTTGGCTAGATGATCAAGCAGTAGGCTCGATCGTTGTGGTAAGAGGGCAGGATGGCCCGGTGAGCTTCGGCTCGGTGTTGGTACGTAAATTTGCATGTGCATAAAAGGAATGAAATTAAGGTGGTGGGTCTTCGGTATTGGAGGATCTTAGCACAGACACCAATACGTTGACTCGGCAAGTGTTGTGATAGCACTTCGCCAACAGAAGTCCGGTGCGCCAGCCGGCAAGAGTACGCAGGAGTCCGCTTAGTGCACCAGCGTTGAGGCGTACGATAGGTCTGACCAGTAGTGCTATACTGGTTTAGAGGTGGGCGAGGCCCAACCCACCGCTTCCGTCTGCCACTACGGAGGTATCCTGGGAGGTGAGGCTCCAGAAAGGGGGAACTAAAGGTCTGTGTGCACAGAGTCGGGTGTGTGTGTGTTGCACTTGCTTGATCCATCATACCCACTTGCATATCATAGCATAAGCGATTCATTTAACACTTTGACACCTAAAATATAAGTGGTATGGGACACTTATACATTAGGCCCTGCAAAACGACCCCTTGGTCTATAAGCTTGTGTGGGCAAGTTTATAAATTAAGGTTAATTTTCTTTACATATATATATTGCTGTTAATAACCGACACCCCAACGTATAAATTGGTATGGGACTCTTTATACGATGGGAGCCTTGCAAAAGATCCCTTGCTTATATGTACCCATATAAGTTAAGGTTACTTTACTTTACTTGTTTACAAATATGTTTAGTTACTATATAAATTGCTAGTTTTAGGTCCACCGTCACCTGCATTTGATATACTCTCCGCTTTCAAGTCCTCCCTTTCTTCCTCTCCGCTCGGTGCCTAGGAGCCATGGGGGAAGGGGTGGGGGATGATAGGACTTAGTCTTTTAGACTAACGGTTTTCGAACCACATCATTTAGGGGATCGCGGAGCTCAGATTGGAGGAGCAGCCCCAGAGGTCGACACGCTTGGAGATAGGGCAGTCTAGCACAGGAGTTCAGACAGCTGGGACCGTGAGGCCCTTACTCTAGTAGTGTTTATTTTATTTCCACATGAGAGATCTTGTGGTGAGGAATTGTTGTATCGGGCATAAGCCCTTATTTACAGTGCTTGGTTTTGTGGACTCTCCCATCGTGGAGATATTTTACTTGATGTGATATTTTGTGGACTTTTACTTAGAGTTTTGCTTCGCATGTTATTACTCTAATTTTGTTACTATGCTGCGATCGAATTGGCCGGCAGAAACGGCGTTTTGTGGTGATGACGCTTCCGGGCGAGAAGGTGTCACCGCAAAGCGGCGGTTCTGGGCATAAGACCCTGTGTTTTTAAAAAAAAAATGGGGTCTTACAAGTGGTATCAAAGCGAAACCCCGATCGAAAAGTAACAGTCCACAACCCCTGGTCCACCCCCGCGCGAGCTTAGTTTGCGGACAAACTAGCAGCGGAAGCAGTGGTGAGACCCTAAGGAGGAATCACTTGTAAAATAGTCCACTTTGCATATATTTGAGCTGATTACCCACTAATATAGTTTGTTTCGCAGCCTCCAGCTCAGCCCACACCACAAGGCGGGGCCCAGCGGACTCCGGACGTTGCACCACCTCCCCCGGTCCCTACTCCTTTCCTACAGTCGGAGGTGGGACAGACGTTGACAGCCATTTTGGATGCTTTCAGGGCTCAACAGGTTCTGGCTCCGCAGCCAAACCCGGGGGCCAACTGGCTGAGTATCTTTCGAGGACTCGCTCCCCCATCCTACTGTGGGACTGAGTCTGCCGTCCGGACAGAGGAGTGGCTAGATATCATGTACGAGATGTTGACTGGGATCAAGTGCCCGTGGGAGGAAAGGGTGCCCTTGGTCGTGTCTTGCTTGGAATCTCATGCTAAGAGGTGGTGGAAGACTTCCCTGGATACGATTTTTGCTGACAGGACGGCTGCGGAGATAGCTTGGGAGGAATTCAAGGGCGCGCTATTGGAGCACTTTGTTCCGCAATCAGCCAGAGATGAGCTGGAGGACAGGTTTTTGCAGTTGAGGCAAGGGAGCAAGACGGTGGTGGAGTACCACCGAGAGTTTGATCATTTAGCCCGGTTTGCAGACTCATATCAGTTGGACGAAGCTGGGTATACGAAAAGGTTCTACAAGGGCCTGCGGGAGGAGCTGAGGGAGACCTTACTATTTGTATCTGACGGGCCCATCTCCCGGATTTTGGAGATGGCGAAAAGAATCGAGGCGGATTGGCTTACTACTCGGGGCCGGAAGCGGCCAAATGAAGACCAGAGCCGGGGAGCCCGAAATGATCAGCGGCGGGGCCGCATCACAGATGGAAGAAGGGTAGAAGACCAGCCTCATCAGGAGGCGAGACAGGAGATAGGAAGACCAGTGTTGATGGCTCCACCACCAGTTCAGAGGCGGGACGAACAGAGACCCGGGGGAATGGCGTATCAACCGCCAGTGTGCTTCGATTGTCACCAGGTGGGGCACATTAGGAGGAACTGTCCCATGGGGAGGGCACCCCCACCAGCACCACAGGCTGCCCCACCAGCGCCATACTTCGGAGGCCGGGGTCGTGGCCGAGGACGTGGATACCCAGGTGGCGATCGTAGACCGGAAAGGGAGCAGGTGTATGCCTTGGATCTGGCACAGCCTCGAAACCCGGAGCAAGTCATAACAGGTATGACAAGAGTTTTTAAATTATTTAAATAAAAATTCCGTTATCTCTGCTGTCAATTTTTTTTTAGGAACTTCTCAAAAAAAATGATTAAATAGGAAGAAACTAGTTACAGAATCCTAAGACATTTAACCGATCCAGGTATAGTCTTCGTCAGCGGCAAACCCGCCTACACATTGTTCGACACGGGTGCTTCGCACTCGTTCGTATCAGAGGCTTTCGTGGAAGGGCTAGAAGGCGTAGAACGGTTCACAGGCCTGACGAGGAGGGTGCGTTTACCTGATGGATCGGAGCTATTCACCTCTGCCCACTGCAACATGGAGGCGGAGATTGGCGGGAAGCCATTCGAAGTGGCGGCAACGATTCTTAGAATGCCAGTCTTCGAGTTGATCCTGGGCATGACATGGTTGCACTGGAACCATGCCCAGATTGATTGCCAAGCGAAGAAGATCACAGTGAGGCATGGAGACTCGTTTATTGTCATCGAAGGTATAAGATCCGCCTCTTGTGTGCTTTTATCTTCAGTACAGGCCGTTAAGGCCCATCTACAGGGGAAGAGGTCTACCAGATTCTGTTTGAGATAGAGGAGGCCAAGGGGGCCATGACAGACATCCCAGTGGTGCGGGACTTCGTCGACGTCTTCCCAGAGAAATTGCCAGGACTACCTCCGTGTCGAGAGCAGGATTTTCAGATAGAGTTAGTGCCCGGAGCCAGGCCGGCATCTAGGGCCCCTTACCGGATGGCCCCGAAGGAGTTGGCAGAGTTCCGGAGTCAGCTGCAGGAACTTGTAGAGGCAGGGTTCGTCCGGCCAAGTTCTTCACCGTGGGGAGCCCCGGTGCTGTTTGTCAAGAAGAAGGACGGAAGTCTCCGCCTGTGCATAGACTATCGAGCGCTGAATAGACTCACGGTTCGGAATACCTACCCACTCCCACGAATCGATGAGTTGTTCGACCAGCTGGAGGGAGCACATTTCTTCTCGAAACTTGACTTAAGGTCAGGTTATTATCAGCTGCGGATCCGAGAAGAGGACATTCCGAAGACCGCTTTCAGTAGCCGATACGGACTGTTCGAGTTCACAGTGATGCCGTTCGGGCTCACGAATGCACCATCAGCATTTACGAGCCTTATGAACAGGGTGTTCAAGGAATATTTGGATGTATTCGTCATCATCTTTATTGACGACATCCTTGTCTACTCAAAGACGGAAGGGGAGCACGCACGACACCTGGCCTTGACATTGGAAAGGTTACGGGAGCATCAGCTGTACGCAAAATTCAGCAAATGCCAGTTTTGGCTAAAGGAGGTGGCCTTCTTGGGCCATATCGTCAGTGGGGCTGGGTTGGCGGTAGACCCGGCCAAGATTCGGGCCGTTCAGGATTGGCCACCATTGAAGACGGCGACAGATGTACGGAGCTTCTTGGGACTTGCCGGGTACTACCGGAAGTTTGTAGAGGGATTCTCCCGGATCGCGCTCCCTCTTACGACTCTGACGAAGAAGGAATCCCCTTTTATTTGGACACCACAGTGCGAGGCAGCCTTCGTGGAGCTGAAGAGTCGGCTCACTTCGGCTCCCATCCTCGCTATTCCGTCAGGAAGGGAGGGATTCCAGGTGTATACCGACGCCTCCTACCAAGGGATGGGTGCCGTTCTGATGCAGAACGGGCATGTGATAGCTTATGCCTCTCGACAGTTGAAGATTCACGAGAAAAATTACCCGGTCCACGATCTGGAGATGGGCGCGGTAATCTTCGCCTTGAAGATTTGGCGGCACTATCTGTACGGGGTTCATTGCGACATCTTCTCCGACCACCAGAACCTGAGATACGTGGACACGCAAAAAGACCTCAACATCAGACAAAGGCGTTGGGTGGAGTTCCTGACAGATTATGAGTATACTATGCACTACCACCCCGGGAAGGCGAACGTGGTGGCGGATGCGTTGAGCCGGAGAGGAGATGCTGCAGGGAAGGGACCTCAGCTTATGTCTATGGAGCTGGTCCGGTCTTTCGGGGACATGCAGATATCCCTAGTATCCGAGGACGATCCAGAATTATACATGGAGTATCTGGCGTCGATGATCGCTATTGATGATATCCGGGACCGCATCAGGGAAGGGCAGAAGACAGACCCTCGGGCGGAACCGATATTTCGAACCTTGGAGGAGGGTTCGACGGGGGATTATTCCTTGAAGGATGGGCTATTGTACTTCAGAGGAAGGATTTATATACCCGCAGGAGGTCAGATCCGGGAGGATATCATGGCGGAAGCGCATTGCAGTAGGTATTCGATACACCCGGGAATCACCAAGATGATGGCCGATCTGAAGAGGATGATGTTCTGGCCAGGAATGAAGAGGGATATTACACACTTCGTGACCCATTGCGAAGCCTGCCAGTTGGTGAAGGCGGAATGCAGAAACCCCGCGGGATTGTTGCAACCTCTTCCAGTGCCAGAGTGGAAGTTAGAGGATATTGCGATGGATTTTATTCATGGTCTCCCCCGATCACGAACGGGAAATGATTCGATTTGGGTCATCGTAGATCGATTGACGAAGGTGGCTAGATTTATACCAGTCAGGAAGGACGATTCAGTGGGGGTTCTGGTTCGGAAGTTTGTGGAGCAGTACATTCGCTATCATGGAGTACCCAGGACGATCGTGTCAGATCGGGACGGTCGGTTTACATCAGGGAATGGCGGTCGGTTCAGGCATACTTGGGCACTCGACTGACTTTTAGCACCGCCTTCCACCCTCAGACGGACGGGCAGACAGAGCGCACAAATCGGACACTGGAAGACCTGCTACGTCTATGCATCCTAGACCGAGGAGAACCTTGGGAAAAGATGTTACCGATGGTGGAATTCTCGTACAACAACAGTCATCAGGCCAGCATAGGCATGGCCCCCTACGAGGCTCTATATGGACGGAAATGCAGAACCCCACTCTCTTGGATTCAGGACGAGGACCCAAAGGCTTTGGGATCGGATTTTGTTGAAGACACCGAGGCTCAGGTGAGGTTGATCAGGGACAGGATGTTAGAGGCACAGAGCAGGCAGGCCAAGTATTATGACGCCCGCCATCGTCAGGTGGAATTTCAGGTCGGGGACCGAGTGTTTTTGAAGATCCGGCCTATGCATGGAGTTTCTCGGATGCGTGGCCGAAGGAAGAAGCTCAGCCCCAGATATATGGGCCCTTACAGGATCCTGGAGCGGATAGGGGTCCTGGCTTACAGGCTGGAGTTGCCACCAGAGCTGGCAGCTCTGCATGATGTTTTCCACATATCCTCGCTGAGAAGGGCTCTACTACGCCCGGAGCAGCAGATTTTGACCACCGAAGGGCCGGTAGCTTCAGACCGGTCAGTTCGTTTGGAGCCGGTTAGGATCGACGACCGAGGAGTACGAGTCCTGCGTCGCAAGAAGGTCCCATTAGTCAAAGTCCTGTGGAGGAACCACGGCCAGGAGGAGCATACCTGGGAGCCGCAGGACCTGATGCGACAAAGATACCCAGAGCTATTCAGTCAGGTATACCTCTCAGACCCCTCAAGATGTTAATTTATTCTCCTGCTTTAATTTACTAAGGGCTGCTCTAGGCAGATAGAGGCTTATCTTTTGTTTATTGGGGGCTTATCCTTGTTTATTGGGATCTTGGTCTGCCGATTGGGCGAAATGGTCATAGATCTAGGTTTCCCTTTAAACCAATTTTAGCAAACAAGCCGCCATGCTGGGATGTTACAAGGTTCTTTTCTTCGGTAGTAAGTCCCGTAGACTCAACCTTGATTTCGGGGACGAAATCTTTGTTTTGTTTATTGGGATTTGTAACATCCCATTTCCAACTAGACCCCTAAGAGTGGTTTTGGCCATGACTAGGTCATGACAAACCCTAGGAAGCCAGTAATGGGTCAAGAGATAGGGGACAGAAAGGTGGGGGATCACCATGGTCTGCAAATAGTAGAACTCTGAACAATGGTTTAGGATGACCATGGGCTACACCTTGACCCCAAGACCCTACCACAACACCCCTAATACCTTGGGAGGCCCATTAGAGCCATAAGGACCCATTGGGGTCAAACAAAGAGGCTCAGTTGACCAAGGTCAACCCTAGCCCTAAATGGGTCAAACTAGCCTACTTAGGGTCAATTGACCTACTCCTAGCCTAGAGGACCCCACCTATGCCCTCCTAACCCTAAAGTGAGGTCAATGGGTCACTAAGGACACATTGGGGTCAGCCCTAGAGGCCAGGTTGACCCAAGTCAACTCAAGCTCCTAATCTGGTCAAAGTACCCTTACTAAGGGTATGTGACCTCCAAAGTGCAGGATAACCCTACATAACCCTTCCTAGACCTTAGGGGAGGCCAATGGGTCACCAAGGACCCAATGGGGTCAACCCAAATGGTTATGTTGACCCAAGTCAACTCTAGCCCTAAAATGATCAAAGTGCCCTTACCAAGGGGCATGTGACCCCCAAGATGCCCAACCAACCCTACTCAAGTCTTCCTAGACCTTAAGGGAGTCCAATAGGTCACCAAGGACCCATTGGGGTCAACTCAAATGGTCATGTTGACCAAGGTCAACTCTATTCTAGTGTTAGGTCAAATTAGCCTAAATGAGTCAACCCAAGCTCAACCCCTTTTTCCTTTTAAGTTAACCACAATATAATAAAATATTATGGGTGGAAAGGGCTGCCAATAGGCTGGGGAGTCAGCATGGTCAGCTTTGGTGACTAGGAAAGAGAGAGAAAGCTTCATTCCATACTAATGGAGGAGAGAGAAAAGGGGAAAGAGAGTTGAAGGAGGAGATTGGCCAAGGAAAGGCCAATGGTCCCCATTGATGGCAGCATTCATCTCCTCCAGTGAAGGGGAGGAGTTTCCAGCCGTTTTCCTGGCTGTCAAAGGGCTGTTACAGCCTCCACCATCATGGCCGAAACAAGCCTTTAATGGCCATGATGGCCATGGCAGTTTCTTCCATTCTTCTCCCCCTCTGATGTTTTAAACATCATCAGTGAGCTTGGAGAAGAATTTCACAATCCTTAACTGAAGAAATCCGGCGAGTTTACTGGGAGATTGCAGAATTCCGATCGGCGGCGCCACCACCATGTCAACCCGCAGATCCGCTCGTCTCCAGGCCGCCAACAAGGTCCTCCTCCTCCTCTTTTCTCATGGGTAGATCTTAGGTTTCATTAGGCCAAGGTTCGGGCACAATTGAGCCCGATCCAATTCGCAAAATTCATGGCTTTCGGCCGAAAATTTTATTGGTTGGATCGCCGGAATCCGCCCCTCCGGCGGTCTGTGCCGCCGTCTGGCGATAGCCACCACCTCAACGGAGGTGATGGTGGCGGTGGCCGGCCGGGGAAGGGACTGGGTGGCCGGCGGCAGACGCTTGAAGTCGGCACAGGAAGAAGCAATCCTGGCCGTTGGCTCATCGGGGACGATAACCCAGCGCCGTCGATCTGCGCCAAGATTCGCGCGGCATCAAATCAGATACCTTAGGATTTAAATAAATATCATTTCATTTCTGTCACATTAGATGTATTTAATGTATTTAATTTTTAAAAATACTTAGGGACCCTGAATGGAAATCTGCCCAACATGCAAATTGTAGCTTAGGGTGTCTAGTTTGTAGCAAAAATTGCTTGGACCCTTTTGGGCCACTGGTTAGACCAGGGTACCCTTTTTGGTAGGACCTATACCTAGGCCTAAACAGAAATTATTTTTGGTGCCCACACTTCATTCCTTGTCCAAACAAGTTGAAATTTGGGCAGTGAGAAAGTCTTAGTCATATCTAGAACCTGTCCAAAATTTAGAATTTTTGGAGAATAGTTTTCTATAGTTTTAGAAAAATTTAATAAATCATGATTAATTTAATTATGTGACCTAATTAATTTAAAATTCCCCCAAATTTTGGTGGGTGGTCTTAGATGTCATGATAGGTATAGGGTTAAAACTTTAGCTCATTTGGAGATGTTTAGGGTAGGTAATTTACCCACCCTATATATGACCTTATAAGGGTATTTTGGTCAAAAGCCACTATTTGATGGTTGAGTGGCCAAATTCCCTCATCAGAGGCTGAAATTTTGGCCACTGATATAATTTGACGTTTTACACTCACTTATGAAGTTTGGAGTGGTTTGGACTAGGGTAGCCCTAGAATTTTAGGGTAGGCCCTTTAGGGTAAATTTCTAGGGTTTGAAGAATTTGGGGTCAAAGGACCTTGGATGGACTTGAAACTTGGGAATGATGTCCATAGGGTTACTATGGTCCTGTGGTTAAAATTTTAGGGCATTTGGAAGAATTTAAACCCCTTAAATCTATAACCCTAGTTTAGGGCACTAGCTTTGAAATCATAAGCTCTAATACCAAAACTTTCTGAAAAGGTCTGAGTTTTTGAATGGGTAGTTGTTTAGGGTATATATATCTCTGGAAATTTTATAATAAATTTTGGATGAATATTTTTGGTACTTTATTCACAAAGTCATGTTTTACAATTTTCACTTAGGAATTTTTGGAGAAAAATATACTTGATTAAATCTGATGAAACTTAGCAAAGGGGCTTGTAATCATGGTACCCATCTCTGTAAAGTTTTATGAGATTTTTGAAGAATGATATTTAGTAGTTGCTTCTTTAATTATTTAATTCTATGGAACTTTGGTAAATTTAATAATGACATTTAAATTGTCTAAAAAATTTTAATTTCTTCATCATGATGCTTCTAGTTCCTTATGAAGCCCTAGTAATTTTTACATAATTATTGGAGATATATTTGTGGCACTTCCTTCATTATATTTGATCTTAGGAATTATTTTTAATAAATCCTTTAGAGGTCAAGAACTATCTGGAAAATTATGAAAATTGGCAAACAATAATATTTCTCTGTTATTTAGTGAATAACAATTTTAGGAGGCCATTACCTGAGAAAATCTTATGGTTCATGTTCAAATTGACTATGGCCTAGTTTTTGAGGAAAATTCAATAAATAGTAGATTAATTGGGAAAAATATGATTTTCTGAATTTAGACTATATTTATCACAATAGACCTCTGGTAAAATTTGTAGAGTTATTGGAGGAGAATTTAGAGTATCACCTATTGAGTACATCATATTAGCTTAGGGAGGTCTGCAATTAGTAAAAACAGCAGAAATCAAATTAAAGTGCACAATGAGTTTAGGAAGTTGGAATAATGGGGCATTAGTCTGGTAGGTGAATTAGGTTTGTCATCAGAAGTGTAGATGAGTAGTGGAGGTTGGTTAGAGTTGTGTGGGGTTCGGGATCGACAAAGGATCACTCATCCTCGTTGAAAAGAAGGAGTCATATACACTTGGGTTAGAATTCAATTATAACCCTAAGGGATTGAGAGATTTGTGTAGTAACCAATAATAATAAGTGCCTTGCGAAAGGGAGCTTTGGGCGTAATCTCATCGTAGTTCCTAGTGCCTTCGAGAGCCCTTCACGGGGAATACCTTGGGCAGTCCTGGGCTAACGCAACTCATAGGAATAATGAAACTTCAAGAGTAACTAGAATAATTAGGGTTTCACTCTCACACACCCCGAGGTTACGGGAAGTAATTTTGGCTAGATGATCAAGCAGTAGGCTCGGTCGTTGTGGTAAGAGGGCAGGATGGCCCGGTGAGCTTCGGCTCGGTGTTGGTACGTAAATTTGCATGTGCATAAAAGGAATGAAATTAAGGTGGTGGGTCTTCGGTATTGGAGGATCTTAGCACAGACACCAATACGTTGACTCGGCAAGTGTTGTGATAGCACTTCGCCAACAGAAGTCCGGTGCGCCAGCCGGCAAGAGTACGCAGGAGTCCGCTTAGTGCACCAGCGTTGAGGCGTACGATAGGTCTGACCAGTAGTGCTATACTGGTTTAGAGGTGGGCGAGGCCCAACCCACCGCTTCCGTCTGCCACTACGGAGGTATCCTGGGAGGTGAGGCTCCAGAAAGGGGGAACTAAAGGTCTGTGTGCACAGAGTCGGGTGTGTGTGTTGCACTTGCTTGATCCATCATACCCACTTGCATGTCATAGCATAAGCGATTCATTTAACACTTTGACACCTAAAATATAAGTGGTATGTGACACTTATACATTAGGCCCTGCAAAACGACCCCTTGGTCTATAAGCTTGTGTGGGCAAGTTTATAAATTAAGGTTAATTTTCTTTACATATATATATTGTTGTTAATAACTGACACCCCAACGTATAAATTGGTATGGGACTCTTTATACGATGGGAGCCTTGCAAAAGACCCCTTGCTTATATGTACCCATATAAGTTAAGGTTACTTTACTTTACTTGTTTACAAATATGTTTAGTTACTATATAAATTGCTAGTTTTAGGTCCACCGTCACCTGCATTTGATATACTCTCCGCTTTCAAGTCCTCCCTTTCTTCCTCTCCGCTCGGTGCCTAGGAGCCATGGGGGAAGGGGTGGGGGATGATAGGACTTAGTCTTTTAGACTAACGGTTTTCGAACCACATCATTTAGGGGATCGCGGAGCTCAGATTGGAGGAGCAGCCCCAGAGGTCGACACGCTTGGAGATAGGGCAGTCTAGCACAGGAGTTCAGACAGCTGGGACCGTGAGGCCCTTACTCTAGTAGTGTTTATTTTATTTACACATGAGAGATCTTGTGGTGAGGAATTGTTGTATCGGGCATAAGCCCTTATTTACAGTGCTTGGTTTTGTGGACTCTCCCATCGTGGAGATATTTTACTTGATGTGATATTTCTGTGGACTTTTACTTAGAGTTTTGCTTCGCATGTTATTACTCTAATTTTGTTACTATGCTGCGATCGAATTGGCCGGCAGAAACGGCGTTTTGTGGTGATGACGCTTCCGGGCGAGAAGGTGTCACCGCAAAGCGGCGGTTCTGGGCATAAGACCCTGTGTTTTTAAAAAAAAAATGGGGTCTTACAAGCAATACTTCCTGAAAATTTTCAGGATGAAAAAGGGTCAAAACCGCAACCTAAACCTTTAAAAATCCACGAAACGGGAAAACTTACGGTTGAAACGTAGATCTAGGTGAGAGTTATCTGGATCTACTCTCTGATGAAAATTTTGTACACCAGAGCTCCTCCAATCTACAGTCAAAGGAACTACATGGACGCCTCTTTCTTATGGAAACAGGCCGATGGTATTGAAAAAGAAGATGATGAATATGGTTTGTCTATTCATAAGGCTATTTATACTTAGATATATAAGTAGTAAAATAATAATTTATTATTAAATAATGGTCCAAACAACCCAAAAATTTGCGCCAACACGGATTTCTACGAAAATCACACTGTAGCTAAATACTGATGTTACGAACCCAATGGCGTAGTCAAAAGTAAGATTCGATGAACCAAACTTGGGCAAACACCTCCTGAAGACAAAACACAAACATTCCCAAAGAGGCTCCACCAAGTCACAAAAACAGACCCGACTCGCCTGGGAATCTTGCAAACTGGCTAAACCCAGCCACACACTGAAAACCTAAGAGCTAAAATCACGCTCTAACAATGGCATATGTAAAAAATGAATCAACGTAACGTCCTGACGTCATAATTATACCAGATAATGAATTAAACCAAATATCGAAAAATCGGGGGCATTACATTATAGTACTTAGCCTGTATATCCTGAGCAATCAACAATCACTCGCAGATTATTCACACTACCGAAGTCGCATCCCTGACTTCCTTCTGCTTATATAGCTTGACTCACCCATCTCTGTTGGATCCCTAGTTGGATTTGGGTTAGGTTCACTAAGCTAGGATGGTTGACCACATGTATAGCCAGGGTCATGATTGTGTCCTAGAGTTTAGGCCATGTCCTTAGAATCAGCACTACTTGGACTAGCCACCAACAGACTGGAAAAGACTCAAGACTTGGAGAAATATCAAAGACTCAGAAAATGAGTTTGATGTTCGTCGAACTCAGGTCGACGAAAGTCGTGCTCAGCTCGACGAACTCAGAGAAAATTCCTTGAGCTGAGCTTGACAAACTTGGTTCTCAGGTCGATGATCTTTGGACATTACTTCAACATTCTAAAGTCCAGAAAGCATCTCAATATTCTAAGTCTAGAATCATAATCCAGTCGACGAATTCATCTTCTCAGCTCGATGAATCCAGTTCTCAGGTCGACAATTTCTGGACACTCCACTTCAACACTTCATACTAGAAACATTTAAAATATTCTAAGTCCAGAAACACTTTACTGAACTCCAGTCGACGAACTTAGATTATCAGCTCGACGAACTTACTCCACAGTTTGACAAGGTTCATCAATTTACAGCTAGCAGTTCTCAGCTCGACGATCTTGGATCTCAGGTCGACAAACAACTATCATCCGGTCGACGAACTTGACTTCTCAGCTCAATGAACTCTGGATTCAGGTCGACGAATTCTTCTCAACGATTTCTGTGAAGTTCCAGACTTAGATATTTTCCTTCTTCCGTTCTTATTCTATTACAAGAATTCCTGAGTAATTAATGCTAAAATATTCTCTAAATATTACTGTTAGACGGAACATTAATTATGTACTTCATCAGGGTTATTGCTTGTCGTTTTTCAATGAGACAGTTGAGGAAACCAATCAATGCAAATATTCTTCAGGCCGTCAGAAATCAATGCAGAAAGGAATTCAAATTTCAAAAAGGAAATTTGTATGGAAAATATAAAAGGGCTTTTTTTCTCTTCCTGAGTAGTGATCAGATAAATACAGTGAATAAGGATCTTCTTCTTCCCTCTAGATAGTACACTGAGAAATAATAGACAGAGATACTTACAGAGAATACAGAACACAGTGATACAGAGAAACAAGCCCTAGACTAGAGAAAGAACATCAGGCAGAAGAAGAAGAAGAACAAAAACCATTCAAATCAAGAGTCTTCTTTTGTCTTCATTACAGGATTCTTCAAAGGATAACAAACATTCTATCTGTCAAGAAGTTCCTGAAATTCTTCTGGTCAAAGCAAAAGTTTGAAGACCTATCACCCTGCAACAAAGCTTCAACTTCCTGAACCATTCAATATCTCAGGGGAGCCTTTGCCAACATCAAAATCCACTAGAGTCCTCTCAGTTGTATTTGAGAAAGAGAAGACATAATCACTCTCTCATTCCCCACTGTATACAGGGTTCTTAACTCCCTTCAAAAGTTATTCCTGGTTGCAAGTCACCTGATCAAAAGACTTGAGGTTTGGTTTTTGAGCACCTGATCAAAATCTCATTGGTGGCACTCACCTGATCAAAAACTTGAGTGGATTCCTACCAGGGTGGTAGAAGAGTGGATGTACCCAGGTTGGGGAACCACTATAAAATTCTTGTGTTGTCTGGGTTGCTTTTTTCCTTTGTTCTTATTGTGGTTATGCTAGTTAGGTTGTTGTGTTTTTGATAACTTATATTTGTTGAGCCTGTGTTAGACCATATTATTTTAGGACTAAGTTTTTATTTACAGCAAAAGTTTTAAAAATTTAAAGATACTCTATTCACCCCCCCCCCCCTCTAGAGTATACCATATCTTACCCCTAGCTTTTAATTGGTATCAGAGCAAGGTTCATTTGGTTGTACAAGCTAACCCTTGAATCAAATATCCTGAGTTAGATCTGATTTTTATTTCTATTAGGATTATATACACAACATGACAAAAAATAAATACTATGCAAGCACCAGACCTCCAGTATGAAATCTAAATAGGTTTGCCATCTGGAAGGCAAGAATAAAATTATATATGAACTCTATTGATGAGGATATCTACAACTCCATTTTGACAGGTCCTCCTTAAGCAGCTGCCTCTACATCCACATCAACCTCAAGCACTCAAGCAGTACCACCACCTAAGTGGACTGAAGCCCAGAATAAAGCCAGAGTTACTGATGCTAAGCCATGAATATTCTAGCCCAAACAATGTCTGATGACATATTCCAGAAGGTGGCTGAATGCACATCAGCCATGGCCATTTGGGAATCCCTTAACCAAATGGTGGCTGGCTCTACTGATGAAAGGAAGGATAGAAGATCCAATCTCATATCACAATATGAGAACTTCAAGAAGGAGGAAGCAGAATCAGTTGCATATATGTACAATAGGCTGAGCTCAATCATCAATGAGCTAAAGACATTGGACAAGGACATCACCCTCACTAAGGTGAATGACAAAATCCTTATAGCTTCCCAAGCTCATGGGATTCAAGGATCTGGCCAATCAAGGAGGCCAGGAGCCTAAATGATATTTCCACAGAATCTCTTTTAGGAAAGCTCAAGTCTTATGAGCAGCTCATCAAATCCAGAGAAGCAGCTGAGCAGAGAACACCTCCACCAGCAAGGAAGGAGCACATCATAGCTTTTAAAGCTGTTGAAGAAACTGAAGCCTCAACTGTGAATGAAGACCTGATGAGTCTCTTTGTCAAGAGATTCTATAAAATGACAAGGAAAGATTTCAGAAGGAAATCATCCAAACAGGATGAAAAGCCAAGGTATGAAAAAATCCTCACTAAAGAAGTGGTTTGATTTGGCTGCAGGAAACCTGGACACTTCATCTCAGAGTGTCCAGAAAATCAAAAGAAGGAAAAGAGAAGAGAGAAGGACTCTAGAAGACAGCAAAGCAGGAGGCCTTCTTCCAGCAAATACAAGAAGAAGGAGAAAGTCTTTGTAGCTGAATCCTGGAGTGAAACTGAGGATGAATCCACATCCTCCATCTCCAGTGAAGAAGAAGAAGATACAAGGGCCAAAAAAGTATGTCTCGTGGCAATTGATGCCTCTAGGAGTCAATCAGATGAAGCAGAATCTGACAATGAAGAAGCTTCAGAAACTGAAGCTGATCAGGTACTGTTATCTTTTGACTATAATTCTGATGCTTTTAAAATTGAATTTAAAACTATGTGCATTGATTTAAAAAATTCTGAAAAAGAAATCAAAGCACTTAGGGAAAAACTGACTAGTCAAGGGACACTGAAATCTAAAAACACTAAGCTAAAAGATGAACTTACATTAGCTAATGAACAAATTATTCTGTTAAAAACTGAGTTATGTGAGGCCAAACAACATAAGGAATCTCTCAATGGAAGAAGCCTTAAGCTGATGGACATCACAAGTACAGTCAATGGCAGACTAAATGGCAAGCTGGGCTTGGGTGCATCATCAAGTTTGCCCCCATTCTTAAGAAGAATATTTTATCAACCCCCATTAAATTTGTTTCTGCTAAGGGCAAAGAAATAACAACCATTAAACAAATCATAGAAGAAATGCCCAACTTAAAAGGTCAAAATAACAGAAACCAGAAAACAAGTAAAAACAAAGTTCAGCAGATTTCGTCGAACTTAGATCGACGAAATGTAACCAGTTCGTCGAACTCAAGTCGACGAACGCTGAACGCAAGTTTATATAATAATCATTCATCTTACTGCGATCGACGAACTGTGTATGGTTCGTCGAGCAGAGATCGATGAACTTGAGGCACAGAAAATAAACTTGTTCATTCTCTGAGCAGAGATCGACAATCTCATTCCATTTCGTCGAACTCGGGTCGACGAACTCACAACAATTCGTCGAACCCAGTTAGACTTAACAAAAATTATAATTATAACACTAACTCCAATCAAACTAAGAAACCATTTAACCCACTTGCAGATTGGATAATACCTCCCAGAAGATATCATCCATTAGGATATAAATCACAACTTGAGTATTCTGTGATTTCAAGCTTTTCCTATCGACAATATAAAGGACCCAAGGTAACCTGGGTCAAGAATAACTAACTGTTTTCATTGCATAAAAAGGGTTGTCTAGTGATTAATCAAACATGTTACCTGGACAGTGGATGCGCCAAACACATGACTGGAAGCAAGGATAATTTAATCAACTACAAGTCCAAGCCGGGACCAAAGGTAATATTTGGTGATTCAAAGTGTGGCCAGTCTGAAGGCTATGGAGAAGTAAGGATTGGAGCAGTCACATTCAAGAAAGTGACTTATGTAAGAGGACTCAAACATAACCTCATCTCAATAAGTCAATTATGTGATGAAGGTTATCAGGTATACTTTAACTCTATATCCTGTATTATTTCTAATAAAGAAAAACAAAATGTTTTAATTGGAAATAGAAAAGGAAAAATATATTTAGATATTTTTATTCTGCACCTTCAGACATTTGTCAACTTAACTTAGTTAGCAATCAAAATGATTTATGACATAAAAGGCTAGGATATGTTAACATGAAAAATATTGCTAGGCTATCTAAAGACAACCTTGTGAGAGGTTTGACTTCTGGTCCCTACAAGAAAGAAGGCCTTTGCAGGGCTTATCAATTAGACAAGCAAACTAAATCTAGCTTTAAGTCAGTTAATAAAAGTGATTCACCTAGGATTTTGTACTTGCTACGCATGGACCTATTTGGACCTATTGATGTACAAAGACTAGGAGGGAAATCATATACTCTAGTCATTGTAGATGACTTCTCAAGATTCACTTGGGTGTTCTTTCTGAGATCTAAGTCAGATACCTTTAAAGTTCTTACAGATTTTGTCAGGACCATACAGATTGAGTACTCTACTTATGTTCCATTGATCAGAAGTGATCATGGTACAGAGTTTGAGTCTCTTCTTATGCATGAGTTTTGTGAGAAAGAAGGTATCAGACACTGCTTCTCAGCTCCTATAACTCCCCAACAAAATAGGGTAGCTGAAAGCAAGAATAGAACCTTGATTGAAGTTACAGGCACATTACTTGCAGATGCTTACATGCCACTATTCTTTTGGGCAGAGGCTGTAAGCACGACAAATTATATACTGAATAGAAGTTTGATACATAAACTTAAGAATAGGACTCCCTATGAATTACTTAAAGGGAAGAAACCTAAAATCACTTATTTTAAAGTATTTGGTTGTATATGCTATATACATAATAATAACAAGAAATACATTAGAAAATTTGAAGCTAAGGCTGAAGAGGGAATTTTTCTAGGATATTCCCAAGTAAGCAAAGTTTATAGGGTACTTAATAAATCATCTTTAAAAATTAAAGAGTCAATTCATTTTACTTTTGATGAGGCTAACATGTCTTGTAAGGAGAAAAAGATTTCTACTAGTAATCCTTTGCAGGTACCTCACTTGTGTGAGAATTTGGATGGACTAAGCCTCACCCAAGAGGCTCCAACATATCCTTCTCCACAAGATGAAGAAGAAAGTGAAGAAGAAAGCACTGAAGTAACTAAACTTCATCCAACAGCAAATATAATTCCACAAGAGGAATTAATTCCCAATGTTGTTGTTAAACCAACTCCACCCACTGATCTTGTCACACTAAGGGATCACCCTAGATCCCAAGTGATTGGAGACATAACCATAGATGTACAGACAAGGCATCAACTCAACCAAGATGTGATGCATGTCTGTTTTCTCTCTCAAGTTGAGCCTCAATCCATAAAAGATGCTGAGCAAGATCCCCACAGGATCATTGCAATGCAAGAGGAACTCAACCAATTTGAGAGATGTAGAGTTTGGAATTTAGTTCCAAGACCCAAAGACTACCCAGTCATTGGAACTAAATGGGTATATAGAAACAAACTAGATGCCCAAGGTGTAATTGTGAGAAACAAGGCTAGGCTTGTTGCTCAAGGTTATAGGCAAGAAGAAGGGATAGACTAAGACCAAATATTTGCACCAGTGGCAAGGTTAGAGGCAATCAGAATCTTTCTTGCCTATGTTGCATACAAGAAGTTCAAGGTATATCAGATGGATATAAAGAGTGCTTTTCTGAATGGAGTACTAAAAGAAGAAGTCTATGTTGAACAACCTCTAGGTTTTATCTCTTCAACCCATCCCTATCATGTATTTAAATTGCATAAAGCCCTTTATGGTCTAAAGCAAGTTCCAAGAGCTTAGTATGAGACCTTAGCTAGCTTTCTGATAGAGCATGAATTCACTAGAGGCATAGTAGATAAAATAGTATTCACTAGGCACCATAAGGATAAAATCTTGTTAGTACAAATCTATGTGGATGATATCATATTTGGGTCTACTGACTCTAAACTATGCAAGATGTTTTCTGACCTCATGCATTCTAAGTTTGAGATGAGTAGCATGGGTGAGCTCTCCTACTTCCTTGGTCTCCAAGCGAAGCAGCTACCTGATGGCATCTTCATCTCCCAGTCTAAATATGCTAAAATCTTCTTAAAAAGTTTGGGATGGTTGATGCCTCAGCAAAGAAAATACCTATGACTACTAATGCTGTAATAGATTCTGATCCACATGGAAAACCTGTTGACTAGAAGTTATATAGGGGCATTGTTGGGTCCCTATTATATCTTACAGCTAGTAGACCTGATATCATGTTTTCCACATGCCTTTGTGCTAGATTCCAAGTGAACCCTAAAGAATCTCACCTAATTTTTCTAAAAAGAATTTTGAGATATATAAAAAGTTATCTTAGTCTAGGCCTTTGGTATCCTACTGAGTCAGAATTTGAGTTAACTGGATACTCAGATGCTGACTTTGCTGGATGCATGGTGGACAGAAAAAGTACCTCAGGAACCTGCCAGTTCCTTGGTATGAGATTAGTTCTTGGTTTTATAAGAAGCAGACATCTGTGTCCACATCAACTGCTGAAGCAGAATATATAGCAGCTGGCAGTTGCTGTTCCCAGATGATGTGGATCCAAAACCAACTCTTGGACTATGGATTCAACTTAAATAATTGAACTCTCTTATGTGATAACACAAGTGCTATAGCCATAGCATAAAATCCAGTCCATCATAGTAGGACTAAATATATAGACATTAGGCATCACTTCATTAGAGAGTGTGTAGACAAAAATAAAATCAAACTTGTTTATATCCACACTGATTTATAAAGAGCTGATATTTTCATCAAACCCTTGGATGAAAGGAATCACTTGTTCTTTATAAATCAGCTGGGCATGATCAATGGAGAAGCTTTGATTTAACTTCTGTCTGCACTCGACGAATTCTTCAAAGTTCGTCGAACGGAGTTCGACGAACTGAGAAAAGTTCTTGAGATATTCGTCGAACGGAGGTCGACGAACTCTCTATGAGTGAAGTTGTTTTCGTCGAATGGAGATCGACGAATCTACTTCAGAAAACTTTCGTCGAACGGAAATCGACGAAATATCTTCAAATCTTCAGACTGAGCTCGACGAATTATTTAACTACAAATTATTTCGTCGATCTCAGATCAAAGAATTATTTATTTTTCATAGAACAGAGTTTGTCGATTCATATTCCGGAAAACTTTATATCTAGGTTTTCTTCGACCTCCGTCCCGCGCTTTCAGTTCCCTTGCACTTGATCTTCGTTTTTGCCTTGCAGGTGAACAAATGGAGATTCCAGCAGGCACCCTCGCAGCAATGAAATTCGACCCTGGATTTGATGTCGATTTTGATTCCTTCCAACATTCAGACCCAATCTTCCTGGGCATCCTGCAACTCCTTGAAGAACAACAATTGAAGAATCTGTTGTCCACCAGGATCAAGATATCATGTGTTGAGATCAGAGAGTGGGTCTATACTTCCTCCACCACAGATGAGAACACTCTGACAGGGACAGTATCAGGTAATGCTATTTCTCTTACTCCCGCCATCCTCACAGAAATTTTTGGGTTAAGTAATGGTGAAGAAGAGTTCAAAATTGATACTGAGGAATATGATGTGATGCTGGGTATGATGGGTTATTCTGGAGAAACCCCAAACAAGTTGCTGAAGAAACACATGTCTGCTGAATTTAAATTCCTAGCAGACATTGTGGGCAAAGTGTTGCTGGGCAAGCACACTGCACATGACTATATAACCAGACACCAATTCCTGGTTATGTGTGTTGTGGTTAACAAGAAAAAGGTAAATTGGGCTCATATTATGTTTGATCTGATTAAGAAAAAGAATACAAAGAAAGAGGTCTGATTTTGAAGAATCCTAGGGATCTTCCTAAAGGAAGAGGCTGCAGAAACCCTGGTCTCCCCGACCATATTCATCAATGCCTCCAAGAGGCTCACCTGTGCCCTCTTTAGCAGGTGGGAGAGGACAATTACCAAGCCCTCCAAGGCTTCCTCCTCCTCCACCAGGCCTTCTAAGAGTACCATGGCTGTTTTGGCCACTCCCCACCCTACTGAAGAGATCCCTCCTCCACCTCCATCACCTCCAGCCATCCCACCTCATTCTCAAGTGGAACACCAACTTCCCTCCACAGTCCATACCACAATTCACCCTCCCACACCTCCATCATCCCCACTACATCCATCCCCCACTCATATTCACTTTCATACATTCCTTTCCACCCAACCTGATATACAAATTCCATCCCCTACTCCTACTCCCTCTCCCCATGGCACACCCATTACCTCCCCAACTTCATCTCCCTTACCCCACCATCTGGACAACATCTCATTCTTCCATCTGCCTTCATCCCCCTCAATACATTTACTCCACAAGATGAACCTATGCAAGATGCTCTCCCTCCTACTCCACCATCATCTTCCATCCCTCCATCTGTGTTCATTGAAACACCTTCTGCCACACCCTCTGCCTCTCTGCCATTGGACCCCACCATCATACCACCACTCATTACACTTCTCACTCCCCTTCTTAAAACCATTATAGCAGAGGCCATTTCACCTCTTGCTACATCCATTTCCTCCATAGCTGCACAAATATCTATTCTTTCTGCTCCTTCCTCTTCAGCTAGGGGCCTGGCTTCAGTGTCCACTGAAACCAGGTAGGGGGAGATACTCCAGGAAGAAGAAGAAGAAGAAGCAGTAGCAGCAGTAACAGCAGCAGCAATACCAACAGAAACAGAAAAAGCAGCAGCAGCAGATGCAGCAGCAGTAACAGCAGCAGCAGCAGTACCAACAGAAACAGAAACAGCAGCAACAGATGCAGATGCAGATGTTGATAAAGATTTAATTGATTTAATTCATTTTATTGAATCTGATATGGAAGTAGATGAGATAGTATCAGAGACTATAGATACTGCTGGTGATTTTATTATAAATCCCACGGTAGATTTGTTCAATTTATTGAGAACTTTTGATATAGTTCATTTGAACTTTCTGCCAGAAGACAGCACTAAGCCATCCATGGCTATAATTCCTTACACCACACCAATAAGCCCCAAAGTTCTCAAGCAACTAAAGGGCAGTTTTGCAGTAACAGAGATTCCAGTCATTCCATCTCCTCCCAGAGCTGTTTCACCCATTATCTCATCTCCTCCTGCTCCAGTTTTTATTATGCATGATTCACCTATGCCTGATCTTGATGCATTGATCATGGCTGACATTGAAGAGAAAAATAAGACAGTTGTTGAAAGCACTGTTCTATATAGCCCTCCTGTTCCAGTTTCAGCTCCTCAAGCTCTTCCTCCAACTCCTATTCAGGCTGAAAAGCCCATTGACAAATCAGTACTGAAAGTTATTGATGTTTTGTATGATACTCCTCAGGATTCTGATGATGAGGATGATGATGAAGAGGACTTAGATGATGAGTCTAAGAAAAAGAAAGTATCTAAGAAGAGGAAAGCTTCTCCACCTCCTGCCCCAAAGCCAAATCCAGCAAATGACACACTATACTATATACTTCAAAAGATCACACCTTATAAGAGCATGCCAGCATGGATGTGGCTGTCCAAGAATCAACAGAAAGAAAGGAAGAAAAATAGAAGATATTCTCGTCCTCCACAGAGATTCAGAAAGGACCCTCCTCCTCCTCCTCCAGCTGCTGGTACTTCAAGTTCTTCAACTCAGAGTCCTACCCAGTTTCAAACATATCAAAGGCATCAGGGTAGATCCTCATCTTCAGGAAGCAGCTAACAAAGACAATATTCATCTGACAAGCAGCACCAACAACAACAGCAGTAGCATCAACAACAACAATAACAACAATTCCCTAAACATCAAAAGGCTGCAAGCCTCAAGAGACCTGCTTCCCCTCCTGTACCATTTGAAGATCCTGAGACAGCTACAACTGCTAGGATGGCCAGATTCCAGGAATTGGTTGGCCTATCCATGATCTACAAAGCAAGAGCTGAAGGAAAGGATCCTTCTCAATACTCTACAATGTCCAAGTACAGAAAGGAAGAACTGAACAGGTTTGCTAAGGCTAACAAATTTTTTAATGTTGATGATTATATGAAACTGCATCCAGAAGCAGTAGTGCCCAGGGCTACATCTGATGCAGTGACCCAGAGCCGACCAGCTCTGTCGACTAGGCCTCGCACCTGGCCTAGCCAGAGGCCCACGTCTGGCAGCCCACTGTCGGGCCCACCATGGCGTCACACCATGGCGTCCCTTTTATCAGGCCCGCGGGTCGTACACCCCAACCCATCTCCGGGCCCAACCATAGGCGCACGGTAGGTTGTTGAGGCCAGGTCTCGATTCCCTGACCTCCTTGATAAAGAGCTTTCAAGCAAGCTCTCATCAACCAACTGATCCGCAGATTAGTTGGTTGATGAGAGCTTGCTTGAAAGCTCTTTATCAAGGAGGTCAGGGAATCGAGACCTGACCTCAACAACCTACTGTGCGCCTATGGTTGGGCCCGGAGATGGGTTGGGTGTACGGCCCGTGGGCCTGATAAAAGGGACTCCATGGTGTGACGCCATGGTGGGCCCGGCAGTGGGCTGCCAGACGTGGGCCTCTGGCTAGGCCAGGTGCGAGTCCTGGTCGGCAGAGCGGGTCGGCTCTGGGTCACTGCATCAAAAAGTGCACTTTTATGATGCAGTGACCCATAGCCGACCCGCTCTGTCGACCAGGCCTCGCACCTAGCCTAGCCAGAGGCCCACGTTTGGCGGCCCACTGCCGGGCCCACCAAGGCATCACACCATGGCGTCCGTTTTATCAGGCCCGCGGGCCGTACATCCCAACCCATCTTCGGGCCCAACCACAAGCGCACGGTAGGTTGTTGAGGCCAGGTCTCGATCTCCTGACCTCCTTGATAAAGAGCTTTCAGGCAAGCTCTCATCAACCAACTGATCCGCGGATCAGTTGGTTGATGAGAGCTTGCCTGAAAGCTCTTTATTAAGGAGGTCAGGGGGTCGAGACCTGGCCTCAACAACCTACCGTGCGCCTGTGGTTGGGCCCGGAGATGGGTTGGGGTGTACGACCCGCAGGCCTGATAAAAGGGACGCCATGGTGTGACGCCTTGGTGGGCCTGGCAGTGGGCCGCCAGACGTGGGCCTCTGGCTAGGCCAGGTGCGAGGCCTGGTCGACAGAGCGGGTCGGCTCTGGGTCACTGCATCATTAAGCTTTCATCAACCAACTGATCCACGGATCAGTTGGTTGATGAGAGCTTGCCCTAAAGTATGATGCAGTGACCCAGAGCGGACCCGCTCTGTCAACCAGGCCTCGCACCTGGCCTAGCCAGAGGCCCACGTCTGGCGGCCCACTGCCAGGCCCACCAAGGAGTCACATCATGGCGTCCCTTTTATCAGGCTCGCGGGCCGTACACCCCAACCCATCTCCGGGCCCAACCACAGGCGCACGGTAGGTTGTTGAGGCCAAGTCTCGATCCCTTGACCTCCTTGATAAAGAGCTTTCAGGCAAGCTCTCATCAACCAACTGAGTCGCGACTCAGTTGGTTGATGAGATCTTGCCTGAAAGCTCTTTATCAAGGAGGTCAGGGGATCGAGACCTGACCTCAACAACCTACCGTGCGCCTGTGGTTGGGCCCGGAGATGGGTTGGGGTGTACGGCCCGCGGGCCTGATAAAATGGACGCCATGGTGTGACGCCTTGATGGGCCCGACAGTGGGCCGCCAGACGTGGGCCTCTGGCTAGGCCAGGTGCGAGGCCTGGTCGACAGAGTGGGTCGGCTCTGGGTCACTGCATCAACATCTCTTAGGCTCTGTTTGGGAAACCGGTGCCGTTTTAAAAGGGGGAAGTTCAAAAAGGAGATGCTAAACTGTATTTTTAAAACGGTGGTTTTAAAACTGAGGGTTTGTTTGGGTAATCTCAGTTTCAGTGACGGTTTAACTTATTTTTAAAATTATCTTCACATGAATTTTATTTATTTCAGGCCAATTTTTTCTGATTTTTTTTTAAAAAAAATAGGTATTATATTTGTGATTTTTTTGCAAATTTATGGATATAATTATTTTTTTTATTGGGGTTAAATTGATTAAGTAAAATAAAATTAAATTTAAAAAATATTTCAAACGACCGTTTTGAAAGGGAGAATGGAGGTCTCCCTGACCTTTTCAAAACGGAGGAAAAAATAGGTTTTAAACCGGCCGTTTTAAAATGACAACATTGTAGTCGTTCCCAAACACCTTTCCTCCGGTCCGTTTAGAACGGAATGGAGTCAAAACGGAATCCCAAACATAGCCTTAATATCATTGGGGCTGCTGACATGACAATGACCAAGGCTCAAGCTGCAGATCCTAACAGGGAAATTATATTTACACAGTCTGGAGACAAAGCCAAAGAGGAGAAGCACAAGGAGAAGAAGAAGAAGAAATAAACTTTGAATTGTCTTTAGTCTTTCTGAGTTACTTTAAACTGCTTATCTATTTTTTGATACAAAACTTATTGTACATATATATCTGCTGCATATTTTAAATTTCCTGCCAGATATATTCTTATTTTGCTTTGTATATAGTTTGTGTCTGTAATTAGTGACCTCACTCAAATAGGGAGAGATTGTTGGATCCCTAGTTGGATTTGGGCTAGGTTCACTAAGCTAGGATGGTTGACCCAACATGTATAGTCAGGGTCATGATTGTGTCCTAGAGTTTAGGTCATGTCCTTAGAATCAGCACTATTTGGACCAGCCATCAACAGACTGCAAAAGGCTCAAGACGTGGAGAAATATCAAAGACTCAGAAAATGAGTTCGACGTTCGTCGAACTCAGGTCGATGAAAGTCGTGCACAGCTCGACGAACTCAGAGAAAATTCTCTGAGCTGAGCTCGACGAACTTGGTTTTCAGGTCGACGATTTTTGGACATTACTTCAACATTTTAAAGTCCAGAAAGCATCTCAATATTCTAAGTCTAGAATCATAATCTAGTCGACGAATTCATCTTCTCAGCTCGACGAATCTAGTTCTCAGGTCGGCGATTTCTGGATACTCTACTTCAACACTTCATACCAGAAACATTTAAAATATTCTAAGTCCAGAAACACTTTACTGAACTCCAGTCGACGAACTTAGATTATCCGCTCGACGAACTTAGACCACAGTTTGACAAGGTTCATCAAGTTACAGTCAACAGTTCTCAGCTCGACGATCTTGGATCTCAGGTCGACGAACAACTATCATCTGGTCGACGAACTTGACTTCTTAGCTCGACGAACTCTGGATTCAGGTCGACGAATTCTGCTCAATGATTTTTGTGAAATCCCAGATTCAGATATTTTCCTTCTTCTGTTCTTATTCTATTGCAAAAACTCCTGAGTAATCAATGCTAAAATATTCTCTGAATATTACCGTTAGACGGAGCATTAATTATGGACTTCATCAGGATTATTGCTTGTCGTTTTTCAATGGGGCAGTTGGGGAAACCAATCAATGCAAATATTCTTCAGGCCGTCAGAAATAATGCAGAAAGGAATTCAAATTTCAAAAAGGAAATTTATATGGAAAATATAAAAGGGCTTTTCTTTCTCTTCATGAGTAGTGATCAGAGAAATACAGTGAATAAAGATCTTCTTCTTCCCTCTCGACAGTACACTGAGAAATAATAGAGAGAGATACTTACAGAGAATACAGAACACAGTGATACAAAGAAACAAGCCCTAGACCAGAGAAAGAACATCAGGCTGAAGAAGAAGAACCATTCAAATCAACAGTCTTCTTCTGTCTTCATTCTAGGATTCTTCAAAGGACAACAAACATTCTATCTGTCAAGAAGTTCCTGAAATTCAACTGGCCAAAGCAAAAGTTTGAAGACCTATCACCCTACATCAAGGCTTCAACTTCCTGAACCATTCAATATCTCAGGGGGAGCCTTTGCCAACATCAAAATCCACTTGAGTCTTCTCAGTTGTATTTGAGAAAGACAAGACATAATCACTCTCTCATCCCCCACTGTATACAGGGTTCTTAACTCCCTTCAAAAGTTATTCCTGGTTGCAAGTCACCTGATCAAAAGACTTGAGGTTTGGTTTTTGAGCACCTGATCAAAAGCTCATTGGTGGCAGTCACCTGATCAAAAACCTGAGTGGATTCCTACCAGGGTGGTAGAAGAGTGGATGTACTCAGGTTGGGGAACCACTATAAAATTCTTGTGTTGTCTGGGTTATTCTTTTTTTTTGTTCTTGTTGTGGTTGTGCTAGTTATGTTGTTGTGTTTGTGATAACTTATATTTGTTGTGCCTATGTTAGACCATATTATTTTAGGACTAAGTTTTTATTTACAGCAAAAGTTTTAAAAACCTAAAGATACTCTATTCACCCCCCCCCCCCCCCCTCTAGAGTATATCAGATCTAACACATAACTTTCAATCTCCAACAAAGACAACAGAGTATGACACTTCCAATCATATAGGACCTTGAATGATGTCATTTGAATGCTCGTCTGATAGCTGTTATTATAAGAAAACTCAATCATATACATGTGATCTTCTCACCTCTTACCGAAATCCAGGGCACACATGCGAAGCATGTCCTCCAACGTCCTATTGACCCTCTCGGTTTGATCATCCGTCTGTGGATGAAAGGTCGTGCTGAGCTTTAACTTGGTCCCTAAGAGTTGATGCAACAACCTCCAGTCATTGGATGTGAAGCGCTCATATCGGTCACTCACAATGTTACGAGGCACACCGTGCAGTAGTACAATGTTATCTACATATAATTTTGTCAGTTTATCCACCAAATCATCCTTCCTATTTGGGATGAAGTGCGACACTTTCGTTAAACGATCTACGACCACCCCGATGACGTCGTTTCCCCTTAGCAATCTCGGCAACCCTTGCACGAAATTCATGAAAATATCGTCGAACTTCCACTCCGGTATAGGCAATAAACACTATTTCGTTACAAATGTTTTATTTTTCCCCACTAAAAATAAATTTACTTCGTTACAATAAACCATAACAAACATTATTTCGTTACAAATGTTTTGTTTTTTTCTCACTAAAAATAAATTTCCTTCGTTACAATTATTTTCCCTTCTTCTCACTACAGCCAATTAATTTATATATCAAAATATTGAATTTCTATTTTTTTGTGTACGTGAGATTTTATTACAAATAATAATTATGATTTCATATTTCTTAAAGATTTAGCTAAAGATAATATAAAATCTTGAAAACACATATTTAATATTACATAACAAGATCAATATGTATTTATTCACACAAAAAGTATTACATAGAGTATAAGTTATTGTCATCTAATCTAGAACAATACAATATTACATAATAAGACTATGCACTCATCAGCGTTCTCAACCTGATGGATAGGGAGGGTGACATTGTATGGCTCAACAAGGGTGCTTCACCTCTGAAGAGGAAGCAACATTAACTGTAAGGCATGGAAGAGTAGGTTAGTAAGGCAGTGGCAATACAGCATCTATCCACAATAGCAATTGCCATCTCACCATTATCAGCAGAGCCAAAAGAAGCTATTTCCATATCCTTCTTTGAGTTATTTTTTCCACATTACACAACTCTGTTTTTCCCCAACCTGAAGATCAAAATTAAAATGTAAGCAATTGCATGGTACATGATGAAATATTCAGAGGTCTAGATTGATGAGAATACTCCACCTCAAATATCTCATCTTCCCCATCATGGGTTCCATTAACATTGCTTGATCTCTCATCAATATTGACTGTTGATCCACTATGAAATGTGATCTGCAGTCGGATCATTCTCATTGTCATGCCCTGAGATAGATTATGGTTTGGGTTTGTAGAAATCTTTTGCCGACGACCTCTGATCTTTATTCCACTCCGAGTGGAAGTGTCCACACAGGTGGGACTTGGGTCATTTTTAAACAGATCACGAGAGACACTTGTGAGTCCGAACACATTGTTTGATTTATCACTACTCTGAAACATGGCATTTTCATTAAAAGAATCCATGGGTTGAAGTTCTTGTGCAGCAAAGCCATGAGGATAGTGGAAATCAATACTTCCCATGAAAAGATCATCATCGTACTGAACTCCTAATTCATTGTATTAGAAAGGTGTACAAGGAATAAAATAGCTTGATGGCCCACATGATTGGCAAGAAGCTTCTAAACCAGGATCTTCCTGCCGCAAACAAGCGAGAGGAAATAATGAACAAGACCGATAATTAGATAAAACAAGCATCTTAAAGAAATAAAAACAAATTGCAGATGACTAAGCATTTCTAAAAAATCAATACCTGCAACAATAAACCTTCAATATCAACATTATCACCAATTACACTAACAATGCCAGGTACATTGTCCAAGGAAGGTTCTTGTTTAATAGGGTACACTTGAGTGGCCAGCTCAACTTCCGTAGAATTTGCCTGAACCTTAAATTCAAAGGGACTTTCTTCTTCAGTGTTAACAAGGATAGCATCTAAGAATTTAGCAACAAACTCCCTGTCACCATCTTCATCTTTTGAGGAGAAACAAACACTACTATCATCAAAGGAGAGGTTATCCATGCAATAGCTTTACGGAGAATTGTAGTAAAATTCATCAAAACCCTGCTGCATGCTTTCAGATTCTAAATTGAATAAATCACTCAGAACTGGGTCATCCTGAATTTATATTTTATAACATAATGCTTAGTAAGGAAAGTACATGAAAAATTGATAAGAATTAAACAAGCACGGGAAGTTCGTGTAAGCAACAAGGACAAAACAACTATTTGAAGGAATATTCAATATATTAAATTCAAGTCCCACAGTAGATTTCTCACCTTAATGTTAACTATATCTACATGACTGGCACAAATATCTACTGTTATATTGCTACAGGTAGGAGTTCCCACTGATTTTGCAATGGATTTATTATCTATGTCGTGCAAAGAGGGTGTTTCTTCGTGCAAATTTGAGGTTGAAATTTCCCTACAAAGCGATGCTGTAAATTCTTCCAAAGCTTCAGCCCCGTTCACAGTGACATCTGGCAAAGACCTTGTTAAGGCAGGAGAAAATCCACTGCTATCCATTTCCTCAGCATTGGAAGTTGTGAGATTCTCATCTGGTTTCTTGAACAAGCGACAAAGTACGAAGCCGCCCTGTAAAAATAAACATGAACATTCAAAGAAGTTGTTTGGAATGCTAATTAATATATATATCACGAAAGAAAATTGACGGTCAATATCGCATCTACATCATTAAGAGAGAAAATAAAGGAATACTCCATGAGATTCCAATAATGAGTTCGTCAAAAAATGCTACATTTCATGTCACATTTCATGTCAGGCAAGCTTGCTATTACCATACATACTACAAGCACGCACGCACCCTCATCCCATGTACCACATCCTCATTAAGGTATCTGAAAAGATAAATTCTTTGGAATAAACCATAAAATAGTTGTGAATGTATCTCAGTTTTGTTTATTCAGATAATATATAGGTATAGAACAGAATCGCTGCGGCACAAATTTTGCATTTGCACAAATTGTCATCACTGCTCCATGATGGAAAATAATGAATATTTATAGTTGTTAAATGAATCTGTACAAAAGCCCACTATAAGGCCCAAAGATGACATAGCAGCAATTCCAGATATATCAAAGTTATACTAAGCAGAAGTAATAAAGTATAAAGGCACATTGTATGTTTTAGCAGGCTTTAATAGTTGGTCACCAAACATGCAAGTCAGATATATCAAAGTTATACCAAGTAGAAGTAATAAAATAGTAACAAAACACTATGCCCAAATACTAACAGTCAAACAATAGTCTAAACCAAGCAGAAGTAATAAAATAGTAACAAAGCACTATGCCAAAATACTAACAGTCATACCACCATTCAACAACAAAAAAGTGAACCAAAAAGTGAATGGCGTGTGAATCAATTAGTCAAGGAATTGCTCCAAATTTTTCCAGAACAGAAGACAACATCTCTTTCAGCTCAATCTGCCCCTCTTTTAATCCTGCAATCTCTGCATTGTGAGTTTGAATCAAAGCTTCATGTTTATTTATAAGCTCTGTTTGTGATATAATACGAGTCGTGGCATTGCGCAATTCTTCTTCCGCTACATTCAACTTCTCTTTCAACTGAGTGGACTCTATCAATGTCTTCTTCATTTTTTTGAAGGCACAACACCGTAGCCTAATCCTTTGTCATAACCAGACTTATTTCCAAATGCAGTCTTTATAATTTCTCTCTCAGAGCTTATGAGATCACTGTCAGAATCTGTTGATATTGTCCTCAGCCTTTCCATTTCACGCTGTAAAATATAGTGTTATAATAGAAACATATGTTATTAATCATATTTCTGAAGGTTTCAAATATATTTTGACTTACGTATGCTGCTTCTGCTTTCTCACTAACAAACACCCCATTCTTCTTATGGGTGTTAGCAAAGTTCTCAACGGGGCTTTGATTAACCTGTATATCAATAAAATATTTGATAATATGTCATAGTAATCAAAAACTCACATGTAATCATTGCATTAACATTTCCAGCAATCTTGAATGGTAGGATTTGGAACCCGATGTATGAGTAAACGACATGTGTGATCTATTAACAACATTTGTCTTGGACCTTTTCTGCAAGTAAACAAAAGTTGTGTCGCGCCGGGGAGATAGAGTCGGCATGCTTGAGAAGTGAAAGCACATTGTATAGGTAATAGGTTTACAAAATTTATATAATTATAGTTCATATAATTTGATTCCGACAAAAATTTTAAAACATTGCATCATTTTGGTTGTGTTTTTCCATGCCCATCCTGCATATTCACTTAAACTTGCATTAGTGTCGGCACACGCATCACACAGCCCATACTGCATTAGTCTCCAAAATGACAAAATTTTACATTTTTAACTTTCTTTTGTCCCCAACCTTCTAAAACAATTACCTGCAACTACTTCATGTATCAATCAACTTTGTTATCCACTTAACCTTCTAAAGATAAGAATGATTGTACAAGCATTTGCAGATATCCGATACAAGAATATCAAAAAATGTAAATCTTCATGTTGTCATACGTAATATCCCATTTTTCAAGACCAGCGCATGTTACACGGTAATGCATTGTTGTATAGGATTCAACAATAGTGTGAAACAACAAACAATACAAAAGGGAAGAACTATAGATTCTTGCAAATCTTCAATTGACTTCTCTCAATCCTTGGGTATGACCAGAAACATGTTACTATGTGTATAATCAATCAATGGAAAAGCAATGAGGTGTTACTCGAACAGAAAATAAACATTTCTCCCTTAGATCAGGAATTAAAATTATTTGAAACCACATCGAATCAGTGATAGAGCTGACAATTCCAAATAAATGTCTTGAAGAAGTGGACAAAATAATCGTTTTCTAATCAAACATGTCCTAGATTAATCCCATAGTTTAGACATTTTGAAGAGCTAAATAATAACTAAATATAAGGCAACATAAGAGAAGCATACCAATACCATGATGCGCAATGCTAAGCAGATGGCTCTGCAGCGGGCTGGTTGACTCCGGATTTCAAAAGGAGCTTTGTCACCCCTTCTGGAGAGCAAACCTGATACTTCACCTCACCTGAAGGAAGCAAGAATTTTGCCACTAGATCAAGCTTGTCGTATGTAAGGCCGGTACTGTCCATGGTCTTGCTGAGGACTTTCAGAGCGAGATTGTCTGCCTCCTCTCTACCAAGATCCTCAGTATAGTCCTGCTTCAGCATGGACTGTGCGGCCAGGTTGTTGGCCCCAATGGCAGCTGCCTTCTAGCCACTATAATTACCGCTGGGATCACTCATGTAGAGCTGGAAGCCAAAGTTTGAGTCCCAGCCGGCAAAGAGGAAGGAGACGCCAAAGGGGCGGAGTCCTCCGAACTGGGTGTATCCCTGTTTGGTTCGCAGAGGGACTGAACGAGCTGCTCGACTGGCACGGGCTCCTGATAGGCGAAGATGTAGCGTTGGGCCCGGACGCGGGCGGTGTTGATAAGGATGTTCGTGTCAGACATTATGCCGGCGACTGCACATGCCAGGTGGTTGTCGATCTTGTACGTTTTCTTGGTGGATTTGGAGGTCTGGAGGAGCTTAGAGGTGACCTTCTTCTCGCCGACAAGGACGACGCCATCAGTAGCGAGGATGCACATTGCGGAGCCGGCATTGTGTCGGATCACCAAGAGCCGGAGTCACACCGAAGAGGGTTGTCGTTGTCGCGCTGGAGAGAGGGACCTCCGGTGTCGCGCCGGGGAAGGAGGGCGTCGATCAATTTCGCGAAGCGGAGGAGTCGCACTTGCGGATCGAGAAAACTGGGCTAAACCCTAGCAAAAACTTTTCATTCATTCACTTCGTTAGGGCTTCCAGCAAACTAAGAGAGTATCCATACTCCTCACAAGAACTATCCTAGCCACACAATAAATATTACATAATCCCAGCCATTCAAAGGTTTAACCAAACATAAAAATGCAGGAATTGAAATTATTCCTTGACCAACTAACATTTTGATCTACCAGACTCGCAAAAGCAAATATAAACGGAAATAGTTTTATAAAAATAATGAGCTACAGGAATAGTAGTTTTTACTTTTTAGCAGACCATGTCGCGATACTCTCCTTGTGTTCGGCCACAGATTGTAGCGGTGCGCCGCGTCGTCAAGTGGTGTCGGGTCGGGTCAGCGCTATCAAATGGAAAAGACAACAATAGATATATAGTTGAGGAAGAGCTTCCGTCATTAAACACTACAACTGGATTGCCGAATCTCAGTCTTAAGCATTTATTTAACAAGGAATCATAAAAGATGGAAACTTATAAAAGTACAGTGCAGCAACACACGAAACACCAACTCTATCACAGTCTCATTCAAAATTATGCACCCGAAGCAGCGGCCCCCAAAAGAAACCGCCCTAATTACAAAAAAAGATTTCATTTTGGAAACCAATCAAATGAAATCTGCGATACTAACTAATTATGAATCCCTAAAATGAAAATACGAACAACGGCAATTAATAAGACATTTCTGAAGCCTCCAGAGTTCGGATGCCCATCTCCCCTCCCTTGTTCTTCCTCGTTTGAAGGAAATACTAGATAATACTGCGGACGGCGTCTTGGCATTGGAAGGCATCAATGGCGGAAAATGCTGCGGGCGATTTCACGGGGCTAGGGTTGAGAGTGTTGTGCACAATAATGCTTGCGCTTAGTTATAATTTTAAGGAGTTTAAATCAAGAGTTAAGTGATTTTGTGGTGCACATAGCGTCCCTATATCTGCGTGCAGTGTCTATGTGCAGTGTGTGTCTGCGGCTATGTGTGTCTTTGTCTATGTGTGTTTGTGTGTGTGTTGGTGTTTGTGTATATGCATGTATGTGTGTCTACGTGGCTATATATATTTTTCTGTGCCTGTTGGGGTCTGTGTCTGTGTCTGCGTGCCTATATATATTTGTCTGTGCCTGTTGCGGTCTGTGTCTGTGTCTTTGTGTCCCTATATATGTGTATGTGTGTTTAATTATGTGTATCTGTGTCTGTATAGTATAAATGTGTGTGTCTGCGGCTGTGTGCGTGATGCCGGCTCGTCTCCCATCCCCTTGCCCGTTGATGCTAAGAGTGCTCGTGATCAAGTTGCTGTGGATGATGATCAAGTTGCTCGTGACCAAGTTGATGCGGCGCAACATAAAGATGCTCGACGACCTTCTACCGCGACTCGTGACCTTGGTGGCTACAATCTTCGTTCGCGGCGGGCTTAAGCCCTTTTCCTTATTTGCACCTTTATTTTCCTAGTTTGATGTTATCATTATTTCATGTTGTCTTTTATTTTGGACATGTTTAATTTTTGGTGTGCTTATAGCCATCCAATAGATGATAAATTGGATGGCCAGATTTATTTTGCTTGTTTGGGGACTTGCCTATATCTAGGCTTATTTGATGAGAAATGAAGGCATGCTATTTGAAAACCTAAATTAATCCTCTCTTGAGAATTTCGGCCACCTCCCTTTGGGATTGCCCGCCCCCCCCCCCCCCCCCCCCCCCCTCATCCTCCTTCTCCTCCTTGTTAGCCAATCGCTTGGGTGATCCAAGGCTTGTGAAACGCGGAGGCGGATGCTTCTCGGTGTGACTCCGGCGAAGAAGAAGGTTGCCGCTCGGTGTGACGCCGGTGGTGCGTGGACGTGTGACTCCTCCACTTTCCTTGTGTGATCTTCACCCCATCTTGGGGAGGGTAATATCTACATCTTTCCTTTGTGAGTTCTTGTGAGATTTGGAATGGATGCAATGACTTTTTTATCCGCGATCTTGAATACGATCTTTTGGATTTAATCGAAAACCTTCTTGCGTTTATTTTTGAAACCTTGCAAGAAGCCGGATCGGGTGGATCCTTTTGCTTGAGGAAGATCTTGGCATATAGTTAATGATCTTCCTCTTAAAAAGGTGTGGCGACCTTTGCTTTCGATCTTCGGTGGGAAAGTATTGGACTTTAATTAGATCGTCGCTTTTAGTCCACTCCCCTCCGCGTGTTTGTGCGGGATGACGGTGAATCGTGCTGCTAAAATGTTTGTGTTAGGACGCGTTAGAACGTGTTACGTGGGCTTTAGTTGTCAGAAAATTCGTACGCTATTTTAATCCGACGAATCCCTACACCAATTTGGTATCAGAGGGAGGTTCTCGTCAGTTTCCTAATTGGCACTCCTCCCCCGCTCAAAATTCAAATTTCAAATTTCGGGATTCAAATTTCGAATTTCAAATTTCAAATTTTAAATTTCAAATTTCAAAAAAAAATTCAAAATTCAAATTTCGAATTTCAAATTTCGAATTTCAAATTTCGAATTTCAAATTTCAAATTTCAAATTTCAAAAAAATTTCAAAATTCAAAATTCGAATTTCAAATTTCAAATTTCAAATTTCAAAATTTCAAATTTTAAATTTCAAATTTCAAAAAAAAAATTTCAAAATTCAAAATTCAAATTTCAAATTTCAAATTTTAAATTTCAAATTTTTAAAAAATTCAAAATTCAAATTTCAAATTTCAAAATTTCAAATTTCAAATTTCAAAAAAAAAAAAAAATTTCAAATTTCAGATTTCGAATTTCAAATTTCAAAATTCAAAATTCAAAAAAAAACAAAGAGAAAACTGCGCTATAGCCTTTGGTTTTTAGGGTGTTAATGCGTACTCGGCACGGTACGGAGTACACGAACCCGTCTACCACCACTATGGCTGATCACCCTGATGAGGAAACTAATCCTACAGCTATCACTGAGCTTAGGCAAGAATTAGGAGAGTTGAGGGGTTTGCTGACACAACTTTTGGCGAACCAAGCTGCTCAAACACCACCACCATCTAACCATGGACAAGCCCCCCGACCACCCCCGGTGCATGTTGCGGAACATGATGGGTACTTCCCCGGAGCAGTCCGTCAAGTTCCCGATCTGGAAAGAGAGTTCGATATAACAAAAGCGATTCGTATGGAAGCCCCCTCTTACGATGGTATGGGAGACCCCCAAGTCTTCCTTACATGGGTGGTTGACATAGAATGCTATTTTGATTGGTATCACCTTACCGATGAGCAAAAGGTTCAAGTAGCTCGTATGAAATTAAACGGGAGGGCCAAGACCTTTTGGTTAAATGAGGAGCGACGTTTAGGGACCGGTCATGGTGTACCCCTAGTTGGTTGGACAGTTATGAAAAATTTGCTCACCGACCAATACGTGTCCGCTTACCACCGAACTCAAATGTTCGACGATCTTGCCACCGTTCGGCAAGGTCCAAATCGGTGGCTGATTACATGGGTGAGTTAAAGGATAAGATGGTGCGGTGTGAGATCCAAGAGATGCCAGAGGTTACGCTTTCTAGGTTCCGTAAGGGACTTAATCCGGACATTCAGAAGAAGCTTCTTCGATATGGCCACACTGATATTAATACTACTTTCAATGCCTCCTTGGACATTGAAAAACATCTGGCCATGAAAACCCAACCCCGTTACTCCCAACAAAAGGGAAAGGCCCCATAGGCGCCCTTTCCTCACTTATTATGATAAGGGTAAGGCGAAGGTTGGGGAGTCCAAACCAATTGTCGTGACTGCGAGAAACCCTAGGCAGCCTAATAGTGAGAGAATCCCTATTGGCAAGGTGAGCAAGGCTAACACCACGTGTTACTCTTGCGGTATTCAAGGCCACTATGCCTATGAGTGCCCCACCAAGGCCAAGGCTACTTTAGCTCTTCTAGACGAGTCCACTAGTGACTTTGCAGATTTAGTGATTGAGGCAGATGAGGGTTATGAGACGGATGGTGTGCCTAGTGATATGGAGGATGGACACCTACTTAGCGTTATGCGTTGTATTCTGACGACCCCTCGCTCGTTTGACGATTGGAAGAGGTCCACTATTTTCTCCCTCATCTTTAAGAGTGGGGACAAATATTGTAAGCTCATCATTGATAGCGGCAGCTGCATGAACGTTGTTTCCGAGAACGCCGTTATGCGGATGCATTTGGCTACCGAGCCTCATCCTACCCCTTACCAAGTGGCTTGGGTCAACAAGGTAATCATCCCGGTCACCAAGCATTGCCTAGTTCCACTTACGATCAAGTCATATACGGATAAGGTGTGGTGTGATGTCATCCCTATGGATGCTTGTCATGTGTTGTTAGGCCGCCCTTGGCTCTATGACCGTGATGTCACCCACTACGGGAGGGCAAAAACTTATGAGCTCAAATATAATGGGAAGGTAGTCACGTTAAAACCCACGGCCCCAAAGGAACCCAATAGCCCGAGTACGGATACCACAATCCCTGTCGAGAAGAAATTGGTAAGCCTAATGGGTAGGAGAAAATTTGAGAGGGACCACTTTGTGGATGGGATTATTTATGCATTGGTTCTTTTGAATAATAATAAAGAAAATGGGGTTTTAGAAGATTTACCCAAAGAATTAAAAAACTGCTGGCAGAGTATAAGGATGTCTACCTGGACGAGTTGCCCCCTATGTTGCCCCCTCTACGTGATATCCAACATGCCATTGACTTTATGCCGGACGCCTCATTGCCTAATCAGCCCCATTATAGGTTGTACCCCGCAGCCCATGAGGAGCTCCAAGCCCAAATTTCGGATTTATTGGCGAAGGGGTTCATTAGGAACAGCAAGAGTCCGTGTGCGGTACCAGCTTTGTTGGCTCCAAAAAAGGATGGTACGTGGCGTATGTATGTAGACAGTAGAGCCATAAATAAGATCACTATCAAGTATAGGTTTCTCATCCCTAGATTGGACGATCTTTTGGATATGTTGTCTGGTGCCTCGATCTTCACGAAATTGGATTTGCGGAGTGGTTACCATCAGATTCGGATACGTGATGGGGATGAATGGAAAACTGCATTTAAATCTAAGGACGGGCTCTACGAGTGGTTGGTCATGCCATTTGGGTTGTCAAATGCTCCAAGCACCTTCTCACGAATGATGACCCACGTATTCCAACCATATATGGGACGATTTGTGGTGGTGTACTTTGATGACATATTGATTTATAGCACCACTTTTGACTCACATGTGTCTCACCTACGGATTATTCTATCTACATTGCGGGACGAAAAATTATATTTAAATTTAATGAAGTGTATATTTTATGTAAAGGAAGTGGAATTTTTGGGCTACCTGGTTGGATCTGAGGGAATAAAGGTAGACCCCAGTAAGGTGAAGGCAATTCTGGAGTGGCCCGAACCCACAAGCTTGAGAGACGTTAGGAGTTTCCACGGATTAGCCTCATTTTATAGACGATTTATTCGGGATTTTAGTACTATTATGGCTCCCGTGACAGAATGCATGAAAAGGGGTGAGTTTAAATGGACGCCAGCAGCTACCCAGGCATTCCAACACATTAAGAAGATGATGACTGAGGCTCCTATTTTGCGCTTACCAGATTTTAATAAAGTATTTGAATTGACATGTGACGCATCCGGAGTAGGAGTAGGAGGTGTCTTAAGCCAAGAGGGACACCCAATAAGTTATTTTAGCGAGAAATTGGCAGGTGCAAAACTTAATTATTCCAATTACGATAGAGAGTTCTATGCCATCATTAGATGCCTACACCAGTGGAGACACTACCTCCTTTCCAAGGAGTTCATGATTCTCTCTGACCATGATGCACTTAGGCACATTAATGGGCAATCAAAAATCAGCCCCCGTCATGCAAAATGGGTATCTTATCTGCAAGAGTTTTCGTTCACCTTAAAACACCTTAAGGGCACTGAAAATCGTGTGGCCGACGCGCTTAGTAGAGTGACACTTTTATTGTCGATCATGGAAGTAAAAGTTGTCGGATTTGAGAGAATAAAGGAAGAATATGCCATGTGTCCTGATTTTGGAGAAGTGTATCTAGTGGCACACGATGACTCACCAATGATAGTGTCAGCATATATATTGAGAGACGGTTATTTATTTCGGCACGCTAAGCTATGTATTCCCCGTACCTCCCTACGCCATCACATAGTATGGGAACTACATAGTGGCGGGTTGAGCGGCCATTTTGGGCGGGATAAAACGATAGCCTTAGTCGAGGAGAAATTCTATTGGCCTAAACTTCGCGTTTTAGTTGGGAAAATTGTGAGTAGCTGTCGGGTTTGTTCAAGTGTCTAAAGGGGGAAAGACTAATGTGGGACTATACACTCCATTGCCTATTCCATCTAGACCTTGGGAGGACGTGAGTATGGACTTTATTTTGGGGTTTCCTCCAACCCAGCGACGACACGATTCCATTTTTGTGGTGGTTGATAGGTTCTCTAAGATGGCTTATTTCATACCATGTAGTAAGACTAATGACGCGTCTCACATTGCAAAATTATATTTTAAAGAGGTGGTGAGTCACCGCGGCGTTCCTAAGACCATTGTCTCGGATCGCGACGTTAAATTCACAAGTTATTTTTGGAAGACGCTTTGGACATTAATGGGAACGAAGTTGTTGTTTTCCGCCGCCTATCACCCACAAACTGATGGGCAGACGGAAGTGGTAAATAGGAGTTTGGGAAACTTATTGCGTTGTCTTGTGGGTGACGACAAAGGCACTTGGGATTTGCTCCTCCCCCAAGCCCAATTAGCCTACAACAACTCTACCAATCGGTCTACGGGTATGTCACCAAATGAAGTAGTGCACAGGTACCTTGCGAATGTGCCCATTGACTTGATTCTGTTACCTCCATATTATCATACAAGTCGATTTGCACAATCTTTTGCCGAGCACATACATGACTTACACGCCCAAATACGAACAACTTTAGCTACCACGTATGAGTCGTATCGATCCCAAGCGAATTTACATCAGAGGGAGTCTAACTTCCAAGTTGGCGATCTTATTTTAGTGCGTCTTATTCCCACGCGGCTGCCTTCTGGCACCGTTAAGAAGTTGGCACCAAAGCGAGCCGCCCCGTTTCGAATTATTAAGAGGCTAGGAGATAACGCGTTTGTTTTGGATTTGCCGACGTATTGGGGTATTTCACCCATTTTCAATGTTTCGGATTTAACGCCGTATGTTTCCATTCCAACTGAGTTGACTTCTACGCCTTCTTTTTCCCCCAATATTTCTTCCTCCACAAATGTCTCTTCTGGGTTGGTGAGTGGTAGTTCTGTGAGTCATTCTTCCATTGCACCTACAGGCCTAGCGCTGGGTGGTAAGTATTCTACTTTGCTTCAACATGCTGATATGTTTCCTAGATTTCCCCGTACATTTCTTGTCCCAGCTCAGGTACTTGCAGATGGCTACACTTCTCCAGCTGATGGAGGCCATCGCCGCTTCCTCGTTCGTTGGCGTGATCGTCCGCCCTCCGACGACTCCTGGGTTATTGAGTCGGATCTCTTTCGCTTGGATGAGGACCTCCTCCGCCGCTACCTTGCAGCCCACTCATCGGTGTTGAGTGACTTTAAGGGGGGGGAGGATTGATGTCGGCTCGTCTCCCATCCCCTTGCATGTTGATGCTAAAAGTGCTCGTGATCAAGTTGCTGTGGATGATGATCAAGTTGCTCGTGACCAAGTTGATGCGGCGCAACATAAAGATGCTCGACGACCTTCTACCGCGACTCGTGACCTTGGTGGCTACAATCTTCGTTCGCGTCGGGCTTAAACCCTTTCCTTATTTGCACCTTTATTTTCCTAGTTTGATGTTATCATTATTTCATGTTGTCTTTTATTTTGGACATGTTTAATTTTTGGTGTGCTCATAGCCATCCAATAGATGATAAATTGGATGGCTAGATTTATTTTGCTTGTTTTGGGACTTGCCTATATATAGGCTTATTTGATGAGAAATGAAGGCATGCTATTTGAAAACCTAAATTAATCCTCTCTTGAGAATTTCGGCCACCTCCCTTTGGGATTGCCGCCCCCCCCCCCCCCCCCCTCATCCTCCTTCTCCTCCTTGTTAGCCAATCGCTTGGGTGATCCAAGGCTTGTGAAACGCGGAGGCGGATGCTTCTCGATGTGACTCCGGCGAAGAAGAAGGTTGCCGATCGGTGTGACGCCAGTGGTGCGTGGACGTGTGACTCTTCCACTTTCCTTGTGTGATCTTCAATCCCTACACCAGTGCGTGTCTGTGTCTGTGTGTCTTTGTCTGTGTGTGTGCATGTGTCTGTGTCTGTGTTTGTATTGTTGTCGGTCTGTGTTTGTGTGTACCAGTCTTTATATATGTTTTTGGGTCTGTGTCTATATCTGTGTGTGTGTGTGTCTGTGTGTGTGTGTCTGTGTTTGTGTATTTATATCTATCTGTGTATGTGTCTCTATTTGAAGCTGTGTTTGTCTATGTGCGTGCGTGTGCGTGTCTATGCATATTGTATGTCTGTGTTAGTATCTGTGTGTCTATGTGTTTATGTTTGTGTGTTTGTATGTTTGTGTCTGTGTTTGTGTACGTGTTTGTGTTTGTGTGTTTGGTCGTCCGTGTCTGTGTGTGTGTGTCTGTGTTTGTGTGTCTGTGTCTATGTGTTTGTGTGTTTGTGTGTCTGTGTCTATGTGTTTGTGTGTTTCTGTCTATGTGGCGGAGGTCACTATATATCTCGAGGGAAGAGGAACTTCATGTGCACTGTCAGTTATCGAGTATCATATCCAAAAACTAGCCGACGAATTGAAATCGGGCAGAGATAATTCTTATTTAAAAAATAAAAAAATCTTATTTAAAAAGTAATTCTTATTGAACCACACATTATATTTATCAATCGAATTGACATGTATTTATGAATTTCATTACATCTATTTTCATTAAACCGCGTCTCATATAGCAATTGATAAAATGCGCACAAATTTCGAAAAAATGCATGAATGGATTAATTTTTAGTTTAGTTTTGTTCAGAATTTTATGAAGGGAAATTTCCCTCCATACATTTCATTCATGTGAGAGAGAGAAGGAGAGGAAGAAAAACTTTTATAAAAAGTTAAAATTTTATAAAAACTTTTTATACACGTTTTAATAAATTTTAATAAAAACTTTATACAAATAAATTTAATATATAATATGCTTCGCAAGAAAACACTAGCTGTGCAACCCCAACGCGTTGGCAGCATCCTTGCGCGCACGTGCTCGCGCTCCATGTTAGCGAAAAAATACATTTTAGGACAAAAAATACGGGCGTGTGAAAATGCGTGTCATTGCTAAAAAGGTGCTTCCTGGAGAAAATGCACCCTGACACAATACGCGCTCTCAAGGAAAAAAAAGGAAACTACACGCACGAGAGTGCATTTGCGAGCACGCGAGAGTGCATTTGCATGCGCGCGAGAGTGCATTGGAGTGCGCGCGAGAGTGCATTTGTGTGCACGCGAGAGTGCATTTGCGTGTGTGTGGGTCCGTGCATGATTTTATTTTTATTCCAAAACTATATTAAAAAATTAATGTCATATTTGCATTCAATTTTATATTTAATATATTTTAATTTTTTTTTAGTTTTTTTCAAAATTTTATGGAGGGAAATTTCCCTCCATATATGTCATTTATGTGAGAGAGAGGGAGAGAGGAAGAAAAACTTTTATAAAAAATTAAAGTTTTATAAAAAAATTTTATACACGTTAGATAGCAACAGCTTGCCCGCCAACGTCTCAAGTAGGATTTTCGCAACATTTGAATTTTGGTTGACTTTTGATTTTGATGACGTCAACATGACTCAGTGATGCGTCGGTAAGTGCACCGGTAGCTGTTAAGTAATAATTTTGGGAATAGCTTCCCCGAATGTCAATCTCGAGGGAATGCAGGTTGGGTACCGTGATAGCGTCGCAAAAAGATCGTTACTAAGAGTTAAACGAAACAACAAACGATGTTGGTTTTCGATTCCTAATGCTAACAAAACAAAAAGAGAACTAATGCGGGTCGTAAGTACCTCTTCGCTTGTTGGATGGAACTAGTGCAGGCTACTATGACATGCTTCGTGAGGCGAATGAACGGAGAGCAAGCAGATGGAATGAACACACGTGCGAAGAGTGAGGGTCGCAATCACCTCTTCAACTACCAAAACTAGCCTTTGCTAGAGTGGATGTAGTGCACTAGTGGAGTGGATGTGAATGGAGGCGAGTGCATCACAGCTAACAAAGAAGATGTAACTATCCCAAACAAATTTCATTCATAGAAAAATAAAAGTAAGTTTAGGTTCATTACAAGCTTAAGAATACACTTCACTATGAGAAGAGGTAGAATAAACTGATAGGGGGAAATCCTAGCCGTTGTTTTTGGCCAGAATGGTGGGTTGTCAGTCCACTTCTCGGCTTAGACCGTTGGTTGCGTCCGGAGGTAAATGGGTTGTCAATCCACTTATCTTCCTCCATCATCTTCCCTTTCCTTCAATCTTTTCTCCTTTTTTGCCCAAATGAGTATTACTGAAAGATCTCTGTTGCACACAGCTGGTGACCAGAAAGTCTCCGAAGGGTTGAAGATGGCTTCAGATTGCCGGAGAAAGCTTCCTGAAGGGTGGAGATGAGTGGAGGACCTATGGGGGTGAAAAATGGCGCTTCGCGCGCAACAGCGGGCAGAAAATGCAAAGCATTGCCCTAATTCGCGGAGCACGGGTTTAAATACGGCAGTAAAAAATTAGAGTGCACGATCAGTGGCACACGACCAAAGGTCGTGCCCACTAGATCCCATGATCGTGTGATTAGCAATGACAGAACTCCAGAAAAATGGAATAAATACGTAAGAGCAATGGCGCATAACCAGAGGTCGTGCGCACTATGTCCAATGATTGTGCGATTGCCCTAGACAAAACTTGGAAAAATGGAAAATAGTGCGCACGATCAGTGGCTCACAACCAGTGGTCGTGAGATATAGATCCAATGATCGTGCGCAGTATTCCTATACTGTTTCAGGTCCGATGAACAGATCACGCACGACCAGCGGTCGTGCGCTAAGGAGTCCACTAACCGTGCCCGTGTAAAAATGCAGGATCAGTGTCCCTTAGGAAAAAAACATTCCTAAACATTCCCGTAACACACACACGACGTTTGTACCTATAGCAAAAATAGAAGAGCCACCGAAATGGGCATTCCACATTCTCCAGACACAAAAAAACACCAAGTAGGGCAAAAGTATAATAACTATGGAATCACACTGAAAATGCGCCAAAAGTGCACTTAACATGGAATGGACATAATACCAAATATGAACAATTATGGCTCTAAAGTGTAGTGCATCAACGAAAAAACTAGCCCAGATGAGTCCAAAAATATGTATATAACTTGGACTCATAACACACCCAGACTTAAATATTTGCTCATCCCGAGCAATTCATCACTCCGTGGACTAGAAAATAGTTAGCTGGTTTAGTAATTTCCAAATACAGTATTGAGAGAAATCAAATATATCATGGGCATGGAAAATAGAATAGATAAACTTTTTATTTATACTACAGAATTTATACTTTTCGACAGGGGTAAATAAATATTGTATCTACTCAAAATTGGAATTCTGGAGAATCGTTCGGTCATATATAGGAAGAAAGTAGGCAGGCTACTCAGGTGAGCATTGCCAAAGACCGGGGCTTAGGATCACCTCCAAAGATATCCATCAATGTCGGGGACCATACGCTTGCCCATTCACACTCTCTCCACGGTACTAGCTCGTCTCAAGCGTGAATTCGTAGGACTTTAGGATAATCATGGGGCTTATGCTAAGGTTTGGTAGTCAAAGATAAATACAGAGTCTACACGCAACCCAAATGAGAAAACAACAAGCTAAACCAATACAACCCCTCAGAATTACACGTGTGACACACCCCCAGACTTAGCTTGAAAACTGGGTGTGTACACGGCCTAACCCGACCAATACCATGATAAACTAGATGGGGATTCCCTTTCTCATTATAATTCTTTTTAGATTTTCTCTTTCAATTCTCTCATTTTTTTCTTTTTTTTTCTTTTGCAATCCCCAAATGTTTTAGCAAGTAAACTTTCTTGTATTCATCTACCATATCACTAGAATTCCACACATCACACCTCGTCAAAATATTTAATTCATTGGAGCTCATGTATTTGGTTGCGATAGGAGGATTGGCTTTAGGCTTTGGTGAATGAAGGTGGAGCTGAATCAAAGGAGGGGTAGGCCCAAACTTGGCGTGCAATGGTTATCATCTATGACAAGGTAAACAAGGTAAATTGATGGCCCACGTCACGCTCACGCTTGACTAACCATGCACCAATGCTTCGAGAGTAGGTTGGGGCAAGTTCTTAGCCACCGAGAAAGATGACCTTCCTCCCGACTTGAGCAAAACGAGTCTAGTGATGGCTACACACATCCCTACACTACCGTTCGATTTCACCAGATTCAACATTTTTGAGTAGTATACAGACCATGAGTACTCGATTAGGAGCACTACACGAGTTTCGCACGACTCTATCCTAAAATCTTAAGCCAGAACCACTATTTTAAAGTTCACACACTAGCAATGCATTTGACTCGAGCCGCTCGCGTGGATAAGATCACGCTCAAGTGGGTGATTCAGTGTGTGATACAGTGATTTTGAAATAAATAAATAACAACTGGTATGCTATAAAATATGTGACCACAGGCATGCTCTCGCCCCAGACTTGAATGCGACAACTCATAAAACTAAACATTCCAAATAATATATAGAGTTAGGGGTAATAAGTACCTATGCTCAAAACTGAGCATACCAGTCGTGTTGTGAGGTTGTCTGATAGCGGCTGGTCTACTACGCTTCGAAAATTTCCAGCACCTGCGAATTAGAGATCCCATGCAAAATAAGAAAATAGAAATACGCATATAAAAAGTAACACATCACACAAAACAGGACCAAGTGGTCGTACTTGGGTTGTCTCCCATAAGCCCTTTTCCTTACCGTCCTTAAGGTGGACTGAATACCTGTATTAAGCATGATATAGAGTTTTATTTCCATAATAAACTAAATAAAAAAACTACGCAAGTCCACCAAACAGTTTCTAGCTTAAACCATGTAACAACTATCAAGTAAAAGCTGATTTATGATATAGCTCCCCACAAGAGTGAGAATGACCAGTGTTTGAAGCTTTAGGATTCAAGTTGATTTTACCCAACCGGCCCCAAGCCCCTTGCTTCTCTCCCTGGAGAGCAACAAAATGAGCGGATCGCAAAAAACATTCATTTTTCTTTTTCTCCACAGTGGAAGAACGCCACCTAGCGTAATCAACTGACTCTCCATCCAGGGTTTTAGGTTTCATCATCTCCGATGCCATAGTGGCAACCAGATCCGCCCACGAAACCTTATGATTAAATTGTTTATCCTTAAATTCAGCATGAGGAGGTGGAGTATCATGCTCCCACATAGATCTAAACTCAAGAATTTTGTCAGCATCCTCCTCACGAACCAACAACTCCTTCTTCTTTTCCTCATCACCACACTATTCTTCAGAGGTACTTCTCTTCTGCTTCCACGTCGCCTGTTTATCTCTGGGATCCACATTACTAAACAATTTGTCAGTGATAATAATAGGAGGGGGGTACAGAAGTTCAGTCACGGTGCTAGGAAAGCACGCCGGTTTCACGACATTTGGTACAACCACCTCCCCCTTGGAAAAGTCCAAGGTGGCGCTGCTTTCCCTCAAAAGTGGGACTCCCAAGATTGGGATCGAAGTATTTTTGATAGACCCCAATACTTGGAAATCCTCTACAACCATGGTTCCATCCACCGTAACTTTAACCTCTTTCACCTCTCCTTTAGTCTCGACAAGAACTACGTTAGCTAAAATAAGAGAAGTACGATCATCCGGATTTAATTTTAAATTAAACTTCTCGATGTCTTGCAACACGAGAACGTTTCTAGAAGATCCGAAATCACAAAGGGTGGGTGTCTCGATGTTGTTGATCGTACAGGCGATCACTAGATCTCTACACACCCCTCTTCCTTCTCAGTAAGACTCCTCCCCTGATCTACGGGGTTCTTTTCTGTGTTGCTTGGAAGAGTCCCTTGGGGACGCTCAGCTAGCACCTGGGCCAATTGTCCTAGTTGCACTTCCAAATTCCGCATAAATGCGGTCTGATTAGCCATATTAGATCGAGCGGCCTCAACAAACTTCTCCATCATTTCTTCCAAATTACTCTTCATAAGTGCTGAAGGGATCTGATTATAACCCGAGTTTGGTGTCCTCGGTTGGCTCCCAGAGGATGAAGCATCGAATTGATGCTGCCCTGGTTGCCATCGTTGGCCACCGACATTTTGGTTCCATGAAAAGTTGGGGTGATTTCTCACCCCTGGGTTATACGCATTCCCATACGACACACCCCTATTTTGGTTATCAATGAAATTCACAGATTCGTTCATATTTAGATTATATAGCTCACCAGACATTTCGTCTCCCGGGCATTCATTTGTGTGATGGCCGTCCCCGCCGCATCCTTCGCAAGAGATTGCCATGACAGGTGTTGTAGTTGGTACAACCGATCCAAGAGCGAATATTCCATGGGTGTTCCTTTGGGTATTTCTCCCAATAGCCCAATATATGATGCGTGAGGCTGTATCTTGCAGAAACCTTAGGGCATCCTCAAGTGTAAGGTTCATTAATGAGCCTCCTACATCGACATCAATCATAGCCCTATAATTGGGCTCGATGGCAGAGTAGAACTTGCCCACCAAGTTCTAAGGCTGAAACTCATGGGTTGGGCATTTTCACAGCAAGTCATTGAAGCGTTACCACGCCTCTGCCAGGATCTCCTGATCGAACTGGCGGAAGTTACCTATCCCCCGGCACAGGTTCACAATCTTGTCTATCGGATTGAACTTCTCCAGGAATTGCGCGGTTAAAGCATCCCACGTTGTGGCAGTCCCCATAGGTAAGCTGTGCATCCACGCCTTGAAAATATCACGCAGTGAAAATGAGAATAGCTTCATCTTCACCGTTTAATCTGGTATTCCACCATAACGAAAGGTCCCACATATCTCAGAAAAATCCGAGAGATGCATGTGTGGGTCCTCGCTCGGCAACCCGGAGAACTGAGCGTTACTGCGTATTGATGCAGGTTAAGACTCCAAAAGTTGGTGAGTATTCCCGCGGCGCCCCGGGCGGTTTTATTTAGAAAAGGCGGATTTGGTTTTATTTAGAAAATGGGGCGCACAGATTTATTATTTGGATATAAAATAGTGAAATCGAGTTTTAACGAAAGGAGGCAAGTGCACCTATCGTGAGTAGTATAAGATATTCCGGTGTGGAATATCGAGGTCGTATTGTTCTCTGGGTCGGTTCAATTATTTCTACTCTTCTTTGGAGGGGACTATTATTTTACTGATAATTAACTTGTCGTGTTATATTTTTTATATATATAATCAAAAAGGCAATAAAAATGAAAGCATAAAAGGTGGAGCCGATGAAGAGCTTAACTCGAGGGCACCGAATAAAATTGAACTAAAATATACTTTTAATAAAAAGAGATCCTAACTTTCAAATTAATTAAGGCGGTGACTTGGCCATGAAGGTTCCTTTAAAATGAGCTCACCTAGCTATAAGAATATTGCTCACCTGAACGCTAAGACTATTCGACCGGGCTCTCGTACAATGAAGGATTCCTCTTAACGCCTGCATTACGATAAGAACCCCACTATTGGGTGGGGAACCCAATCCGGTAGAGTTTGCGTCCCTCCTCTCTCGAGGGTTAATGCAGAACTTTCTTTAGCCAGGGGTGATCAGTCCATACGCACGACCTCTCGGCTAGCTAGCGTATGAACTACGGAAATATAGACCACACATAGATTATGTGGTTCTACGCTTCGTAAACCCTAGGCAAACATTAAGTTAATTTTAATTAATTAGAAAAACAGGACCTTTAATTATTTAAAGCAATTTTATTTGTCTCAATGCTCTTCGATACTGAGGGCTAAGAACGATTAACCACTCATCAGAATGAGGACAACTTACGACGAAAGCGATAAATAAAGCAGTAAGCGAAAGCAATAAAAGAAAGCACTAAAAGAAAAGCAGTAAATTGAAAGTCATACTCAAACAAGTAGGACTGAAATGAAGCAGGAAAATTACAAGTCCCGGCTCAAACGAGTGGGCGAGACAAAATAAAGTGAGTCCTACTCAAACAAGTAAGAGAAAATAAATGCACCCACGCACGCACTCTACTGAAAAGTAAACACAAACACAGACCTGCCATTTTACTCAAATGAGTAGTCGGTAAATAAATGCTAGTACAAATACTACTCAAGTAATTACAGAAAAATAAAGACTTGCCATTTAACTCAAATGAGTATGCGGTAAATAAAATCCTGTCATTTAACTCCTAGCGAGTAGGCAAAAATAAATTCTAACACTCACGCACTCTACTCGAAAGTAAAACACACGCACACAAGTCCTACTCAAACGAGTAGGAGAAAATTAAAGCACGTCATTTAACCCTTAACGAGTAGGCGAAAATAAATGCAACACACGCACACTCTACAGAATTGAAAGAAGACTATAAAATTTATCTCATACACGCACGCACACGTACAAAATTTAAGAAAAACTAAGTTGTCTAAAAATTTAAACGACTGCATTTCTACCGCTAGAATACGGTACAAATGCATAAAAAGTGAAAATAAAATTTAAAGGAACAAAAATGTTTGCAAATAAACGCAAAGTGCAAGTTCTCGAAAAATTAAAATAATTACATTTCTAACGCTAGAATGCGGTAGAAATGAATAAAAAGAGGAAAAAAAATTAAAGGGGCAAAAGTTTTTGAAAAAAAAGGTAAAATAAAGTGCTTGAAAAATGAAAAATAACTATATATACATTCCTATAACTCCGTAAAAGTGGTTAAAAAGTGAAAATAAAGTGAAAAGAACGAAAAGTTTTACGACATAAAAAGGAAAATCTAAGTTAGTGAAAAAATCAAAACCACTTTGAAAATGCTTTTACAGATTGATAGGAATGCATAAAAAGCTAGAAAAACCTAAGTCTAACCAAAACTAAGTACAAATAACTAAGTATAGGAGCATGAAAATTAATCTCATACACACACGCACACATTTTAAAAGAACAAAAACAAAGTTAAAACAAAATAAAAGAAATAAGATTGCATAAGAGTGGACATATAGATGAAGTCCAAAGCCATGTAATGGAAAAAAACTACATTGCATTAACAATAAAAGATGATTACAAAATTGAAAAAAAAAGAGAGAGACAGGGAGAAAATCTCATTCAAGGCTTGGAAATCCATCTAGGCAGCACCTCCCTATACAAAATGGTTCAGTAAAAAGGGAACAACAGCTCAAACAGAAGGCTGTAATTTATAGACAAAATTTTTTGACGAACAAGCCCTCTGACACGGGCGTGTCAAGGGGCGTGTCGACACTGTACATATGGCGGCCGTGAATTGACTGGAGATTTTGACTTTGCGGCTGAAAATGCGGCGGTCACGCCCCAGGTCACGGGTGTGACGGTGGGCGTGTCTAGGAGGTTGAACTGGGCGTCATTTGCGTCGAAAGTCGCCGGCGGAGGTTTGTCGGGCCAGGTGGAGGAGTACACGCCTGTGTCGCATCTTGACACGGGCGTGTCGGGTTGAGTCGATGAATGTCGAGTGCAAAATGTCGAGAGATGGTCACGGGCTTCAGCACGAGGCGTGCCACATGACACGGGCGTGTTGCTCATGGGACACGGGCGTGTCGGGTTGGTCGACGATCGTCGAGAGCAATTTTGTCGAGCGGGAGTGACACGGGCCAATGTCACGGGGCGTGTCCAAGGACACAGGCGTGTGGTCGGGCGTGTCACAGTATTTTTCTTCAAAAATGACTGATTCACTGGAATTTGACGTGTCACACCCAGGTCACAGGCGTGACTAGTAAGGACACAGGTGTGACATTACTGTTTTTGACAGATTTTTGGATTTTTTCTGAAAAATAAAATAAAATAAGTTATCAAAATATTTACAATAAAAAGAGCATTTTATTGAAGAAATTTAAATAAAAACAACAAAAGAAAACGAAAACTACTTAAATAATGTACATAAAAATAAGTGTATTTACAACTTATCAAGTATCATGTTCAAAATGGCCGATTTGATTTCAAACTGCAGGTTAGGGATGGTTGGCCAAAAAGCTGGATAAACCCTCCCAACAATGGTGGTAGTGTATTCTCTCATCGTGCGAGGCCTCGACCTATTTACCTCATTCTCATCAACATGTTGCTCTCCAGCAGCAGCTCCGTTCCATCTCGGACCAGCCCTAGGCATCGGCTGTCCCTGCCGATTTCCACTGTTCTCATAAATGTTTGGCCCAAAGATGGGCTCTTCCCCTCTTACATTGCCTCCAACCAGAATTAGATTGTGATCCATCTCTAGCCGAGCATTTGCGGTACGCCTCCATGCTCGAGCGGTCCTCTCTATTTCAGGATCGTAGTCAAGCAACTTTCGTGATCCTTGCCTCTGCATACACCAGAGATGATAACTAAACAAAAAAAATAAAAAACAACGACTCTTAAGTAACTACCTTCGACAACCCAGATCACTTACGTCTGCACTCCCCGACAACGGCACCAAAAATATGATGCGTCGGCAAGTGCACCGGTCGCTGTCAAGTAATAATTTTGGGAATAGCTTCCCCGAATGTCGATCTCCAGGGAATATAGGTTGGGTATCGTGATAGCGTCCCAGAAAGATCGTTACTAAGAGTTAAATGAAACAACAAAGGAGGTTGGTTCTCAATTCCTAATGCTAACAAAATAAAAAGAGAACTAATGCGGGTCATAAGCACTGCTTCGCTTGGTGGATGGAACTAGTGCAGGCCACTATGCCGTGCTTCGTGAGGCAAATGGACGGAGAGTAATCAGATGGAATGAACACACGTGCGAAGAGTGAGGGCGCAATCACCTCTTCAACTACCAACACTAGCCTTTGCTATAATGGTTCTAGTGTCCGAGTGGAGTGGATGTGAATGGAGGCGAGTGCATCACAACTAATAAGGAAGATGTAACTATCCTAAACAAAATTCATTCATAGACAAATAAAAGTAAGTTCAGGTTCATTACAAGCTTAAGAATAAACTTCACTATGAGAAGAGGTAGAATAAACCAATAGGGGAAAGCCTAGCTGTGGTTCTTGGCCGGAATGGTGGGTTGTCAGTCCACTTCTCGGCTCAGACCGTTGGTTGTGTACGGAGGTAAATGGGTTGTCAATCCACTTGTCTACTGTTGGGTACATTGAAAAATGTGTACCTGATTTGGAGAAGCCTCACCTAACTCAATGATATTCATCAATATGTATTTGATGGTGTGTTGAGTTTCAATGTGCAGGTTAATGAAATGTAGGAAACTTTTATAAGTACAAGTGTCGACACTTAGGAAAGATTGTATCAAAATCCAGGATCCAGATTGTGTCGACACGCAGGACTTGTGTATACATAAAAAATCTGTCGACAACAACTGTGCCGACACACAGGACCTATGTTGACACATTCTAGAATTCTGTCTACAATAATTGTGTCAACACACACCAGAATTCTGTTAACACCAACTTTGTCGAGACTGGAAGCTGTTGTGTCGACACACAGAACTTGTGTCGACACATTACACAGAAGCTGTGTCGAGTAGATAAAGAAGGGCTATGTCGACACTATGAGAGTTATGTCGACATCATCAAGAATTGTGTTGACACATGGTCTATTTGTGTTGATACTTTTGGAGTATTGTCTCGACATTGTTCTATTGAGATAGAGTACATTGAGGCATCAGGTGTCAAGACTAAAGACTTGACAGCTGTCATAACTAACAAAGCTGTTGCATCTGTTAGAGCTGTCAGAAGGCCGTTATGAATCGGATCAGTCGGTAACCTCAGAAAGATCTATATAAAGACTTGTTCTATCATGAAATAGAGGGAGATCCAAGAAGAAAGGACTTGTCATCTTCAAGTCATCAAGAGAAGGCAGATTCTGAACAAGTCTGCAAGAAGATTTCAGATCAAATTCTGAAAGAAGCTGGATTGAAGATCATCTCCAACTTCATAAGAAGATCAACCTTACTTTGTTCAGATTTAAGAAGCTTTGAAGAAGCTAAGACAGCTTGGATCTTAAGCAGTCAGATCTATCAAGAACTGATCAAGAAGCCTTCACCCTTTTCTCTCTTTACCTGGGTGAAGGATTTATTCTTTTTGTTATCAATTTTTCTGTAGGATCTTTTATAGATCTGAGTGTAAGAGAGTTATCTCTTTGAGTTTTAAGCCTAAGATTATAAAGGATGAGTGCTTGAGGTAGGGGATTAATTTCTCTGAGTTGTAGGTTTGGTGGAAGAGGCTGAGGTAGTAGGGCTTGATTGCCTGCGTTGTAGAAGTGTGGACTCACTCTGAGGTAGGATTCTCTGGAAGAATCTGAGTTATAGGACTTGCTGAAGTCTGAGCTGTAGGAACCATTCTGGGTTCTGAGTTGTAAGATCTGAGCATCTGAGAAGGAAGAAGGAAGGTATGCCGAATCTAATATACTACTAGATAGGCGAAGGGGGAAAGTGGATGTACCCATCACTTGGGGAACCACTATAAATCTGTGTATGCTGTGTTGGTTGTATTTTCTTTTAGTCTGTACTGTGATAGTTGTTGCATAGATTAATTACTAGTAAAATATATTGTCTGCCTTAATAAAAAGGAATTGAACCTATTCACCCCCTCTAGGTGTTTAGGATATCTTGAAACCAATTCTTTCATGTGGTATCCGAGCCAGGTTGCTCAAGATTAAACTTAACAGTCTGAGTTGATCTATAAGGCAGTTAAAAGTTATAATCAAAATGGGTTTAGGTGAAACTCACAAGGAACTTGGATCCATGAAACTACCCATCTGTAGAAAAGAAATTTTTGGCATATAAAAAGAGATAGTCATATTATTCATGGAAGCTTCTGACCCAAGAATCTACATCACAGTCAAAGAAGGGTCATTCATTCCTATGAACATCTCAATTCTTGATGCCAATCTCAGGACTCCAAAAAGCTACTCTGAAATGACAAAGGATGAGATCATCTTAGCCACTATGGATAAGAGAGCACAAAACATAATAGTTAGTGCTATAGATGACTCAACCGTCCAAAATTTGGTTCACTACAAAACCTCCAAGGAGATGTGGAACACTTTGATTGTCTATATGGAGGGATCAGAAGAAGTAAGAGAAGACAAAAAGTCTATGCAAAATCAAGAATATGAAAGTCTTAGACAAACCAAGACTGACAAAATAACTGAGTGCTACAAGAAGTTCTTCAGAATAGTGAATGCGTAATGTCATATGGAAGAGTCTTTAGCACATATGAGCTCAATGATAAGTTTCTCAGGTCACTAATCAAGGACTGGGATACCAAAATATATGTCATCAAGGAAGTGGCCAAACTTGCAGACACCTCTCCTCCAACTCTATTTGGAAAACTGCTATCATATGAGATGCAACTTATGGCTAGAAAGGAGGATGAGAAAAGCAATAGGTCTGAGTACAAAGAGAAATCTGTGGCCTTCAAGGTTGAAGCCCCAGAGAAGGACAGGAGGATATCTCCATCTCCTTCTAGGAAAGTTGCTGATGTTAACTCAGATAAATCTGACAAGAACACATCAGACAGCTCTAATTCTGATGAATACTTTACTGCCTTCACAAGGAAATTTCAAAGATTCTTGAAGAAAAAACAGTGGAGAACCAAACCATCCTCCTCACAGTCCAAGGATGACTATTACTAGAAAAAGAAATCCTCTAAAAAGGATAGGTATGGCACTAAACCTAGCAAATTAAATTATTTTAAGATTGTTTGCTATTGTTGCAACAGGACTGGACATGTTGTTGCTGACTGCCCTAATAAAAGAAAGGAATCTAATGACAAAAAACAAACATCAAAATAAGGGCAAAAAGGAGAGATCCTTTGTTGCAAAGAAGCAGAAAAGCTGGACTGACTCCTCATCATCAGATCCTGAAGCTGAAGCTGAAGCATATAGTGGACTCTTCACAACTGAAAGGATTTAGAAGAGACAAAATTCTTACAAATGCTGGACTCTATCAATGGGATTGAAGATCTTCATTGCAAAGGGCTGATGGTTATGCCTGAGTAAGATCAGTGCCAGGATCAGACTGGTCCCAGTAAGGTAAACAACCTATGTTCAGTTTCTGATTATTACACTAGATCAGAATCAGAAGCATCTACATCAAGAGACGAGGATGGTTCTAAATCTGAAGGGGATGTTCAACAACTAATTAATGAGTATGGTGATTTATTGCAAGCTCTTAAGAGATGCAGAATCATTAACAAGGAACATGTTAAGAAAATTGCATCTCTTAAATTGGTTGCATCAGAATCAGCAAAAATGCTGGATTTGAAGTTGAATGAAGCTGCCAAACTGAAAAACATAACTTTTATTCATATGGGTACAATTACATTCAAAAATGATCAAATCAAGTGTCTGGAAGTCAGACTTCAAAGAGAGAAGGATCTTGTGGCTAAATTCTTAAAGCCAAAGTGAGTCTTACCCTTAATTGATGACTTCATCCTCCAAAAGGGTAAGACAGGATTAGGCTTCAAGGGAAGAACTAGGGAAGCTAATTACAAAAGAAAAGGCAAAGCCCAAGTTCTGCCACTAGCCTCCAAACCCCCTATTTCTTTCAGGAAAGTGATGCAGCCTACTAACAAACATGATCATGACATCACACATGGTCACAGTAAGCTTGGTGATCAGAATGACAAAGATGCAAATGCCAATAAGGCAGCCCATGAACAAACACACCATGTTCTTTATGAATCATCAATATTTGATGCACCAGCCACAACACTCAATAAAAGGACCACTGCACCTACAGTTTTAAGGACTACCGACAGCAATGCTGTTAAGACTGTATTTAAAAAAGATATAATAGATATGAGTGCTGGTGTTGTGAAAAAGTGGGTCATTATACCATTGATTGTTGGCACAACACTACTATCAGGAAAAATGTCAGCTTACCTGTCAAAAAGGATACAGACAAGCATGTCAAATTTCAGTCTAACCTGAACCTAGAACCCAATAATTATTGGGGTTCTAAGGTTAAGTAATTTTATTTGATGCAGGTGAGTCCAAGTGGCCGTACCCCAATATGGTACTTGGACAGTGGATGTTCCAGGAACATGACTGGAACATGAAGAATGCTGAAGGACTACTCTCCCATAGAGAATGAACCCAAAGTGATCTTTGGTGGATCTGAAAAGAGGGGTCATCAAAGGGTTTGGTAACATTTCCAATAGCTCGATCACTATCACTCAAGTGTCTTATGTAATAGGTCTGAAACATAACCTAATAAGCATAAGCCAACTAAGTGATCTTGGTTATGACACTTCTTTTATTAAGAATGAGTGTCAGATTAGAAGGACAACTGATCAAGAGATCATCTTATCAGGTTATAGAAAAGGAACTGTTTATTGTCTAAATTTTGTATGTGAGAATAAAGATTCTCCTGTTTACCTAGTTGCAGATGAGAAAGCTTCTCATTGTGTCAAATGGCACAAGAGGCTTGCTCACCTTAACTACAAGACTATAGGTCAACTCTTTACTAAAGAGTTAGTGAGAAATGGTCCTTAGGTCAAGTGCATCAAGGAGGGTGTTTGTTCAGCTTGTCAAAAAGGCAAACAAACCAAGACTGTAATGCCCCAAAACTCAAAAGAGCAACGAGAGGCATTTTGAGCCAAGTTTGTAATTTGGCAGGGGTCACACAGCCTGGGACACGGGCGTGTCATAGGCCGTGTCCTTGGCGAGTTGTGGCATGTCGACACAGGGCCTGCTGTGTCGACACAGGGCCTGCTGTGTCGACACAGGGCCTGCTGTGTCGACACAGGGCCTGCTGTGTCGACACAGGGCCTGCTGTGTCGACATAGGGCCTGCTGTGTCGACACAGGGCCTGCTGTGTCGACACAGGGCCTACTGTGTCAACACAGGGCCTACTGTATCGACACAGGGCCTACTGTATCGACACAGGGCCTATTGTGTAGACACAAAGTATCGACACAGGTTGTACTGTGTCGACACAGGGTGTCGACACAGAGTGTCGACACAGGTTGTGCTGTGTCGACACAGGGTGTCGACACAGAGTGTCGACACAGGGGTCTTGGCAGGGTCTCGACTAAATTTCCTGACACATTTTGAGTTTGTCGCGGATGTGTCCTGCTCCGGTTTGTGAACCGTGCGGTGTTTCGGGCCAGTTTTTCCATATCAGACCTGAATCGTAGCCGTACATTTCTTTATGTTGGGATCCGATGGCTGGAGGCTATTCCTATTGGGATATACCCGAGTGTAGGGTTTCAAAACCCTTTTCTGTTTACTGGTTCTCTGTATAAGTTCTAGAGAGAGAGGAGAGCAACGAGGAAGAAGAAGTCTAGATCCGGTCACCGGCGGAGCCTCAGAACTCCAAATCGCGAACCGACTTCGGATCTACGGAGACTAAGAGAGGGCGGTGCTTTTCGTCCGCTTATATTTCCAGGGAGCCAAGGAAGAACGCTAGGGTAACGATTCTCTACTTGAGCATATGAAGCTTTACTTCTTTTGCATAGGGAAGCCTGCTCTCGTGAGTTTACGGTGAGTTTGAGGCTTTCCTTCGGGTAGACATGAATCGTCCCCATTGTGTACATGTAGAGTCCGTAATCAAGAACGGAAATAGGCATGATGTGTGAAGCCTACCCGGACAAGTTGGTCTGGATCGGTGATGTTGCATTGCATAAACGGCCGGAGAAGACTCCGTGCGAATGTTTGCTTTTCGGATTTTCTATGTGAAAGATTGCAACAGGGAGCCTTGGGGATTAACTCCAAGGTGCACCCGAAAAACTGGGCAGATGTGTGGTTCTGCCAACATGGTGGCCTGTGAGCCAACCTGAACATAACTGGTTTATGTGATTGTATGGGAGATACGGGACTCGAGGAAGCTTGACCCGCGCAGATGACTTAATTGACGTTGCGGTGTGAGCAACAGGTCAGGTGGAACCATACCCGATCTATGCCATTCAGTTAGAGAGACCTAAGGTACGTGGTACTCGCTGTTGGCATAGATGGAGGGTCTTAGGCAGTGGCCAGAAAGACCAGTTGCTCACGATATATTGCCGTCCTGGGGGCGGTGGTGAGTCGGCGGACTTTGACCGTGATCACCGAGAATGTGCCGTGAGAGCACGGGGCGTGTGGTCGTGCGTGCCTTCGCCTGTGATGTAGTGTTGTTACATTACTGCTTGGTTATACTAATAAAGTGCAGGGAAGGAGCATCGTTGCCCCGAGTTTGGGGGTGGTATCGTTATAATTTGGTCATCATAGCTGACCATTGCTTTTATTTGCCACCGTGCAGTGGATTGTTGCTTGCAGGTGCTGCAGAGCCGAGCGGTAAAGAGCGGGCCAAAGCCCAAATCGCTGAACCGGCCCTCGAAGGCCTAATTGGAGTGTTTACCTGTTTTATTCATGTATGACCGGCCCGCGTGTCGTGGTTTGGAAAACATGTAACTTTATAAAAACAATTGTAAGACTTAAAGGACAGTACTTGTGTATTTGTACTTCATTCCTGTTGGCTTTGTAGTGGACATTCATGCTAGTGTTGGGTTCTTTATTAATGCAACAATTTAAATTTTTTCCACTTGAATGCTCTGTGTAGGACGTTGTTATTGGTTGGATGGTTTCCATTGAGTAACCACCCAGTCTGTTTGTGGTATATGACGTCGGGCCCCGACCGGACCTACTGCTATATGCTATGTGACGGATAGGGGGTGTTACAATTTGGTATCAGACTACTGGTTTTGGTTGGGCTTAAAACTGAATTCATGGACGAATTCTTTTTAAGAGGTGGTGCGCACCTGTGTGTGCGTCATCGTTATAATAGCAAAAGAACCCATGAATGTCCACTTAGGCATGAAAATACACGTGTTTGAGGAACCTGCGTGTTCCTATAATTGATTTTTGCAATTTTGTATTGTCGCTTAACTGTGTTTTGTACAACTATAGGTGACCATAAGCGGTGCTGGGCCGTTAGAACACCGAGTTTCTGAGGCTAGTAGTGCACCAAATGATGCTCCTGCAACACCTCCACCAGCTGAGACCATACGATTGCTGGCCGAAGCAGTGTTTGCCATGATCAATTTGCAGCCTGCAAGGCAGATGCAGCAGCCCGTTCCTACGATGGAGGAGGTGCCTCTTCAAGAGGCTGAGCCAAGAAGAGTGGAGCAAGTAGTAGTGGAGCCGTTGGTGCCGAGGAGGGCAACCGAGAGACAACTCAAACATGTTATGAGCTTTAATCCTCCAGTGTTCTCGGGGTTGGGAACCCCATCTCAAGCTAAAGATTGGCTCTCTCGGATAAAGAGAGTCTTGACAGCAACTGAGATGGAGGAGTGACAGATGACCACTATAGCTACGTTCCTGTTGGATGGAGATGCTAGGCTGTGGTGGGAGGGTTTGGAGCCGCGTCTTTTGAGAGGAAGACAACTTACAGACGTCTCGATGGAGGAATTCTCGATAATATTATTGGCTAGGTACCTCCCTTAGTCGCAGAGGATAGATTTGGAGAATGAGCTCCAGAGGTTGGTACAAGGAGAGAGTAGTGTGGATGAGTATCTCCACGAGTTTACTCGGTTGGGTCGGTAGGCTAGCTCTACGTTCGCGGATGAGGAGCGTAAGACCAACCGTTTCTACGAAGGTCTAAGAGATGACTTGAGGCTACTACTCTCGGGGCCGATGACGCAGGGTTTCTTGACCTTGGTCAACACGGCCCGGTACTTGGAGAAGGACATGAAGAACTTTCAAGCAAAGAAAAGCATGGGTGATAAGAGGACTGAGTTCAAGGTGCCAGCTAACTCAAAGTCTGGGCACCGTAAGTTCTTTAAGAAGGCTAGGACTTCGGGTCCAGCTCCTACTTCCGGTGCTTCTGGGGCGACTACGGGTCAAACCCTAGGTGCATGTTTTACTTGTCGGAAGTCGGGGCACTTTGCCCGTGACTGTTGGAGCGGACGTCCCAAGTCCGAGAGGAAGCCGAGAGCTACTTATGAAGAGAAGGTCAAGGCGGTGGAGTCAACCGCATCTCATTATGCTCCGGCTCAACCAAGGGTTTATAATCTTGGCCAACAGGAGGCCATCAAACAAGCGGATGTGGTGACAGGTACGGTTTAATTTGTAACAAGTTAAATTTCTTTAAATACTTGTTATGCGTATGTTACCTTACCACTGCTTGTTTGGGATTTGTTTTGATTTGTGAGTTTCCGGCCAGAGCACTCTTTGATACGGGAGATTCACACTCCTTCTTGTCCGAAGGATTCATATCGCGCATCAGAGTACCTTCTTCGATGGCGAAGGACAAGTTGGATATATTGTTACCGAATGGGTGTTCGATGCGTGCAGATAAAATCTGCGGTGTTAAGATTCGCATTGGGAATCAAGAGTTCGATCTGCAAGCATCATTACTACCGTTGGTGGAGTTCGACGTTATATTTGACATGGACTGGCTCTCAGAGCAGCAAGCCTATATTGATTGCGGTCGCAAGGAAGTCAAGTTGGGAGCAAGTCATGAGATGACTTTTACGGGCTTGAAAGGGTCGATCAAGACGTTGATGTCTGCTCTTCAGGTGGTGAAGGCGGTTCGTGCTGGTGCAGAGCTGTTCTTTACACTAGTGGAGGTTGCAAAGTCGAAGCCTACATTGGATAGTATTTCAGTGGTAACTGAGTACCCTGATGTGTTCTCCGCTGATCTTCCTGGAGCCCCGCCTCAACAGGAGATAGATTTCACTATTGAACTAGTGCCAGGTGCGAAGCCTATGTCACGATCTCCATATCGGCTAGCGCCTAAGGAAATGGCGGAGCTGAAGGTGCAACTTCAAGAGTTGTTGGAGCAAGGGTTTGTGCATCCAAGTTCGTTGCCTTGGAGCGCACCGGTCCTCTTTGTAAAGAAGAAGGACGAGAGCTTGAGAATTTGTATTGATTATCGGGAGTTAAACAAGCTAACGGAAAAGAACAAGTACCCAATCCTAAGGATCAGTGATCTTTTTGATCAGTTGGTCGGGTCGACAGTGTACTCTAAGTTGGATCTCAAGTCTGGTTACTATCAGCTGAGGATAAGGGAGAGTGATATCCCTAAGACAACGTTCAGTACAAGATACGAGCATTACGAGTTTACGGTCATGCTGTTTGGGCTGACCAATGCGCTGTCGGTGTTCATGGATTTGATGAACAGGACCTTCAGGGAGTACTTGGACCATTTTGTGATCGTCTTCATCGACGATATTTTGGTGTACTCGCAGAGTGAGGAAGATCACTTCAGGCATCTTCATTTGGTTTTGGAGACGCTAAGGAGGAATCAATTGTATGCCAAGTTCTCGAAATGCGAGTTTTGGTTGTCCTCAGTGGCGTTCCTCGTTCATATAGTGAGTGAGGAAGGTATTGCAGTGGATCCGACGAAGATTGTTACGATATGAGAGTGGCCTGAGCTTTCTATGGTAGCGAATGTCTGGAGCTTTCTGGGGCTTGTCAGCTATTATAGGCGCTTCGTAGAGAACTTCTCGCGGATAGAGTTACCTCTCACTACTTTGACGAGGAAGGAGCAGAAGTTCGTTTGGACGCCGGAGTGCGCGCGAGCTTTTGAGGAGTTGAAATGTCGATTGACCACGGTGCCTGTGTTGAGTTCGCTGAGTGGGACCGAAGGTTATGAGATTTATAGTGATGCTTCGGGCAGTGGTTTGGGTTGCGTGCTACTACAACATGGAGGCGTTATAGCGTATGGCTCGAGATAACTGAAAGTGCACGAGAGGAATTATCCGGTCCATGACTTGGAGTTAGCGGCCGTGATTTTTCCCTTGAAGCTATGGTGGCACTACTTGTTTGGGGTAAGGGTCGATATCTATACCAACCATAAGATCCTGAAGTATTTGATTGATCAGAAAGATCTGAACATGCGGCATCGTAGATGGATGGAGTTCCTGGGGGACTATAAATTCAATATCCATTATGTGCCTGGTAAGGGGAATGCGGTGGCGGACGCGTTGAGTCACCGGGACCTAGCCCAAGCCAATTGGTTGTCGGTCCATGACGAGCTGTTGGTTCGGGAGTTGGAGGCGTTGGAGGATTTTTGTGTTGATAAGCAATCAAGTGCTGAAACAGTATTGAATTGGACTGAAGTCTAATATGACCTGGCTGATCGGATTCAGCAGGCTTTGGATATGAATGTCCACATGAAGTAACTCATGATAGAAGCTCTGGATGGGTCAAATTCCCAATTCGTTGTGGAGGACGGATTACTTTGGAAAGACGATCGTCTATGCGTCCTAAGAATGGGCAATTTGCGGGTGGAATTGTTGTACGAGGCGCATCATACCAAGTACTCAGTTCACCCAGGGAGCACGAAGATGTACCACGATGTTAAGAAATTGTTCTGGTGGTCAGGACTGAAAAAGGATGTGGCACTCTACGTGGCGAAGTGTCAAACTTTCGCCTTGGTGAAAGTGGAGTGCCAAAAGCCGGGAGGATTCTTGAAATCCTTGCCTATTCTAGAGTGGAAGTTCGACGACATTACTATGGACTTTGTGCACGGGTTGCCAAGGTCGAAAAAGGGGAACAACGCCATTTTGGTGGTCGTAGATCAACTAACGAAGGTGTTGCATTTCATTCCGCATAGGAAGGATGATCCGGTTGAGAAATTGGCAAAGCTGTATGTGGATAATATTGTGTGGCTTCATGGTGTGCCCCGCAGCATCGTGAGTGACCGAGATGGGCAGTTCACGTCCAATGATTGGAGGCTGGTGTAGCAGATGTTGGGAACAAAGTTTAGTTTTAGCACAGCCTTTCATCCGCAGACGGATGGTCAGACCGAGAGGGTCAATAGGACAATGGAAGACATGCTTCGCATGTGTGTCCTGGACTTTAGAAAGCAATGGGAAGACCACATATACTTGGTGGAGTTCGCGTACAACAATAACTACCATGCAAGCATACAAATGGCGCCCTTCGAGGCCCTTTATGGTAGAAGATGTCGCACGTCGTTGTCTTGGTTGGAAACGGGCAAGTTAAAGTTGTACAAGCGACTAGAGGTGGAGGATGCTACTTCTTTAGTGAGAACCATTCGGGAGAGGTTGCTAATCGCACAGGACCGCCAGGCTAAGTACTATAATGCCAAGCACAGGAACGTGAAGTTCGCTGTTGGCGATTGGGTGTACTTGAAGATCAAGCCATTCAAGGGTATCTCGCGGGTGCGGCGCTTGAAGAAGCTAAGCCCGAGGTACCTTGGACCGTTTGAGGTTCTAGAGCGGATTGGTGAAGCAGCGTACCAGTTGAAGCTGTTAGTGGAGCTTAGTGGTCTACATGATGTATTCCATATATCAGTGCTACGGAAGGCGGTGCAAGAGCCTACCCAAGTAATCGCGGTCGATCAAGTGCAGGTCGATAATGGGTTGACGACGAAGGTCAAACCTGTACGTATTGAGGACTCGGAAGTCAAGCGGCTACGCAATAAAGAGATTAGGATGGTCAAGGTCCGTTGGGACAATTGCGTTCTGGAGGAGCTCTCTTGGGAGCGAGAGCAGACTATGCTTGAGGAGTCCCCGGAGTTGTTTTGCTCAGGTACCGTTTAAGTTTTATGCTTATCTTTCCTTTATATAATTTCGTGGACGAAATTCTTTTAAGAGGGGGAGAGTTGTAACGCCCCGAAACTCAAAAGTGCGACGCGAGGCGTTTTGAGCCAAGTTTGGAATTTGGCAGGGGTCACACGGCCTGGGACACGGGCGTGTCATAGGCCGTGTCCTTGGCGAGTTGTGGCATGTTTGACACAGTCTGCTGTGTCGACACAGGGCCTGCTGTGTCGACACAGGGCCTGCTGTGTCGACACAGGGCCTGCTGTGTCGACATAGGGCCTGCTGTGTCGACACAGGTCCTGTTGTGTCAACACAGAGTGTCGACATAGAGTATCGACACATGTTATGCTGTGTCGACACAAGGTGTCGACACAGGGTGTCGACACAGAGTGTCGGCACAGGTTGTGCTGTGTCGACACAGGTTGTGCTGTGTCGATACAGGGTGTCGACACAGAGTGTCAACACAGGGGTCTTGGCAGGGTCTCGACTAAATGTCCTGACACATTTTGAGTATGTCGCGGACGTGTCCTGCTCCGGTTTGTGAACCGTGCGGTGTTTCGGCCTAGTTTTTCCATGTCAGACCTAGATCGTAGCCGTACATTTCTTTATTTGGGATCCGACGGCTGGAGGCTATTCCTATTGGGATATACCCGAGTGTAGGGTCTCAAAACCCTTATCTTCTGTTCGCTGGTTCTCTATCTAAGTTCTATAGAGAGAGGAGAGCAACGAGAAAGAAGAAGTCTAGATCCGGTCACCGATGGAGATTTGGAGCTCCAAATCGCGAACCGACTTCAGATCTATGGAGACTAGGAGAGGGCGGTGCTTTTCATCCGCTTACATTTCCATGGCGTTAAGGAAGAACGCTAGGGTAACAATTCTCTACTTGAGCATGTAAAGCTCTACTTCTTTTACATAGGGAAGACCGCTCTCGTGAGTTTACGGTGAGTTTGAGGCGTTCCTTCGGGTAGACATGAATAGTCCCCATTGTGTACATGTAGAGTCCGTAATCGAGAACGGATATAGGCATGATGTGTGAAACCTACCCGGACAAGTTGGTTTGGATCGGTGATGTTACATTGCATAAATGGCCGGAGAAGACTCCGTGTGAATGTTTGTTTTTTGAGTTTTCTGTGTGGTAGATTGCAACAGGGAGCCTTGGGGATTAACTCCAAGGTGCACCCAGAAAACTGGGCAGATGTGTGGTTCTGCCAACTTGGTGGCCTGGGAGCTAACCTGAACATAACTGGGTTATGTGATTGTATGGGAGATACGGGACTCGGGGAAGCTTGACCCATGCAGACGACTTAATTGACGTTGCAGTGTGAGCAACAGGTCAGGTGGAACCGTACCCAATCTATGTCGTTCGGTTAGAGAGACCTAAGGTACGTGGTACTCGCCGTTGGCATAGATGGAGGGTCTTAGGCAGTGGCCAGAAAGACCAGTTGCTCACGAGATATTGCCGTCATGGTGGCGGTGGTGAGTCGGCGGACTTTGACCGTGATCACCGAGAATGTGCCCTGAGAGCACGGGGCGTGTGGTCGTGCGTGCTTGTGCCTGTGATGTAGTGTTGTTACATTACTGCTTGGTTATAGTAATAAAGTGCAGGGAAGGAGCATTGCTGCCCCGTGTTTGGGGGCAGGATCGTTATAATTTGGTCAGCATAGCTGACCGTTGCTTTTGTTTGCCACCGTGCAGTGGATTGTTGCTTGCAGGTGCTGCAGAGCCGAGCGGTAAATAGCGGGCCAAAGCCCAAATCGTTGAGCCGGCCCTCGAATTCCTAATTGGAGTGTTTACCTGTTTTATTCATGTATGACCGGCCTGTGTGCCGTGGTTTGGAAAACATGTAACTTGAGAAAAATAATTGTAAGGCTTTAAGGCCAGTACTTGTGTATTTGTACTTCATTCCTGTTAGCTTTGTAGTGGACATTCATGCTAGTGTTGGATTCTTTATTAATGCAACAATTTTAATTGCTTCCGCTAGAATGCTCTGTGTAGGATGTTGTTATTGGTTGGATGGTTTCCATTGAGTAACCACCCGGTCTGTCTATGGTATATGGCGTCGGGCCCCGACCGGACCTACTGCTATATGCTATGTGACGGATAGGGGGTGTTACAAAGACATCCTTCCACAGTCTTGATGCCAAAGATTCAGTGAGGTGTTTGTTTCTCCTGCATATGGATCTATTTGCTCCTATGCCAGTTCATAGTCTAGGTAGGAAAGTCTATACCTTTGTGGTTGTGGATGACTATTATAGATTTACATCGGTTTTCTTCCTGAGGCAGAAATCTAAAACCCCTACTGTCTTCCACAAATTTGATAGGCAAATTCAGAATGAACTTAACAATTCATTGGTCAAAATCAGAAGTGACCATGGGATTGAATTTCAGTCTGAATGCATGATAAGATTTTATGAAGAACTAGGGATTTACCAAGAGTTCTCCTCACCTAGAACTCCCCAACAAAATGGTATTGTTAAAATAAAGAATAGAACTCTTATTGAGGCCGGTAGAACACTACTAAGTGACAGTTCTCTCCCAGAATACTTCTGGTCTGAGGTAGTAAACACTGCATGTCATGTTCTCAATAGATCTTCCATCACCAAAAGCCACAAGAAGACACCCTATGAGATTATGAAAGGCAAAAAACCAAATATATCATATTTCAGGATCTTTGGTAGCAAGTGTTATATACTTAACAATGGCAAGTCTTATTTAACTAAGTTTGCTGCCAAATCCCAAGAGGGAAAATTTGTTGGGTACAACAACAGCAGTAAGGCATACATGGTCTTCAACTTGACTACTCAAGCTATATAAGAATCTGTCCACGTAGTCTTTGATGAATCTAAGCTAATCAACTGTGAGCTGTCTAATACTTCTTGTAGCTCTACAGGCTTGAAGGAAAAGATGGACAAGCTAACCATTAGTGAATACCAACCTACAAGACATGATGAGGAAAATGATGGACGATATCCAGGGGGAGTATAAGACTCACAAGCTGATGATGAAGACAATGAAGTATAGATTGATGTGGAGATTGGAGGAAATCAAGTTGTGGATAAATTGCCTCCAGTAATTAGACAGCTAAGGGATCATCCAGCACACCAAATTATTGGTGATCCAAGTCATGGTGTTCAGACAAGGAGCAAGAACTTGAACATAGTCCTTTGCTCAAGTTTCCTGTCGCAGATGGAACCCAAGAAATTTGAAGAGGCCATACAAGACCCAAATTGGATTGATGCCATGCAGGAAGAGCTGAATCAATTCAGAAGATGCAAAGTCTGGAAGTTGGTTCCTAAACCAAAGAATCACAATGTCATAGGGACTAAGTGGATCTACAGGAACAAGTTAGATGAAAATGACAATATAGTCAAGAACAAAGCAAGACTGGTGGCAAATGGCTACATACAGGAAGAAGGAATAGACTTTGACCAGACATTTGCCCCAGTGGCAAGGTTGGAAGCAATAATGCTATCCCTTGCCTATGCAGCTTACAAAGGGTTCAAGGTTTTCCAGATGGATGTAAAGTCAGCATTTTTGAATGGTGACTTAAAAGAGGAAGTTTATGTTGAACAACTCTCAGGTTTTGTAGATCCACTTCATACTAATTATGTTTATAGGCTTAAGAAAGCTCTATATAGTTTGAAACAAGACTCTAGGGCTTGGTATGAAACATTGTCTACATTCCTCATTGAGAACAAATTCTCAAGGGGGAAATTAGACAAAACTCTATTCCTAAGGGAATTAAAAGGCAAGATCATACTAGTCTAGATATATGTTGATGACATTATCATTGGATCAACTGAAAACAACCTTTGTAGAAAGTTTGCTAAACTTATACAAGGGAAGTTTGAGATGCGCAGCATGGGTGAGCTGAAATTCTTCTTGGGACTCCAAGTTAGACAGACTGATGATGGCTTGTCCATATCCCAGTCTAAGTTCACCAAGGAGTTAATTAAGAAATATGACATGGAGTCAGTCTCCACCATGAGGACTCCAATGGGGTCAAGTATGCCTATAGGCAAAGATGATACAAGAAAACCTGTAGATGAGACTTTGTATAGAGGGATAATTGACTCCCTACTTTACTTAACTGATAGTAGACCAGACATCATGTATGCTACATGTGTCGGTGCTAGGTATCAAGCTTGCCCAAAAGAATCTCATTATACTGCCGTGAAAAGAATTTTGAGATATCTTAAGGGAACACCAAATCGTGGCCTTTGGTACTCTAAGAATAGAGATTTTCTACTAACATGTTATTCAGATGCAGACTTTGCAGGATGCAAAGAAGATAGGAAAAGCACCACTGGCACATATCAGTTTCTAGGTGGAAGATTAGTGTCACGGTGCAGCAAAAAGTAGACAAGTGTAGCTATATCCACTGCTGAGTCAGAATATATAGCTGCAGGCAGTTGATGTGCTCAGTTGTTATGGATACAACATCAACTTGAAGACTATGACATCAAGGTAAGTAGAACTCCATTATTTTGTTATTTTACTAGTGACATATCTATTACTAAAAATCTTGTTGCTCATAGCAGAACTAAGCACATAGAAATCAGGTTTCATTTCCTTAGAGATCATGTTGAAAAAGAAGACACAAGCTTAGAATTTGTCAAAACAAATTATCAAATTGCTGACATGTTCACCAAATCACTGGATAAAACTAAATTCAAATACTTTAAAATTAAATTAGGCATGCTAAACTTAGAATAGTATGATAAATTTGACTAAGTACATTTGTGTCGACACATAAAGACATAGGTGTCGACACTTAGTAGATGGTGTCGACACATTAGGAAAATTCTGTCGACATATCAAGGAGATTGTGTCGACACTCAAAATTTGGTGTCGACACATAGCTTTCCTGACACTTAGATACTAATATCGACACATACAGTCATCTGTGTCGACACGCAGAAATTATTGTAGACACTTAAGGTTGTCTGTGTCGACACATCGCAGATGGTGTCGACACATAGTATAGTAATACCTTTTTATTCTGTGTCGAGACTTTAGTAGTCTGTGTCGACACTATCCCAATAGTGTTGACACAATAAGCTTATTTCAACCCACCTTTTGACCTTCTTTGTTTAGGAACTGAAAGAAATAGTGCCAAATCACCTAGAGGGGGGAGGGGGTGAATAGGTGAGCTTTATCTTTTTAAATTTAAGGCAGAAATTCTGTACAGCAAATATAATTCTACAACTATCACAACACAACAATCATAGAAACAAACATACACAGAGTGCACACAGTATTTATAGTGGTTCCCCAAGGTCTGGGTACATCCACTTCCCCCTTTGCCTATCTAGTAGTGTACTAGATTCGGCCTAACTTCAGCACTTCTCCTCAGATCCTCAGATCTTACAGCTCAGAACCCCAAACAGGTTCCTACAACTCAGAGTGTGCCCACTCCTACAACTCAGACAAAAAACCCTACCACTCATTTTTCAATAAGACCTACACTCAGAGAACAAAGTCTCCTACAACTCAGGCACTAGGCCCTACCTCAGTCTTCAACAAGACCTACACTCAGAGCACACAGTCTCCTACACTCAGCCTTTATAAAATAGGCTTACAGCTCAGATCTATACAAGATCCTACAGAAATTTGGATTATACAAAGTAAATAACCACAAATCTGACAGAGAGAGATGAGTTGACTGGCTTCTTGATGAGTTCTTGGAAGAACTTGGCAGAGATCAACCTCCATTGGCTTTCTTCAAAGCTTCTTGAATTAGAACACAGTAGGGTTGAATCTCCTGTGAAGATGATCTTCAATCAACTTCTGTCTTGAGATTCAGATCTCAATCTGAATCTTACTTTGCAGTCTGGTTCAGCAGCTGCTCTTCTTATAAGGAGCTCTCTCTCTCCAACTTCTTAGATCTTCTGTTGAAGGTCTTCTTTGTATTGTTAGATCTCTTGATTAATTGTGATCAATCTGTCATCTCTTTCTATTGAAGGAGAAAGGCCTTTATATAAGCTTTCTCTATGGTGACCGGCTGATCCGGTTTCTAACAACCTTCTGATGGCTCTGATAGTTGCAGTTGATCGGTTGAAATGGCAGCTGTCAAGTCATCCAATCACTTCTTGAAATAACTATCACTGTTTGAAAGTGTCGATACAGATAGTCATTATGTGTTGACATAAATAGACTAAGTGTCGACACTAGCCTTGATGGTGTCGACACAACTCCTTGTGTTATTGTAACAACTTCTCGACACTGCTTCTTCAGAATGTGTCGACACAAGCCTTCTGTTGAATGTGTCGACACTGGTTGAGTGTGTCGACACAAGTACTTCTTCTTTAATACTTAGTTGAATTCTGCTGTGTGTCGACACAACTCCTTTGTGTCGACACAACTCCTTTGTGTCGACACATCTTCTTATGTTGAAACTTGCTGAGTGTCGACACATCTCCTTTGTGTCGACACATGCCTTCATGTGTTGAAACTTGCTGAATGTTGACACATCTCCTTTGTGTCGACACATGCCTTCATGTGTTGAAACTTGCTGAGTGTCGACACATCTCCTTTGTGTCGACACAAGTACTTTAACTTTGTTGAAGCTTGCTGAGTGTCGACACAGCCTCCTAGTGTCGACACTTTTAATGTCGACAAAGTTTCTCTGGGTGTCAACACTGCCACTAAGTGTCGACACAGATTATGTTGACAATTCTTCACTGTGTGTCGACACTGACTGTATGTGTCGACACTTTTCTTCTGGTGTCGACTCTACAATTCCTGGTGTCGACACAATTACTCCATGTGTCGACACAGTTTCTCTAGGTGTCAACACAAGCCTTCATAAGTGTCGACACTTCTCCTCTAGGTGTCGACACATGGACTTAGAAACTTTTCTGCATTTCCTGCAATTACTTAACCTGCACATATAAACTCAAAGCACATCAAATACACCTTGATGAATATCATTGAGTAGGGTGAGGCTTCTTCAAATCAGGTACATATATTCCAATGTACCCAACAACCTCCCCCTATTTGGAGAAGTCATAACCCTTAGTCAATGATATACACCATTCATAACAAATACTCAATATGATGTATAACAGTATTATATGACAGGATAAGAACTAAACATGTATAAACAAAACATGTATAAACAATTATCTCAGAATAACAATGTAATAGATTGAACATTGTTTTTACAACTTCCAAAAGTTTTATTAATCAAAAGTTTACATTGATTTTAATACAAATGATTACAAATTGTAAACTTAAGAAAATTCTATCCTATGGCTGCTCTGGCTCCTTGATAACAATGCCCTTTCCAGATTGAATCTTTGCTTGAACTGGAGCATCATTGTCATCAGCATGCTTCTTTCCCTTAAGATCTTTTTTTTTCTGTTCTTCAGCCCTTATCTTTTGTCTCTCAAAATAATGATAAGCCTTAGGGAAATACTTACTAGGCTCCTGTGCATTAGGAGGTAGATTCCCTAATTTAGCCTTCCTTCTGTATTGTACTATGGCTTCTTGCCTAGCTTCATATTTTTTTCATTCCTAGTTAGAATATCATTTGCCCCTCTCCAGGAAATTATCCTTTGCAGCCTTCCAAGCAGTTAATATGATATTCCTAGAGGTTGAGCTCCATTGCTCAAAGTCTGGCCTTAATTCAGCCTATTCTCTGAACCTCTTCTTAGATAATTGGGCTTCCTGCTCTTTTAATACTGCCTCTTGCTCATTTAGTACTGCCTCTGGCAAAGACTGTACTACTTTCTCAATGATCACATTGTGAGCACCTTCAGGAGGACTATACCTAGACTGTATCTCTTGATGTATCATGTCAAAATCTGCAGGAGGGTAGATCACCTGAGCTACTTTAGCTTGTTCTCCTCCAAAATATGCAGGATTTACCCCAGATTCTGCTACATTATCATCATCACATAAAGGTGGATATCCAAGGGTAGCTCTGATGTTGTTTGAAATCCATTTAGCATGGTCAGAGCCTGCTTTGACTAGTACCCTCTCCCCCTTTATGACTTCTCTTTCTATATGATCCCTAAGATCATCCTTTTGGAATCTGATTTGAGCATTCAAATAGTTAACTCCATCTTTATAAAAAGGTTTTAACCTTTGGAGCCTGTCAGTAATAATCTTTTGAGAATCTGCAATGGCAGTTGTAACAGTAGTGGGGTGTTCCTATAAATGCTCGTCAAACTCTTCCTTGGCAGTAGCACTTTGTGCAGTCTGTGCAGTAGCTAGATTTTGCATTTTAGTTACAATCATATTATGGGATTCAGTTAAATTGTCATTCATTCTAATCTGGTTTTTCAGAACATATCCTTGTTTTACTGCCATATCATCAACTTGTTTCTTTATTTGCTCTTGATGTGTAGCCAGATATACCACTGCATTGCCTCCTTTATGAAAGCAGTCAGTCATTTCCTTTTTTATGTTGATTCACTTCAAATCTTATGGACTTTATGTCTTGAGCTAAGGAAAATTGTAGCTCCTTATGGTGCTCATCCATATAAGTTTCCATAGCCTTTCTTTGCTCATCCAGTTTTATTTGCAATGCCACCAACATAGAACTATACTCAGTAGTTGGGGCAGGCTGTGTAGCAATTGTTTGCAGTGCTTTCTTGTAGTTCTGGCTTCTTCTCTTGAAAACCTGTAACTTTCTTTTCTTGGCTCTAACAGCCTCTTCATCCTCTGAGGCAGAAGTACTGGCAATGTTTACCCTGTCCTTAAGACTAGGAGGTAAATCTTTCTCAGTCCTTGGTAGCTCCTCAGCATTCCTTTGCTCCTCAGTCTCTTTTCTAGCAGTCTCCTCTACATGCTCCACAGCCTATTTTCTAGCAGTCTCTTTTCTAGCATTCCTTTGCTCCTCAGTCTCTTTTCTAGCAGTCTCCTCTACATGCTCCCCCTCAAGATTGACCTTCTCCCCCTCAAAAGCTGCTTTCTCTCCCTCAAAATCAGTCTGTAATAAATCATGGAACAGCTCTTTTAGAGTAAACTCATGTTGAGGTTGTACAGCAGAATATCCTATCTCAGGAGCAACTGATACCACTTTATCAACAACTGATGTGTCCTCGATGACAACATCTTGTGGTTGACTATGTAACTGTGTATGCTGATCAACATCAAGTAATGATTCAGTCAAAACTTCATCCTCAATATTGAAATTTAATTGATTAACTTCAGTGATTACCTCTAGAATTGTTTGGGTAGCCCTTTCACTATCTAATTGAGTTGGCTCATCCACATGTAGAGGCTCCCCCTGGAGTGGATCCAGGTGAATAGGGCTAGCTGATGGTAGCTCCCCCTGCCTCTGGGCATCTTCTTGTCTTGCTGGTGACTGTCCAGCATTGTCATCCTCTCCATCATCAGAACTAAAAAACACTTGCTCCTCTGAGCTACTTGAGGATTCAGGAGCCACAATGGCTTTCTTCCTCTTCTTCTTCTGAGGTGTTTCCTTTTCTGGAGTTGGCATTTCCTTTGTCAATACTCTATCCCACCTTGAGATAATTCTTACATCCATTCTCCTCATATGGTTTATCTTATATCCAGCAGCTTGGTTCATCACTTCAGGGATACTTCCAGCTAAGTATAAACTCAGAATCCTACCCAGATTGGGCTTCTTCAGACTTTCCTTTATCTTATCAAACATTACTACTGACCAATCAGTTTTAAGGTTGGAAAATTATCCGGGTCATCAAACTAAACATGTGAGCTGATATTCTATCATGCCCACCAGGCTTGCTCAGAATTACCTTGCCAACTATTTTAGACAAGAACTTGCCCTGCATGTTCATGCCTTTCCTATTGAAAACTGATCCTATCTTCATGCTTGAATCAAGTCCACACCATGCCAGTGCCTCCCTTATCTTTGAAGCAGGTACATCTTCCTCGTCTTTAGTTTTAAGGAGATGTAGAATCTTTCTTAGACTTTTCTGGGTGATCTTGACTTTTGCCCCATGAACCTTGGACTTAATCTTGAGTCCAGTTTCATCAAGAGTTGCTGCATTAAAGAATTCGAGGACTTCCATCTTCCATATCTTGATTGGTTCTGAAACAAGATACTCTAACCCAGTCTCTACAACTAGGGTTACCACACCTTGGATTTCTAGTTCTGCGTCATCAAAGGCGTGTCGCACGAGCTCATAACCTTCATTGATGTTCTCTTCTAGCTTGGGCGCCATTAGGGTTTGAAGAAATTTTGAATTTAGAGAAGAGAGATGTCGACACACAAGTTTGGTCTCGAAACTATGGTGAGCGTGTCGACAAACAATGGTGAAGACCTATTTATACCTTTCTAAAATTGAAGGTGAAAAAGCGCGACAAAATACTTGAAATGTGTCGACACTGTTGAAAAGTGTCGACACTTACTTCTAATGTCTCGACAACTATGTGTCGACACAAACATAGTCGACAGAATATATGTGTCGACACTTATACATCTCAGCTCGACGATTAGTCGAGACTCTACTCGACGAATTCTGTGTAAATCCTAAGTGTCGACACCATCCTGGATGTGTCGACACCAACTTTGGATATGTCGACACAAATTCTCTGAAGTGTCGACACTTACTGTCTAGATGTGTCGACACCATTTCTCTGAAATGTCGACACCATTTCTATGTGTCGACACAAACAACTCTGTGTGTCGACACTATTTTACTTAGCCAATTTTTTTAAACTATTCTAAGTTTATCATTCCTAATTCAATTTTAAACTTATTGAATTTGGTTTCATCTAGGGGCTTAGTAAACATATCAGCTAACTGATTATCTGTCTTAACATAATTTAGTGAAATATTTCCTTTTTCTACATGTTCTCTAAGAAAATGGTATTTAATTTCTATGTTCTTAGTCCTACTATGTGAGACAGGATTATTTGCAATAGAAATGACACTTGTAGAATCACAAAATAAAGGTGTTCTACTTACTTGAATACCACAGTCTTCTAGCTGATGTTGAATCCATAGAAGTTGTGCACAGCAACTTCCTGCAGCCACATACTCTGACTCAGCTATGGAGATAGCCACACTGGTTTGCTTCTTACTGCTCCATAACACCAGCCTTCCACCTAGAAATTGACAGGTTCCTGTAGTACTCTTCCTATCTTCCTTACAGCCTGCAAAATCTGCATCTGAATAACCTGTTAGTACAAAATCTCCATTCCTAGGGTACCAAAGGCCTAGATAAGGTGTGCCCTTAAGATATCTCAAAATCCTTTTGACTGCAGTCAGATGAGATTCATTAGGGAAAGCTTGGTACCTAGCACAGACACATATAGCATACATGATATCTGGTCTACTAGTAGTCAAATACAGTATGGAGCCAACTATCCCTCTATATAAAGTCTCATCTATAGGTTTCCCTGCATCATCTTTGCTTAGAGACATGCTTGACCCCATAGGAGTTTTCATGGTACTGGATGATTCCATACCATACTTCTTTATTAACTCTAGGGTGAACTTAAACTGGCATATGGACAAGCCATATTCAGTCTGTCTAACTTGGAGACCCAAGAAGAACTTAAGTTCCCCCATACTGCTCATTTCAAATTGTCCTTGTATGAGTTTTACAAACTTTCTGCAAAGACTACTTTCTGTAGACCCAAATATTATGTCATCTACATATATTTGGACTAAGATAATCTTGCCTCTGGATTCCCTAAGGAATAGAGTCATGTCTATTTTCCCCCTTGAGAATTTGTTCTCAATGAGAAAACTAGACAGGGTTTCATACCAAGCCCTAGGGGCTTGTTTTAACCCATACAAAGCCTTCCTAAGTCTATAAACATATTCAGGTTTAATAAAATCAACAAAACCTGATGACTGTTCTACATAGACTTCTTCCTTCAGATTTCCATTCAGAAAAGCTGACTTAACATCCATTTGATATACCTTAAACCCTTGATATGTTGCATAGGCAATGAACATCCTGACTGCTTCCAGTCTTGCTACTGGAGTAAAGGTTTGATCAAAATCAATACCTTCTTCCTTCCTATATCCCTTTGCAACAAGTCTAGCTTTATTCTTTATGATGATTTCATTCTCATCCAACTTGTTCCTAAAGATCCACTTAGTTCCAATAATGTTGTGATACTTGGGTTTAGAAACTAGCTCCCAGACCTTGCATCTTTTGAATTGATTCAGCTCCTCTTGCATGGCCTCAATCCAATGAGGGTCTAGGATTGCTTCTTCAAATTTCTTTGGCTCAACTTGGGATAGGAAACTAGAGTAAAGAACTGTACTTAGATTCCTGCTCCTTGTTTGCACTCCTTGTCTAAGATCTCCAATTATTTGATTGGTTGGATGATCCTTTAAATATCTATTTGCTGGAGGCAGCCTGTCTTCAGGTTGTACACCTTCAGTCTCTTCATTTAGCTGCACCTCTTGGTCTTCTTCAACATCAGGAGTATCTTGTACTCCCCCTGGATAGCAGCCACTATCTTCCACTTGCTAACTTACAGAAGAACCTTCTGTTAAGGTAAGCTTGTCCATTCTCTCAGTTACACCTGTAGAGCTGCAAGCACTTCTTGGCAATTCACAGTTAATGAGTCTTGCATCATCAAAAACTACATGAACAGACTCTTCTACAACTTGAGTAATCAAGTTGTAGACCCTATAAGCCTTACTATTATTACTGTACCCAACAAAGATCCCCTCTTGGGATTTGGCAGCAAACTTGGTTAGATAAGACTTTCCATTGTTAAGTATATAACACTTGCAACCAAAGATCCTGAAATAGGATAAATTTGGTTTTCTGCCCTTCACAATCTCATAGGGGGTCTTCTTGTGGCTCTTGGTGATAGTAGCCCTATTGATCACATGACAAGCAGTATTTACTGCCTCAGCCCAGAAATATTCTGGGAGAGAAGTGTCACTCAATAGGGTTCTACTAGCCTCTATCAAGGTTCTATTCTTCCTTTCAGCAATTCCATTTTGCTGAGGTGTTCGTGGTGAAGAAAATTCCTAAAAAATCCCAAACTCTTCACACAGTTTTGTCATACTTTCAGACTGAAATTCAGTACCACGGTCACTTCTAATTTTGACCACTGTACTGTCCAATTCATTCTGAATTTGTTTAACAAAACTATATAAGATACTTGGGGTTTCAGATTTTTGTCTTAGGAAGAACACCCAGGAATACCTTGAATAGTCATTTACAACCACAAATATATAGACCTTCCTACCTAGGATGTGAACTAGCATAGGACCAAAAAGATCCATATGCAAGAGGTATAGACACCTCACAGAATCCTTGTTCTCAAGGCTATGAAAGGTGGATTTGAACTGCTTGCCTTTTTGACAAGCTGAGCATATCCCATCCTTTATACACTTAACCTGAGGATCATTCCTCACTAACTCTTTGCTAAAGAGTTGGCCAATTATCTTATAGTTAAGATGAGTCAGCCTCTTGTGCCATTTAACACAATGTGAGACTCTCTCATCAACTACAAAACAAATAGGAGAAACATTATTCTCACACACAAAGTCTAGACAATAGACATTTCTCTTCCTATCCTGTCAAAATGATCTTTTGATCACTTAATCTTTTGATATGACAACCATTCTTGACAAATGAGATGTCATATCCTAAATCACTCAGCTGACTTATGCTAATGAGGTTATGTTTCAAACCCTTTACATAAGCCACTTGAGTAATTGTAATCAGGTTACTAGAAATGCTACCAAAGCCTTTGATGATTCCTTTTTCTGAACCACCAAAGGTAACTTCAGGACCATCCTTGATAGGTGTATAGTCCTTCAGCAGCCCCCTTATTCCAGTCATATGCCTAGAACATCCACTGTCCAAGTACCATATAGGGGCATAGCCACTTGGACTCACCTGCAAAACAGATTACTTAACCTTAGAACCCAAATAACTTTTGGGTCCTTGGTGCAAGTTAGTCTGACTTTTAACAAAACTACCTGTAACACTTCTAGCAGGAAGTTTGCTACTCTCCTTGGTACTGGAATTGTACCAACAATCTAAGGCAAAGTGGCCTACCTTGCCACAACACCAACACTCAAACTTGTTGTACCTTTGTTTAGGTACAACCCTGGCTGTTTTATCTATAGCAGGCTTCTTGTTTAGTGCTGAGACTTTGCCCTTAGATTTGGACTTACCAGTCCAGGCAGTTTTCTTAAATCCTAACCCAGCCTTACCCTTTTGAGGTACAAACTCATCTATCAAGGGTAACACAGACTTATGTTTAAAAAAACTTGTAATAATATCTTTCTCCTTCTGAAGTCTAACCTCTAGATTTCTAATTTGATCATTCTTGAAATTGATTGTGCTCATTTGAATAACAGTTATATTCTTCAATCTGGCAACCTCATTCAGTTTCTGATCAAACAACTTATCTGAATCAGCAGCAGCCAACTTAAGATTAACAATTTCCTTAGTCAGTGTTTTGACCAGATTTTTGCTCTTCTTAAGTGCCTGCAATAAATCTCTATATTCATCTATCAACTGATGAATATCACCTTCAGACTCAGACCCATCTACATCACTTGATGTAGATGTATCTGACTCTGATTCAGTACTATAATCTGAAAGACATTGTACCTTACTTGGTCCAGGCTGATCCTGGATCTTATCTCCTTCAGATAAAGCCATCAGTCCCTTGCACTGATTGTCTTCTTGTTCATATATAGAGTTCAACACTTGCAGGAACTCTTCTTCTTCATCTGCAGCAAACAGACCAATGTAAGCCTCAAATTCAGATTCTGACTCTGAAGATGACTGATCTGACAAGGTCTTCTCATTCTTTGCAACAAAGGATTTCTCCTTCTTGCTCTGATGTTGACTCTTCTTCTTATCTACAGTCTCTTTTCTTTTATCTGGACATTCAACTACTACATGTCCAGGCTTATTACAACAGTAGCAAATAATCTTTGATGTTGTAGACTTGTTTGACTTAGACTTGCTCCTGTCTTTCCTGGATGACTTCCTCTTTTGATAGTAATCATCCTTAGTCTTAGATGTGGAAGGCTTAGACTTCCACTGCTTCTTCTTCAAAAATCTCTGAAACTGCCTTGTGAAGGCAGCAAAATCTTCATCTGAATCACTGCTGTCTGAATTCTAGTTATCTGAATTTTCTGAAGCAGTATCGACAACTATTTGAGGTGGAGATGGAGACTTGCTTCTATACTTCCTAGGGACTTCAGTCTTGAAGGCCATAGATCTTTCCTTGTGCTCCACTCTAGTAGTCTTCTCTTCCTCCTTTCTAGCCATTAACTGCATCTCATAAGATAACAGTTTTCCAAACAAAGTTGGAGGAGGTATATCAGCTAGTTTGGCCACTTCCCTAATGACACAAATCTTGGTGTCCCAGTCCTTAGTCAAGGATCTTAAAAACTTGTCATTCAGCTTATAGTTGCTGAATTCTCTTCCATAGGACATCAATTCATTTACTATCCTATAGAACTTCTTGTAGCATTCAGTAATGATATCAGACTTTCCTTGTCTGAAGCTTTCATATTCCTGATTTAACAAGGACTTCCTGTCTTGTCTTACTTCTTCAGACCCTTCCATATAGACTATCAAAGTATCCCACATTTCCTTTGAAGTCTTGTAATGAATCAAATTCTGAAAGGTGGAATCATCAATGGCACTCACTATGATGTTTTGAGCCCTCTTATCCATAGTTGCCAAGATTATTTCATCCTTGGTCATTTCTGAAAAATTCTTGGGAGTTTTCTGATTTGCATCCAGAATAGATACCTTCATTGGCACATATGACCCTTCTTTGACTGTAATGTATATTCTTGGGTCAGATGCTTCCATAAAGAGTCTAACTCTCTCTTTCCATATGCCAAAAATCTCTTTTCTACAGATTGGCAATTTCATGGACCCCAGCTCTTTATGATTCTCACTAGAACCCATTTTCTGGATTCTTGTTTATTCTGATTCTGCCTACAGGATCTTACTCAGGCTGTTATGTCCTTTTTGAGTAACCTCCCTCTGATACCACTTGAAAGAAATAGTGCCTAAACACCTAGAGGGGGGGGGGGTGAATAGGTGAACTTTATCTTTTTAAATTTAAGGCAGAAATTCTGTACAACAAATGCAATTCTACAACTATCACAACACAACAATCATAGAAACAAACATACACATAGTGCACACAGTATTTATAGTGGTTCCCCAAGGTTTGGGTACATCCACTTTCCCCCTTCGCCTATCTAGTAGTGTACTAGATTCGACCTAACTTCAGCACTTCTCCTCAGATCCTCAGATCTTACAACTCAGAACCCCAAATAGGTTCCTACAACTCTGAGTGTCCCCACTCCTACAACTCAGGCAAAAAACCCTATCACTCAGTCTTCAATAAGACCTACACTCAGAGAACAAAGTCTCCTACAACTCAGGCACTAGGCCCTACCTCAGTCTTTAACAAGACCTACACTCAGAGCACACAGTCTCCTACACTCATCCTTTATAAAATAGGCTTACAGCTCAGATCTATACAAGATCCTACAGAAATTTGGATTATACAAAGTAAATAACCACAACTCTAACAGAGAGATGAGTTGACTGGCTTCTTGATGAGTTCTTGGAAGAACTTGGCAGAGATCAACCTCCCTTGGCTTTCTTCAAAGATTCTTGAATTAGAACACAGTAGGGTTGAATCTCCTGTGAAGATTATCTTCAATCAACTTCTGTCTTGGGATTCAGATCTCAATCTGAATCTTACTTTGCAGCCTGGTTCAGCAACTGCTCTTCTTAGAAGGAGCTCTCTCTCTCCAACTTCTTAGATCTTCTGTTGAAGGTCTTCTTTGTATTGTTAGATCTCTTGATTAATTGTGATCAATCTGTCATCTCTTTCTGTTGAAGGAGAAAGGCCTTTATATAAGCTTTCTCCATAGTGACCGGCTGATCCGGTTTCTAACAACCTTCTGACGGCTCTGATAGTTACAGTTGACCGGTTGAAATGGCAGCTGTCAAGTCATCCAATCACTTCTTTAAATCACTGTCACTGTCTGAAAGTGTCGAGACAGATAGTCATTATGTGTCGACACAAATAGACTAAGTGTCGACACAAGTAGACTAAGTGTCGACACTAGCCTTGATGGTGTCGACGCAACTCCTTGTGTTGTTGTAACAGCTTCTTGACACTGCTTATTCAGAATGTGTCGACACTGATTCTGTGTGTCGACATGAGCATTCTGTTGAATGTGTCGACACTGGTTGAGTGTGTCGACACAAGTACTTCTTCTTTAATACTTAGTTGAATTCTGTTGTGTGTCGACACAACTCCTTTGTGTCGACACATCTTCTTGTGTTGAAAATTGCTGAGTGTCGACACATCTCCTTTGTGTCGACACATGTCTTCATGTGTTGAAACTTGCTGAGTGTCGACACATCTCCTTTGTGTCGACACATGCCTTCATGTGTTGAAACTTGTTGAGTGTAGACACATCTCCTTTGTGTCAACACAAGTACTTTAACTTTGTTGAAGCTTGCTGAGTGTCGACAAAGCCTCCTGGTGTCAACACTTTTGATGTCGACAAAGTTTATCTGGGTGTCGACACTGCCTCTAAGTGTCGACACAGATTATGTTGACAATTCTTCACTGTGTGTCGACACTGACTGTATGTGTCGACACTTTTCTTTTGGTGTCGACTCTGCAATTCCTGGTGTCGACACAATTACTCCAAGTGTCGACACAGCTTCTCTAGGTGTCGACACAAGCCTTCATAAGTGTCGACACTTCTCCTCTAGGTGTCGACACATGGACTTAGAAACTTTTCTGCATTTCCTGTAATTACTTAACCTGCACATATAAACTCAAAGCACATCAAATACACCTTGATGTATATCATTGAGTAGGGTGAGGCTTCTTCAAATCAGGTACATATATTCCAATGTACCCAACAGGAACATATAAATAGGTGAAAGCAAAACCCTGTCTACTACGCTCTCAGTATTCTCGAGACCAAACCTTTGTGTCGACTAGCCTTCATCTTCCTTATTCTCTCTCTCTCATCCCTAATGGCGCCAAAGTTGGAAGAAAACATCAACGAGGGCTATGAACTAGTTCGCCATGCATTTGAGACTGCCACGCCAGAAATCCAAGCCGTGATTACCCTAATCACAAAAAAATGGATTGGACTACTTAGTCTCAGAACCTACCTGGATATGGAAGAAGGAGGTTCTTGAATTCTTCTCGGTAGCATCAATGGATTCGACGGGCCTGAAAATTAACTCATCTATTCAAGGAACCAAGGTCAAACTCACACAGAAGAGTTTAAGTAAGACACTACAGATTCCCATGATTAAGGAAGACGATGACATAGCATCCTCCATGGCAAAAGATACTCTCCAATGGTGTGGACTGGATCCCACCACCAAGATTGGGTCATCTATGAACAGGAAGGGAATGAATTCCCAGGGTAAATTCCTATCAGAAATTATAGGGAAGGTTATTTTGTGCAAATCAGTAGGACATGATAGGATTTCAGCCTATATGTTCAATCTCATGATCAGAGTTATCTTCAAGGTGAATACAAGATGGTTTGCTGTTATCTTTGAGAAGATCAAAGAAGGAATCAAGAAACCTAATCTGGGCAGAATAGTAAGCCTGTATCTGGCCTTGAATATTCCAGAAGTGATGAATCAAACTGCAGGCTCTAAGATTAATCATATGAGGAGAATGGAATTAAGAATACTATCCAGATGGGATAGGGTATTGACCAAGGATGTATCTACACCTCAGAAACCCTAGAAACAGGTTCAGACAAAGAATAAAACTCAACACAAGACAGCTGAATCATCCAGTGATTCAGAAGAAGTAGTTGTTTTTAGCTCAGATGAATAAGGAGCAGAAAGGACTAGCAAATCTCCTGCTTAAGAAACTGTGACTGATAGTCAGGTGCAGGGGGAGTAGCTTCCTGCCACCAACATCTCAAGTGATTAGGTCCAGGAAGAGCCTCATCAAGGGGGAGCTAATGAGCCTTTTCTAGATCCAGCTCAACAAGTGCCATCACCTTCAGCGGGAGATACTGAGCAAGTGCCAAATGTCCAAACAGCTGTACTGGACAGTGAAGCAGCTACTCAATCTATACTTGAAGTAATACAGGATATAAATCAAGATGTTATAGACACTGAGAATGCTGCATTGAATGTGTATATGAATGATGTTGATCAGACTCACCAAGACAATGTCCCTTGACATGACAATACAATGGAAGAGACTTTTGAATTTGAAGGAAGTCCATCTGCTGTGAAAGAGAATGTTATTCCACCAGTTCAAATGCAACAAGAGGTAACTCTGGAAGAGTTGTTTCCTGATTTACTAGGAGCAAGAACTGAGGGGGAGCTGCCAAGAATAAAAAAGAGATGTCCATCATTGCCATAAGTCCAAAAGACACTGTGGATATAGAAAGTTCATCTGATTCCTTAGAAGATGAAGCTTCCTGGTCAAAGAAGAGAAAACTTGTGGAACTAAGGAAAAGGAGCTCTGGCTATAAGAAAGCCTTGCAGACTATCTCACAAACACCAGCTCCAGTGGTAAACTTCAGTTCACTTTTGGTGAAACTGCAAGTAAAGATTGATGAGCAAAGACTTGCTCTTGAAAAATATGTTGATGAAAGTAATAAAGAACTGCAATCTATCTTGGCCCAGGAAATCAAATCCATCAGATTTGAAGTCAATCTGAACAAGATAGAAATGACTGAATGCTTTCAAAAGCGGGGTCATGCTGTTGTCTACCTGGCCAAACAACAAAAAGAGGCCAAGACTTAGATAAATGATATTGCAGTTAAACAAGGCTATGTTCTGTAAAACCAAATCAGAATGAGTGACAATCTAACAGAATCCCACAATTTTATTGTAATAGAACTTAAGAATAAAACAACTACTTTCACTGAAAATATTTCTAAAGCAAAGTCTGAGTTTGATAAACAACTCAAAGCAGATTTGGTTGATGTTCACACTACTATCCAAACCTCGCAAAAGGTCATTGCTGATCAGCGACAGAAGTTCAGATCATTCTATAAAGAAGGCACTAATTATCTAGCTAATCAGATCCTATTTCAAAAAGATGATCTCAGAGACCATATTGAAAGAGAAGTCATAAAGGAGGAGAGAGTATTAGTCAATGCAGGCTCTGATCATGCTAAATGGATCACTAATGCTATCAGAGCAACTCTTGGTTATCCACCCCTGTGTGATGATGATAACACTACTGAATCGGGCATTCAACCAGCTTCCAAAGAAGGGGTTCAGCAGGAAGTATCTTAAATTATTTATCCACCTGCTGATTTTGAGGGCATTCAATATGCAGTACAACAAATGTATAGTCCTATAATGGGGGCACAAAATGTCATTATTGAAAAGGTTGAAATGTCTGAAGCTGCTTTGAAAAGAGAGCAAGAAGCTCAACTTTCTAAGAAAAGGTTTAGAGAGCAGGTTGAATTAAAGACTGATTTTGAAAAATGCTGTCCCACCTCCAGAAACATTATTCTTACTTCCTGCAAGCTGTTAAAGATAATATGCATGATAGAGGCAAGTGGTATTCTGAACAAGAATGGAGCAAATATTAGAAGCGACAAGATGTCATATATCAGTTTAGAAGAGACCTCAAAGTTGGGAAGAAACCTGCTACTTCTGTGGAGCCAAGCAAATATTTTCCAAAGCCTTATCATTATTTTGAAAGGCAAAAGGTCAAGGCTGAAGAGCTCAAGAAGAAGGATCTTAAAGGAAAGAAGCCGGCTGATGACACTGCATCTAATGTATAAGCTAGGATTCAGTCTGGCAAAGGAATTATTATCAAGGAGCATGATCAATCCTAGAATTAGATGGTCTAGGCTTAGGTCAATGTAAAATTTTGGACTACATCCTTGTTGTTCTGAACATATATTAATAAAATTCCTTGGTTTAGTCTTAATTTGATATTGGATACTTAAAATTTTGTGATGCATGTTTATTATGTTATAACACATTCTGTGATAATATTGATGCATGCTATGACTGCTTATGGTTACTCTTATCCTTGAAATAAATGTTTACATCATAATCTTTGTTTTATTATAAGTGATGTATATCATTGACTAAGGGTTATGACTTCTCCAAATAGGGGGAGATTGTTAGGTACATTGAAAAATGTGTACCTGATTTGGAGAAGCCTCACCTAACTCAATGATATTCATCAATGTGTATTTGATCGTGTGTTGACTTTCAATGTGCAGGTTAAGGAAATGGAGGAAAACTTTCTAAGTACAAGTGTCGACACTTGGGAAAGGCTGTGTCGACACCAGGAACCAGATTGTGCCGACACACAGGACTTATGTCAACACACAAAAAATCTGTCGACAACAACTGTGTCGACACACAGGACTTGTGTCGACACATTCCAAAATTCTATCTACAATAATTGTGTCGACACACAGGACTTGTGTCGACACACACCAGAATTCTGTCAACACCAACATTGTCGAGACTGGAAGCTGTTGTGTCGACACACAGAACTTGTGTCGACACATTCTACAGAAGCTGTGTCGAGTAGATAAAGAAGGGGTATGTCGACACTATGAGAGCTGTGTCGACATCATCAAGAATTGTGTTGACATATAGTCTATTTGTGTTCACACTTTTGGAGTATTTTCTCGACATTGTTCTGCTGAGATAGAGTACATTGAGGCATCAAGTGTCACGACTAAAGACTTGACAGCTGTCATAACTAACAAAGCTGTTGCATCTGTCAGAGCTGTCAGAAGGCCGTTAAGAACCGGATTAGCCGGTAACCTCAGAAGGATCTATATAAAGACCTATTTTGTCATGAAATAGAGGGATATCCAAGAAGATAGGACTTGTCATCCTCAAGTCATCAAGATAAGGCAGATTTTGAACAAGTCTGCAAGAAGATTTCAGATCAAATTCTACAAGAAGCTGGATTGAAGATCATCTCCAACTTCATAAGAAGGTTAAGCTTACTTTGTTCAGATTCAAGAAGCTTTGAAGAAGCTAAGACAGGTTGGATCTTAAGCAGTCAGATCTATCAAGAACTGATCAAGAACCCTTCACCCTTTTCTCTCTCTACCTAGGTGAAGGATTTATTCTTTTTGTTATCAATTTTTCTGTAGGATCTTTTAAATATCTGAGTGTAAGAGAGTTATCTCTTTGAGTTGTAAGCCTAGTATTATAAAGGTTGAGGTAGGGCTGAGTGCCTAAGGTAGGGGATTAATTTCTTTGAGCTGTAGGCCTCGTGGAAGAGGCTGAGGTAAGGCTTGATTGCCTGAGTTGTAGGAGTGTGGAATCACTCTGAGGTAGGATTCTCTGGAAGAATTTGAGTTGTAGGACTTGCTAAAGTCTGAGTTGTAGGAACCATTCTGGGTTTTGAGTTGTATGATCTGAGAAGGAAGAAGGAAGTTCGGCCAAATCTAGTATACTGCTAGATAGGTGAAGGGCGAAAGTGGATGTACCCATCACTTGGGGAACCACTATAAATCCTTGTGTATGCTATGTTGGTTGTGTTTTCTTTTAATCTGTGCTGCGATAGTTGTTGCATAGATTAATTACTAGTAAAATATGCTGTCTGTCTTAATAAAAAGGAATTAAACATATTCAAACCCCCTCTAGGTGTTTAGGATATCTTGAAACCAAATCTTTCATCTTCGTTCGTCTTCCTCCCTTTCCTTCAATCTTTTCTCCCTTTTTGCCCAAATGAGTAATACGGAAAGATCTCTGTTGCCCACTACTGGTGGCCGGAAACTCTCCAAAGGGTTGAAGATGGCTTCAGATTGCCGGAGAAAGCTTCCCAGAGGGTGGAGATGAGTGGAGGACCTGTGTGGGTGAAAAACGGCACTTCGCGCATAGCAACGGGGTGGAAAATGAAAAGCGTTGCCCTAATTTGTGAAGCACAGGTTTAAATACGGTAGCAGAAAATTAGAGCCCATGATCAATGGCGCACGACCAGAGGTCGTTCACACTGGATCCCATGATCGTGCGATTCGAAATGGCAGAACTCCAGAAAAATGGAATAAACACGCACTAGCAGTGGCCCATGGCCAGAGGTCGTGTGCACTATGTCCAATGATCGTGCAGTTGCCCAAGATAGAACTTGGAAAAATGGAGAATAGTCTGTATGATCAGTGGCTCACAACCAGTGGTCATGCGCTATAGATCCAATGATCGTGCGCATTATTCTTGTATAGTTTGGGTTCTGATGAACAGAACGTGCACGACCAACGGTTGTAATCTAAGGAGTCCATTGACCGTGCACGTGTAAAAATGCATGATCAATGGCCCATAGGCGAAAAACATTCCCAAACAATCTTGGAACACACATGACCTTTGTACCTACAACAAAAATAGAAGAGCCACTGAAATGGGCATTCCATATTCTCCAGACACATAAAAACACCAAGTAGGGCAAAAGCATAATAACTACGGAATCACAGTGAAAACGAGCCAAAAGTGCACTTAACATGGAATGGACATAATAACAAATATGAACAATTATGGATCTAAAGTGTAGTGCATCAACAAGAAAACTAGCCTAGATGAGTCCAAAAATATGTATATAACTTGGACTCATCACACCCCCATACTTACACATTTGCTCATCCCGAGCAAATCATCACTTCATGAACTAGAAAATAGTTAGCTAGCCTAGTAATTTCAAAATACAGTATTGAGAGAAATCAAATATATCATGGGCATAAAAAATAGAATAGGTAAACTTTTTAATTATACTACATAATTTATATTTTTTGACAGGAGTAAATAAATATTGTATCTACTCAAAATTGAAATTCTGGAGAATCATTCGGTCATATATAGGAAAAAAGTAGGCAGACCACTCAGGTGAGCATTGCCAAAGACCGGAGCTTAGGATAACCTCCAAAGAAATCCATCAATGTCGGGGACCATATGCTTGCCCGTTCACACTCTCTCCACGGTACTAGCTCGTCTCAAGCGTGAATCCATAGGACTTTAGGATAATCATGGGGCTTACGCTAAGGTTTGGTAGTCAAAGATAAACATGGAGGCTACACGCAACCCAAGCGAGCAAACAACAAGCTAAACCAATACAGCACCTTAGAATTGCATGTGTGACACACCCCCTGACTTAGCTTGAAAACCGGGTGTGTACACGGCCTAACCCGACCAATATCATGATAAACTAGATGGGGATTCCATTTCTCATTGTAATTCTTTTTAGATTTTCTCTTTCAGTTCTCTCCTTTTTCTGTTTTTTTCTTTTGTAATCCTTAAATTTTTTAGCAAGTAAACTTTCTTGTATTCATCTGCCACATCACTAGAATTCCACACATCACACGTCGTCAAAATATTAAATTCATTGGAGCTCATGGATTTGGTTGCGATAGGAGGATTGGCTTTAGGCTTTGGTGAATGAAACTGGAGTTGAATCAAAGGAGGCGCAGACACAAACTTGGCTAGCAACGGTTAGCAGCTAGGGCAAGGTAAATACAGCTTAAACTAGCCAAATTGATGGCCTACATCACACTCACGCTTGACTAACCATGTACCAATGCTTCGAGAGTAGCTTGGGCCAAGTTCTTAGCCACCGAGAAAGATGATCCTTCCTCCCGACTCGAGCAAAACGAGTGTAGTGACAACTACACACATCCCTACACTACCATTCGATTTCACCAGATTCAACATTTTTGAGTAGTACAAACAATATTTACATCTGTAGAAAAAGTATAAATATACGAGCATAAAGAAAAATTAAATCTATACTATTCCTACACTGACCATAAGTACTAGATTTGGAGCACTGCACGAGTTTCTCACTACTCTATCCTAAAATCCTAACCTAGCACCACTATTTTAATGTTTACACACAAGCAATGCATTTGACTCGAGCTGCTCGCGTGGATAAGATCGCGCTCAAGTGGGTGATTTAGTGTGTGCTATAGTGATTTTGAAATAAATAAATAGCAACTGGTATGCTATAATATATGTGCTCGTGTAGTGACCATAAGCATGCTCTCCCACCAGACTTGAATGCGACAACTCATAAAACTAAACATTCCAAATAATATAAAGAGTTAGGGGTAAGAAGTACCTATGCTCAAAACTGAGCATACCATTCGTGCTGCGAGGTTGTCCGATAGCGGCTGGTCTACTGCGCTTCAAAATTTCCAGTACCTGCGAATTAGAGATACCACGCAAAACAAGAAAATAGAAATACACATATAAAAAGAATTACATCCCACAAAACAAGACCAAGTGGTCCTACTTGGATTATCTCCCATAAGCCCTTTTCTTTACCGACCTTAAGGTGCACTGAATACCTGTATTAAGCATGATATAGAGTTTTATGTCCACAACAAACTAAATAAAAAAAAAAACTACACAAGTCCACCAAGCAGTTACTAGCATAAACTATCCAACAACTATCAACTAAATGTCGATTTATGATATAGCTCCCCACAAGAGTGAGAAAGGCCATAGTTTGAAGCTTTAGGATTCAAGTTGGTTTTACTCAACCGGCCCCAAGCCCCTTGCTCCTCTCCCTGGAGAGCAACAAAACGAGTGGATCACAAAAAATGTTCATTTTTCTTTTTCTCCACAGTGGGAGAACGCCACCTAGCGTAATCAACTGACTCTCCATCCAAGGTTTTAGATTTCATCATCTCTGATGCCATAGTGGCAACCGGATCCGCCCATGAAACCTTACAATTAAATTGTTTATCCTTAATTCAGCATGAGGAGGTGGAGAATCATGCTCCCACACAGATCTAAACTCAGGAAATTCATCAGCATCCTCCTTACGAACCAACAACTCCTTCTTCTCTTCCTCATCACCACGCTCTTCTTCAGAGGTACTTCTTCTCTCCTTCTGCTTCCACGTATCCTATTTATCCCTGGGATCCACATTACTAAACAATTCATCAGTGATAACATCAGGAGGGGGTACAGAGGTTCATCATGGTGCTAGGAAAGCACGCCAGTTTCACCACATTTGGTATAGCCACCCCCCTTGGAAAAGTCCAAGGTGGCGCTGCTTTCCCTCAAAAGTGGGGATCCCAAGATTGGGATCGAAGTATTTTTGATATGCCCCAATACTTGGTAATCCGCTACAACCTTGGTTCCGTCCATCGTAACTTCAACCTCTTTCACCTATACTTCAGTCTCTAATAAAATTCCGTTAGCTAAAACAAGAGAAGTACGATCATCCAGATTTAATTTTAAATTAAACTTCTCGACGTCTTGCAACGCGAGAACGTTTCTAGAATATCCGGAATCACAGAGGGCGGGTGTCTCGATGTTGTTGATCGTACAAGCGATCACTAGATCTCTAAACACCCCCTCTTCCTTCTCAGCAAGACTCCTCCACTGATCTATGGGGTTCTATTCTGTGTTGCTTGGAAGAGTCCGTTGGGTACGCTCAACTAGCACCTGCGCCAATTGTCCCAATTGCACTTCCATATTCTACCTAGATGCGATCTGATTAGCCATGTTCGATTGAGCGACCTAAACAAACTTCTCCATCATTTCTTCCAAATTACTCTTCCTAGGTGCCGAAGGGATCTGATTATAACCCAGGTTTGGTGGCCTCGGTTGGCTCCTAGAGGCTGAAGCATCGAATTGATGCTGCCCTGGTTACCATCATTGGCCACCAACATTTTGGTTCCACGAAAAGTTGGGGTGATTTCTCACCCCTTGGTTATACGCATTCCCATACGACACACCCCTATTTTGGTTAGCAATGAAATTCACAGTTTCGTTCATATTTTGATTATACAACTCACCACACAGTTCTTCTCCCGGGCATTCATATTTGTGATGGCCGTCCCCGCCGCATCCTTGGCATGAGATTGCAATGACAGGTGTTGCAGTTGGTCCAGCCGATCCAAGAGCGAATATTCCACGGGTGTTCCTTTGGGTATTTCTCCCAGTAGTCCAATATATGTTGTGTGAGGCAATATCTTGCAGAAGCCTCAGGGCATCCTGAGATGTAAGGTTCACCAGTGAGCCTCCTGTAGCAGCGTCAATCATAGCCCTATAATTTGGCTCGATGGCAAAGTAGAACTGGCACACCAAGTTCCAAGGCTAAAAGTCATGGGTTGGGCATTTCCGCAACAAGTCATTGAAGCGTTCCCACGCCTCCTCCAGGCTCTCCTAATTGAACAGGAGGAAGTTACCTATCTCTTGGCGCAAGTTCACAATCTTGTCTACCAGATTTAACTTCTCCAAGAATCGCGCGGTTAAGGCATCCCACGTTGTGGCAGTCCCCGGAGGTAATCTATGCAGCCACGCCTTGGCTCTATCAAAAGAGAAAAAATGGGAATAGCTTCATATTCACCGTTTCATCGGGTATTCCACCGTAATGGAAGGTCCCACATATCTCAGAAAAATCCGAGAGATGCATGTGTGGGTCCTCGCTCGACAACCCGGAGAACTGAGCGTTGCTGTGTATCATGTTCAAAATGGCTGATTTGATTCCAAACTGCAGGTTAGGGATGGCCGACCCAAAAGCTGGATACACACTCCCAACAGTGGGGGTAGTGTAGTCTCCCATCATGCGAGGCCTCAGCCTATTTACCTCATTCTCATCAACATGCTGCCCTCCAGCAGCAGCTCCATTCACTCTCAGACCAGCCCTATGCATCAACTATCCCTGCCTGTTTCCAATGTTCTTATCAGCGTTTGGCCCAAAGATGGGCTCTTCCCCTCTTCCATTTCCTCCAACCTGAATTAGATTGTGATCCATCTCTAGCCGAGCATTTGTAGTATGCCTCTGTGCTCGAGCGGTCCTCTCTATTTCAGGATCATAGGCAAGCAACTCTCCCGATCCTTGCCTCTACATACACCAGAGATGGTAAAAAAACAAAAAAAAAAAAAAAATCAAAAACGGCTCTTGAGTAACTACCTTCGATAACCCAAATCACTTACGCCTGTACTCCCCGGTAACGGCGCCAAAAACTTGATGCGTCCGCAAGTGCACCGGTCGCTGTCTAGTAATAGTTTTGGGAATAGCTTCCCCGAATGTCGATCTCGAGGGAATGTAGGTTAGGTATCGTGATAGCGTCGCAGAAAGATCGTTACTAAGAGTTAAACGAAACAACAAAGGAGGTTGGTTTACGATTCCTATTGCTAACAAAACAAAAAGAGAACTAATGTGGGTCGTAAGCACCGCTTCGCTTGGTGGATGGAACTAGCGTAGGCTGCTATGTCGTGCTTCGTTTGGCGAATGGAAGGAGAGCAAGCGGATGGAATGAACACATGTGCGAAGAGTGAGGGTCACAATAACCTCTTCAACTACCAACAATAGCCTTTGTTAGAGTGGTTCTAGTGCTCGAGTGGAGTGGATGTGAGTGGAGGCGATTGCATCACAGCTAACAAAGAAGATGTAGCTATCCCAAGAAAACTTCATTAATAGATAAATAAAAGTAAGTTCAGGTTCATTACAAGCTTAAGAATACACTTCACTATGAGAAGAGGTTGAATAAACTGATAGGGGGAAAGCCTAGCCATGGTTCTTGGCCGGAATGGTTGGTAGTCAGTCCACTTCTCGGCTCAGACCGTTGGTTGCGTCCGGAGGTAAATGGGTTGTCAATCCTCTTATCTTCCTCCATCTTATTCCCATTCCTTAAATCTTTTCTCCCATTTTGCCCAAATGAGTAGTACCGAAAGATCTCTGTTGCATACTGTTGGTGGCCGGAAACTCTCCGAAGGGTGGAAGCTAAGATGGCTTCGGATCCCCGGAGAAAGCTTCCCGGATGATGGAGATGAGTGGAGGACCTGTGGGGGTGAAAAACAGCGCTTCACACGTAGCAGCGGGGCGGAAAATGAAAAGCGTTGCCCTAATTCGCGAAGCACGCTTTAAATAGGGCATCAAAAAATCAGAGTGCATGATCAGTGGCGCACGACCAGAGGTCGTGCGCACTGGATCCCATGATCGTGCGATTAGTAATGGCAAAACTCCAGAAAATGGAATAGATGCGCACGAGCAGTGGCGCACGACTAGAGGTCATGTGCACTATGTCCAATGATCGTGCAATTGCCCCAAACAGAACTTAGGAAAATGGAGAATAGTGCACACGATCAGTGGCTCACAAACAGTGGTCGTACGCTATAGATCCAATAATCGTGCACAGTATTTCTGTACTATTTGGAGTCCGATGAACAAACCGCACACGACCAGCGGTGGTGCGCTAAGGAGTCCACTGACCGTGTGCGTGTAAAAATGCACGATCAGTGGCCCTTAGGTGAAAAACATTCCCAAACAATCCTGAAACACACACACGACCTTTGTACATGCAGCAAAAACAGAAGAGCCACCGAAATGGGCATTCCACATTCTTCAGACACAAAAAAACACCAAGTAAGGCAAAGGTATAATAACTACAAAATCCCACTGAAAAAGGCCAAAAGTGCACTTAACATGGAATGGACATAATAACAATATGAACAATTATGGCTCTAAAGTGTAGTGCATTAACGAGAAAACTAGCCCAGATGAGTCCAAAAATATGTATATAACTTGGACTTATCACCCAGCACCTGTGGACTTAGCCAAAATAAAATCATTAGTACCAAAGACGTTGAGTGAGTAGGAATCACTTAAAGCCACAATACTTAGACAAAATTCTATCAATCTAGGTATTGAGCTAGACGAACTCTGAGCTCCGTTCGACAAACGATAAGCTCATCTCGACAAGAACATAAAAATTAGTTCGACGAACTGCCGGCTCAGTTTGACAAACGCTGAGTTTAATTCGACGAATCTGAGCTCGACGAAATCATAAAGTCAGTTCGATGAACTGTAGACTTCGCTCGATGTTTTGTTAAACTCAGTTCGACGAACACCAGGCTCAGTTCGACGAATGTTGAGCTCAGGTTGACGAATCTGAGCTCGACGAAGTCATAAAGTCAGTTCGATGAACTGTATACTGAGCTCGACGTTTTGTTAAACTCAGTTCGACGAACACCGGGCTCAGTTAGACAAATGTTGAGCTCAGGTCTATGAATTTGAGCTCGACCAAAGCCAAGCTAACCATACGTTTGGACTTAGCCAAAATTCTGCTTGAAGGCATTGATACCGTCGAGAGAGCTTGCCTCACTCAATGCTTTTTGACTTAGGAAAAATTTCTGTGACTTGGCATTGAGATAGTAAGCTCCACTCAATGCTAAACTACTTAACACAATTTTTGTTATTTGGCATTGAGAGAGTAAGCTACACTTAATGCCTTTTGCCTTGGCATTGAGAGAGTAAGCTCCACTCAACACAAAACTACTTAACAAAATTTTTCTGTTATCTGGCATTGAGAGAGTAAGCTACACTCAACGCCTTTTGCCTTGGCGTTGAGAGAGTAAACTCCACTCAACTCCAAACTACTTAACAAAATTTTTTTGTTATCTAGCGTTGAGTGAGTAAGCTACACTCAATGCCTGTGGACTTAGTCAAATTTTTGCTCAACATTTCTGTGGAGTTGACTGGCACAACAACACTCAATGCTTTGAGGTGTGTGGCATTGAGTGAGTAGACCACACTTAATGCTTGTGGACTTGGCCACATATTTAGCCAAGTTTTCTAGGCTTAGACTGACTCAGCCTGACTCACAGCCTTTTGTTATATGGCGTTGAGTGAGTAGACAACACTCAAAGCTTTTGTACTTAGCCATATTTTTGGCTATCTTTAAGTTAGGCTGTGATAGTAGCAACATCTCAACGGTATATGACATTGAGTGAGTAGACTACACTCAACGCTTTTGTACTTAGGCAAATTTCTACTAGACAATTATTGAATCCATACCTCTGGCATTGAGTGAGCTTGCTTCACTCAATGCCTGTGGACTTGGTCATTTTTTGTGTTTTGTCCAACAACCACTTCTTGTGTCCACATGACCAATCAATATGATATAGACTAACCTGCACTCAAGAACTCAAATGCACATCAAGTACATTTGATGTTTGTGACATTGACCTGTTTGACTTCTCACAAATCAGGGACATTGGGAATAATGGAACCAATAATCTCCCCTTATTTGAAGAATTCAAAACCTCATATCTGTCCTTGGTCAATGGCACACACAACCTATACAGCAAAAAATATGAAAATTTTGATAAGCTATGAGTAAGTGTACCTCATTTACGTACTCCCCCTGTTTTGTTGCAAGGTGTTTGTCCTTCCTTGAGTGCCACATTACTTTCTTTCCATTTGACGTCTCTCCCACTTGCTATGAATCCCTCTTGCTAGGACCTTCTCTCTTCTATTCTCTCCCCCTCTTTGACTTCTACAGCATAGGCAGATGGGGGATGGCCTTCCCATTGGCTGACCTTCTTTATTCTATCCAGAGTAGCTTACTCCCCCTCAGAAGAAGTATCAGTGAACTGATACTACTGGGGCGTCTGTATGTCCAGTAAGAGGAACAATACCTGCACAAAAAAATAATACAAAAGGGAGTGCCTGAAGCTATGCCAAGTTCAACATACCCAACTCAAATTTGTGGGTGTTGAACTTTGCTTCATCTAATAGCTTAGTGAAGATATCCGCCACTTGCTTGTCTGTGGGGACAAACTCAAGAATGATGTCTTCCTTCTCCACATGCTTCTTGATAAAATGACATCTTATTTCTATATGCTTAGTCCTAATATGTGAGATAAGATTCTTAGCAATAGAAAGAGCACTTATAGAATCATAGTAAAGAGGAGTTCTACTTACCTGCAGGTTGTAATCCTGGAGCTAATGTTGGATCCACAACAACTGAGCACAGCAGCTGCCTGCTGATATATATTCTGACTCAGCAGTGGATATAGCCACACTAGTTTGCTTCTTGCTGCTCCAAGGAACTAGCCTTCATCCTAAGAACTGACAGGTTCCAGTAGTGCTTTTCCTGTCTTCTTTGCAACCTGCAAAATCTGCATCTGAAAATCATGTTAGATCAAAATCCCTATTTCTAGGATACCATAGGCCAAGATCTGGTGTGCCCTTAAGATATCTCAAGATTCTCTTTGCGGCAGTGTAATGAGATTCTTTAGGGCATGTCTGATACCTACCACATACACATGTGACATACATGATGTCAGGCCTACTAGCAGTCAGGTATAGAAGTGAGCCAATTATACCTCTATACAAAGACTCATAAATAGGTTTCTCTGCCTCATTGTTACAAGAAGCCAAGTCAGGCCCATAATGGGTTGACCGGACACACCTGGTCGATTGCAGTCTAAAACATACCCAACCAAATCTCTGTGCAAGGCTCCGAATTCACACATGGGAATATTGCACGACAGGTTATTGAGAGCTGGTCTCGACACCAGCACCTCCTTTATCAAAACCTTATTCAGGGACCAGATACCCAATTGTGCTGAGTGCAGTTGGGTATCTAGTCCTTGAATAAGGGTTTGATAAAGGAGGTGCTGGGGTCGAGACCAACTCTCAACAACCTGCCGTGCAATATTCCCGTGTGTGAATTAGGAGCCTTGCACGGAGATTTGGTTGGGGATGTGTTAGACTGCAGTCGGCCAGGTGTGTCTGGTCAACCCATTGTGGGCCCGGTTTGGCTTCTTGTAACAAAAGATGGCCATCGTTTGTTAGAAACCAGGCCGGGGGTCCCACACGAGTAAAGGCCCGGCCTGGTTTCTAATAAAAGATGGCCATCTTTTATTACAAGAAGCCAAGTCGAGCACACAATGGGTTGACCGGAAATAGCTGGCCGACTGCAGTCTAACGCATCCCTAACCAAATCACCTGGGCTCCAACTCAGTTTAATCCCAGGTAGGGTGTTGATGCCCGGGGCTTGATCCTGGGACCTCCTTCATCAAACCCTATTTCAGGGACCAGATACCCAACTGTACTGCAGCACAGTTGGGTATCTGGTCCCTGAATAAGGGTTTAATAAAGGGGGTGCTGGGGTCGAGACCAACTCTCAACAACCTATCGTGCAATATTCCCGTGTGTGAATTCGGAGCCTTGCACGGAGATTTGTTTGGGGATGTGTTAGACTGCAGTCAGCCAGGGCCGTGCCTTTACCCGTGTGGGACCCCTGACCTGGTTTCTAAAAAAAGATGGCCATCTTTTGTTACAAGAAGCCAAGACAGGCCCACTATGGGTTGACCGGACACACCTGACCAAATACAGTCTAACGCATCCGCAACCAAATCACCTGGGCTCCACCTTGGTTTAATCCCAGGTAGGTTGTTGAGGCCCGAGGCTTGCTCTCAGGACCTCCATTATCAAACCTGATGCAGGCCCAAGGTTTTCTATAGTGGAAACACTATGTATTCTTAGGGTCGATAATTAGAATAACTACGTAGCGAGCAAAGTTCTCTAAATTAATACTAACGATTGTTCCTACAATATATCAATATAACAAAGTACAACGCAAAGGGACACTACCCATTTTATATATTGAACAAGAGCTAAAGGCCAATGTTCGCTCAAGCGAAAAGGACCTACCCGATCCAGACAATTAGTAATTTCCAATTAAATTATGTGCAAACAGTCACAATTCCAATAAGAGAAAATCTGGACTAAAATATCGATTAAAATATAGTCCAAAATTCAACCCCAAATTAATTTAATATGAGGGTTGCCAAATCACTTGAACACCAAAAAAAATCAAGGCTAAGGAAACCGATTTCTACAAGGGTTCACGAAATTTACCCACTCCAATTTTATAAAAAAAATTCGGGAAAATAATGCTTGAAATTTAGATTTTAATTACGCACAATATTCAATATAAATCAGGGCTAATTACTAGCCTTCTATTCCACCACATCCTCACAAATAGTATAGAAGAAATCACACAAAAAGGTTTAAGAAATTCGTTACCCAATCCCAAGAAGTCCGTCCACGAGGAGTGGAGGAATCACACACGATGGTGGTAGATTTTTCTATTTCCACGCAAACTCCATGGATCCGCACCGGACGATGGAGACGCTCATCATTTTCCTTTTGCAAAACCCTAGAAGTGGGAGAATATGGATACCCAAGATATATAAGGAAAGTGGTGAGAGAAAATGTGGTGAAATATTTCTATCAAGGGGTTGCTCGGTTTTTTTGTAGGGTGAAAGTTGGATCGGTTTTTGGAGAGGGAGAGGGAGGTGGACGGGAGAGATAAAAGAGGGAGAGGAGGTGGCGGCTAGGACTTGGCCAGGGGTGCAGGGTGGTGATGGCCGACAGTTTTAATTTTCTTTTGGAGGGAGTTGGGGCTCAGGTTGGAGGAAAAGGAAGGGGTGGCCGAGAGGCTTTAGAGAGAGAGAGAGAGATAGGGAGTCCGAAGGTTAGCAAAGGGAGAGGAGGAGAAGGAGGAGGAGGTAGCCGGCGGCTAGGGAGAAGAGAGAAAACAAGGGGGGCAAATTTTTGAGAGGGAGGAAGGAGAAAATTTCACTTGAAATTTTAGGTTTTCTTTTTCAATTCATCTTTACTATTCTCTTCATAACATGGCTATATATAGCCTACACCACTCCATCTACACCATTGAAAATAAAATAAACCTATGATGGTTATATGCACCAATCATTACATAATATGAAAATAAAATACAATTATGAAATGCTTGGAAATGAAAATGCTTAAATTAAAATTGCATTAAATAGAAATTACTAAAAATATAAATTGATAAAATATATAATTATAATTATTTAATTTATAATTATATATTTTATTTAATGGCGGCAGTTGACGTCATGCAAAACATATAGCGGCGATGGCGGCGGGCGTCATGGTAGAAATCTCATCCACGAGCTTGCAGCAACGGTCGTCCCAATCCACGAACTCTCTCAGATGGGGATCAATGGCGGGCACATCAACAACGTCTCCATCAATCCTCCCCCACTCAAAATTACTCATCACCGATGAGTGGCCCATGAAGGGGGAAAAGTCGAAAGCAGTAGCAGCATGGGGCAAATTTGGCCCCGCAATCTGTGTCATAGTAGAATGAACATCCCATAGCACTAAGTACCTGTCAGGTGTAGAAATAGCAAAACTCGAAACGGTGTCAGGAAAAAGAAAATTAACTTGAATCTTACCATCGGGCTCAAGAACCATAGAATAAACATGGGAAATAGACATGACAGAACTAAGACTCCCCAACCCAATAGAATATTTAGTGGTACGATGAAACGACGGAAAAAGCCACTCAGGTGGAACAGAGACGTACAGTAAAAAAGTCCGAAAACTTGAAATAAAGTGAAACACCATGTGCTATATAAAAATCTTAAATAAAAGCATGAAATCCGACGTTCTTCATAATCATGGATGGGTTGGCGTTCCTACGTATTAATTTATTAACAGAGCTAGAATGCATCCGCTCGGGGACTAATCAGACTAAACCCAAATCACTAAAGCTAGCATTAGACGGTCTCAAAAAGATATGGAAGTGCATGCGACATAACTTAAAATGAAACACTAACGTCCTAGATACATGAGGAGAAAATCCATGTGCTACATGACTTGACCCAAAAGCAGAGGATAAAGGGGGTAAGTCAGGTGGCACGGGAGCCTTGTAATCGAAATTGATATCATTGGGCTCGAAACTCGCAGTTTTAATTTTATATTTAATATTTTCATGCTTGGCATGAATATATGCCAAGAAGATCCGCTCATCATAAATAATGGAGTTGGATGCTCCCGGATGTGAAAGGAAGTACGAGCGATACAACTCAAGGGGCTTTTCTAAAGTCACAAACGAGTGGAGATGAGGGTCATCGAAAGGCAGTGGATAAATGCGTGCGACCGGGTGTGGTATATAAGTATTTCTAGGGGACACCACAACCAGAGGCACAATAGCCAAAGAGTCAAAAACAGTCGATGACAGAAACGTAGACGGACACACATAAAAATAAAAAGTCAAAGGTGACGTGTATTCGGATCTACAAGGTGCGGCGAATAGACCAAATACTAGTGCAGTCAACCTTGTAATTTCTACATGCTGAGATAACGCCAATGTAGGAACTAATAAAGTGAGCATCACACAAAAACTCAGACTAGAACTACCGGTTTCACGTCCTAAATAGTCATCCAATGTGGGAAAATGAATTGGAGAATGGGTTGGTAAAATCAAACCCAGAATAACATCCAAATCAATATAATTTTGACACAATGGTGATATCATCAAAGAACTCTTAGCAGGGTGTATAAAATAACCGTCCAAAAGTACCCTTCCCTCAGATGGGAAATCATCCACATTATCACTAGGGTCATCATCACTCTCAGACTCCTCAGATAATTCAGATACAATCTCAGCGGGTTCGATCATAGATTCTATCATGATGGGGATCATATCCTGGAGAGGGCACGCAAAACTAGGGTGGTGAGACATAACACTAGTAGGGCAGGTAATAGGCAATGGAATACTCTCACAAATCAGAATATAATCATCCCAAACATCGTCTTCTAAATCACTAGGGAATCCCTCACTGTCAGAATCATCAAACTTGTCGGGCACTATCGTATGTGAAGGGATACTCTCACCTAGTTGGTCAACTTCCGAATCCAGAGATATTATATCCACATCAGAATTGTTGAAACCGGAAAATCGGTCTCAAGTGGAGTTCGACCCTTGGGGAAGGGGTGACCGCGCACCTACTACCCTCAAGCAAACGATCTAGGTACAAGACTAGGAACACAAGGGACAGACCCAAGGTCTCAGCGTGGAGGACCCGCCGCATACCCGGAAGACTAACTAACTCTTCCCCTCCCAAGCCAAGGGCTTAGCTAAGGCACCTTCGGAGGGCTCTCTTGGCCGACCGGAACATCCAAGGAGGATCTCGAGATCCACTCCCAAACTAGAGGTGCCACCTCGGGTCTAAGTAAAATGTTCCCCGCCCGCCTTACTATTGGCGCAAAACTGCTCAGCTGCCCTACTCTACGCAGCCCCAATTGGGCCGCTAATAGCGGAACTCCGCTACTCTGAAAGGATGGCAACGGGCCATCAGGGGCTTCCCGGCATCTATACCTCGGGGCCCACACGGGGGGAGCGGTTCACGAACACGCCGCTCGCCCAAGACAGGAGGAGTAAGCTACATTCTCAGAGCATCACAGATATAAAAGAATATTACAGGAATATAAATTCCATACTCGGCACGCAGGCCGGAAATATAAACAAAAAGGCCTTCGAGGGCTGGCACAAGTTTGGGCTTAAGCCCGCTACTCCCCGCCTGGTACTGCAACACCTGTACGTCAACGTCTCGACGAGCGGCGGCCTACTAGTCATCGATCGGCTAATATAAGCGGACCAAACATATTGTGCACACCCCCTTTTTGGGGCTCGTGGCGCGCATTCCCTGCAAGCGGCTAAATAAACAACTTCCTCGGAGTCTTCTCCGGGAACCCCAGAACATCACCAATCCGGCTCACACGTCCGGATGGGCTTCACATAGCATGCCTAAACCCGTACTCACGCTTCCGGGTACTAATGCAATTAGCTGCAGGGACGTACGCGTCAACCCGTCGGGGAGCTCCCTTCCCCCCACCCGTTGGTGGAGAGGGGCTTCCGTGCGAATATGGAAACTGAAGGCTTCACATGCCCAAGTTGAAACATCGTTACCCTTGTCGCGTGTTTGGCGGCGGGGGCGGGAGAGGAGCTCCGGGCCAATCCTGCTGCATGCGGCCGCGTCGGTGGTCACTCTCCACTCCAGGCCGAGCCTCGCTCCAGGCCGAGCCTCGCTCCAGGCCGAGCCTCGCTCCAGGCCGAGCCTCGCTCCAGGCCGTGCCTCGCTCCAGGCCGAGCCTTGCTCCAGGCCGAGCCTCGCTCCAGGCCGAGCTTGTTGCCGGTGGAGGGGAAGGTCGAGGTGTGCTGCCCCCGGCCGGGAAAAAGAGAGGGATGCGGGGCTCGGGTACCTCCTCCGAGCGGCGACCTGGACAAAGAAAATATGAGGGGCTGGGCTGATCTCCAGGCGGCTGGAGAAAGAGGGGGCGGCGCAGGGGTGCTGCTGCTGCTTCAGGTGGCCGGAGAGAGAGGAGGTGGGGCTCGGGCTGCAACTACTGTAGGCCGATGGCGAGGGAGAGGAGGTGGGAGCCCGGGTTGCCACTACAGGCGGCAGCGGCGGCGAGAGAGAGAGAGAGGGAAGGAGGCGGCGACGGCGTTACTTAGCCGGGGACGTGGAAGAGCGGGAAATGGGGGCGGCGGCGGCGGCGGCCTTGCTTAGCCGAGGATGAGAGAGGGAAGGAGGCGGCGGCGGGGTTTCTTAGCCGGAGACGGGAGAGGGAGGGGAAGGGGCGGCGGCGGCGGCGGGGCTCCAGATCCATCGGCTAGGGCTCTCCTTCTTCCCCGCCCCCCCCCCCCCCCCCCCCGATTTCCCCCTGCAACCGGTGCCCTCATTTTTATTTTCTCCTTTTTATTTTTCCCCCCCAACTCCCGTGCTGCCCTCTCTCTCTAAAACCCTGCCTGATTCTTATCTCCTATCCCCCCTCTCCTATTATGAATAATGTATTATATATTATAATATATATATATATATATATATATATATATATATATATATATATATATATATATATAAATACAAATTCTAAACTTGTGCGCATAAAACTTCCGCACGCACGCACGGGAACCCGCACCTCCTCAAACGGGGTCGCACCAACTCGTCGCCCGCAACACGCCCCTAGGCTGACATTTGGGGAGGGTCCCACTCGCCCGGCTACGGGGTTGTACAAGAATCCTTAGAGGTATCAGTCACTATCTCAAGGGGCTTAGACGTCGAGGCTATTGGGAGCAACACCCTAGTAGTAACATTTTTGGAGTCCAAGACATAAGACCTATTATGAACGTAATGCTTCTCAATATCCAATGCAGCATTAAAAGTGGTGTCGAGGTCGGTGTGACCATAACACAGTAATTTACCCTAGATGTAGGGTTTAAACCCTTACGAAACCTAGAGAGGGTGAGGAGCTCTGACACCTCGTTCACACCACACCTAACCATCATATCCTTAAGAAGGCTCATGTACTCAGAGACCGACTTATTCCCTTGTTTAAGGGTAGTCAAATCATCTAACATCTGCGTTCGATGGTATGTAGGGACGTACTGTTCTGTCAGTATGACCTTCATGTCTGCCCAACCAATAAGTAATCTTCCATTCTCGGCTCTCAGATGTCATTCCTCATTCAACCAGAAAAACTTAGCTCTACCTAACAACTTTATTCTCGCCACTCACACCTTATCCTCGTCAGTCAATTTGTACCACTCAAAGTAGCACTCTATCTCCTTAACCCAGTCTAGGAAAACTTGGGGACACCCTAAACCATCGTAAATAGGTGTCTATCTTCTAGCATACAGGTCATAGGCCATTTTCTAGTGGTGACGAGACAGAAAATTTTACTCGAAACTGGTGCACATGCAATGAAATATGAACCTGACCCACTAAACTCCATGAAAGATGGATTTGTTCTCGCTTAGCAACTAGGGTAATAAAATATTATTTTTGATTTTCTGGATGAAAAAATATGGACATTATTAAAAAAAAATTTGATTTGTTTTGCTGAAAAATAAAAAATTTAGGCCGCTCTTTGCAAACCAAAATTTAAAATTTATAATGACTTAATAAAAATAATGAAAAATAAAAAATAGAATATTTTTTTGATTTCTTACTAATAAAATGATAGATAATTTCCAAAATTTTGTTTTTAAAATTTTGATAAAAACTGAGAATTTTAAGTTGCTATTGGCAGACCAAAACTAAAAATTTTGTTTTATTATTTTGACATAGAAACATGCAAGTGCGTGTCGGCGAAATAAATAAAGGGGGAGAGTGCCAATTACAAAATTGACGTGAACCTCCCGCTGATACCAAATTGATGCAGGACCAAGTTTTTTTACGATGGAAACACTACGCGTTCTTAGGATCAGTAATTAAAATAACTACGCAGCGAGCAGAGTGCTCTAAATTAATACTAACGATGGTTCCTACAATATATCAATATAACAAAGTACAACACAAAGGGATGCTACCCCTTTTATCGATTGAATAAGGGCTAAAGGCCAATGTTCGCTCAAGCGAAAAGGACCTACCAAATCCGGACAATTAGCAATTTCCAATTTAATTATGCGCAAACATTCACAATTCCAATAAGTGAAAATCTGGACTAAAATATCGATTAAAATATAGTCCAAAATTCAACCCCAAATTAATTTAATATGAGGGTTGCCAAATCACTTGAACACCGAAAAAAATCAAGGCTAAGGAAACCGATTTCTACAAGTGTTCACGAAATTTACCTGCTCTAATTTTATAAAATATATTCTAGAAAATAATGCTTGAAATTTAGATTTTAATTACGCATAATATTCAATATAAATCAGGGCTAATTAACAGCCTTCTATTCCACCACAGTCTCACAAATAGTATAGAAGAAATCACATAAAGAGGTTTAAGAAATTCGTTACCCAATCCCAAGAAGTCCGTCTACAAGATGAGTGGAGGAATCACATACGATGGTGGTAGATTTTTATATTTCCACGCAAACTCCACGGATCCGCATACGATGATGGAGACGCTCGCCGTTTTCCTTTTGCAAAACCCTAGAAGTGGGAGAATATGGAAACCCAAGATATATAAGGAAAGTGGTGAGTGAAAAGGTGGTGGAATATTTCTATCAAGGGGTTGCTCGGTTTTTTTTGGAGGGTGAAAGTTGGCTCGGTTTTAGGAGGGGGAGAGGGAGGTGGCCGAGAGAGATAAAATAAGGAGAGGAGGTGGCGGCTAGGACTTTGCCGGGGGTGGAGTGTGGTGATGGCTGATAGTTTTAATTTTCTTTTGGAGGGAGTTGGAGCTCGGGTTGGAGGAAAAGGAAGGGGTGGCCGAGAGGCTTTAGAGAGAGAGAGAGATAGGGATGCTGAAGGTTAGCAAAGGGGGAGGAGGAGGAGGAGTAGGAGGAGGAGGAGGAGGAGGAGGAGGAGGAGGTAGCCGACGGCTAGGGAGAAGAGAGTTAACCAGGGTGCCAAATTTTTGAGAGGGAGATGGGAGAAAATTTCACTTGAAATTTTATGTTTTCTTTTTCAATTCATCTCTACTATTCTCTTTATAACATGACTATATATAGCCTACACCACTCCATCTCCACCATTGAATATAAAATAAACCTATGATGGTTATATGCACCCATCATTACATGACAGGAAAATAAAATACAATAAAGAAATGCTTGGAAATGAAAAAGCTTAAATTAAAATTGCATTAAATAAAAATTACTAAAAATATAAATATATAATTATAATTATTTAATTTATAATTATATATTTTATTTAATGACGGCGGTTGACGTCGTGCAAAACATGTAGCGGCGATGGCGGCGGGCGTCGTGGTAGAAATCCCATCCTCGAGCTTGCGACAACGGTCGTCCCAATCCATGAACTCTCTCAGATGGGGATCAATGGCGGCCGCATCAGCAACGTCTCTATCAGAACCATTATTCAGGTACCAGATACCCAACTGTGTTGCAGTGTAGTTGGGTATCTGGTCCCTGAATAAGGGTTTGATAAAGGAGGTCCCGGGATCAAGCCCTGGGCCTCAAAACCCTACCTGGGATTGAACTGAGATGGAGCCCAGGTGATTTGGTTGGGGATGCGTTAGACTGCAGTCGGCCAGGTGTGTCCGGTCAACCCATTATGGGCACGGTTTGGCTTCTTGTAACACTCATCTTTGTCTATATGCATACTTGATTCCATGTGTGTTCTCATGGTGGAGGCATTCTCCATACCATACTTTTTGATTAGCTCCCTAGTGAACTTGGATAGGGATATAGACAAGCCATCATCAGTCTGTCTTACTTGGAGTCCCAAGAAGAACTTGAGCTCACCCATACTGCTCATTTCAAACTTTCCTTGCATAAGTTTAGCAAACTTCCTACAAATGATGTCATCAGTAGATCCAAAGATAATCTCATCGACATGTATCTGAACTAGGATAAGCTTGCCCTTTGATTCCCTTAGAAATAGGGTCTTTTCTATCTTCCCCCATGAGAATTTTTTCTCAATGAGGAAGCTGGACAAGGCTTCATACCAAGCCCTAGTGGCTTATTTTAGCCCATATAGAGCTTTCCTAAGCTTATACACAAAATTAGGAGAGTTAGGATCTACAAAACCTGGTGGATGAGCCACATATACTTCCTCTTTGAGGTCCCCATTCAGGAATGCTGATTTGACATCTATTTGTTAGACTCTGAATCCCTGATGGGCAGAAAATGCAAGGAAGATCCTTATGACATCCAGTCTGGCTATGGAGGCAAAGGTCTGGTCAAAATCTATGTCATCTTCTTGTCTGTAGACTTTATCCACCAGTATAGCCTTATTCTTGACAATAATTCCATCTGGATCCAACTTCTTCCTGTAGATCCACTTAGTCACAATGACATTTTGTCCTTGAGGTCTGGGGACCAACTTCCAGACTTTACATCTCTTGAATTGGTCCAACTCTTCTTGCCTTGCTCCAATACAAAACTGGTCCTTGATTGCTTCTTCAAACTTCTTTGGCTCTTGTTGAGATAGGAAGCTTCAGTAGAGAGCTATATTCATGCTCCTGCTTCTTGTCTGGACACTATGAAGTGCATCACCAATGATTTAGTGAATTGGATGGTCCCTTAGATGCCTGTTAGCTGGAGGCAATTTATCTGCAGCTTGCTGATCTTCAGGGTTTTCAGCTAGCTGGTCTTCATTTTCTTCATGTATGTCTTCCCCTTCTCTTGGAATAGGCAGTCCATCATCATTTTCCTGGACTGTAGGGGTAGTTTCCTTGATGGTCGACTTATCCATCATCTGCTCTGTACCTGCAATACTAGAAGAGGAGGAGTTTGACAACTCACAGTTAACCTTGTTGGATTCATCAAAAATAACATGCATTGACACTTTTATAACTTGGGTAGTTAAGTTGTAGATTCTATATGCCTTATTATGAGTGTTGTAGCCAACAAAGATCCCTTCATGGGACTTGTCAGCAAACTTATTTAAATGGAATTTTTCATTGTTGAGCACATAGCACTTGCAACCAAATATCCTGAAATAGCTCAGGTTTGGTTTTCTGTCCTTCAAGATCTCATAGGGAGTGAAAGTTTTGATTTCAAGAACAACTAATCACCTAGAGGGGGGGGGGGGTGAATAGGTCCAATTCAAAAAAAAATTTAGGCAACTAATCGATTAAAACACAACACAACAATCAATACCAGCACAACACAGTACATAGAATTTATAGTGGTTCCCTAATTGTTGGGTACATCCACTTTCCCACTTTGCCTATCTAGCAGTATACTAGATTCGGCAAACTTCCTTCTATCTTTTTCAAATCCTCAGATCTTACAGCTCAGAGCCTAACCATCTCCTACAACTCAGGCATAAGCCCTATCACTCAGATCACCAAGATCCTACAACTCAATTTCTTCACAAGAACTCTAACTCAGAGTGACTCCACACTCCTACAGCTAAGGCAATCCTACCACACCTCAGTGTGAATCCACACACCAACTCTGGCAACTCCTGCCCTACCTCAGCCTTATAACACATGCTTACAACTTAAGCCGTAGCCTTACCACTCAGATTCAAAATGAATCTTATAAGAAATATAAATGATGATGAATTACAAACACCAGAGAAAATTCTCTGTGCCTGTCTACCTGGACTGAGCAGATATCAGCCCTAACTTCTTCTCAGCAACAAGATGACATAGAGATCTTGAAATGATGCTCGACATGTTCTGGAATCAACTAGTAGACGAATCTACTTCTTCTTCTTCAGGAATATCTCCTGATCTGGATTGAGCAAATTTCAGCCCTTCCTTCTTCATTGATACAACAAATTGATCTTCAGATTCTGGCTCGGTTTGGATCGGTAAGATAACTTCTTGGTCAGAAATTTGATAAACTTTTGCATTCCGTTATGGTGTTTCTTCACTGACTCTCGCAAGTCGTCCAATCCTTCACACAGTGATCCACCTCTTGATAGTAGTGGGTTTTTGATCGTCAATATAGGTTCACTACTATGTGTGGAACCACCTCGTGATGAATGGCCACTAGTGTGTGTACCACACATAGAGAATATTGAAGGCTCACAATCATCAAAATAGACGGGTCAATCCAACTATATTTTTAATATAGGATACACTGGATTACCGTCCCCATCGATAGAGTGTTAAGCTTCTTCCACATCGGATTCTTAAGTCTAAAAGTGTACCTGGTTATAGATATAATAAAGTCTGCCACATCAAAAGGCTCCCTCTTCAAGATCATATAAGTCACGTAGCTCAATTGAGCCATTATCTTTCTTGTATCCCCGAAATTGAGCTTGATGGTATTCCTCAAAATGTCTTGTACTAATCGTGCATCTCAGGTGAGCGTGGCTGTGGAATGGATTAGATTTTTCATGGAATTTCTATGTAAAATTATATTCAATAAAGGCCAATCCCTATCCTTTCTATAATTCTCCATAACATCTAAAATGTGTTCGTGCTCAATTAAGCCAAATTCTTCTCTTAAGTCAAGTACGTTATCTCTACTGTTTGTCCTTGAACTCGAGATCGCACTCCACCATGTAATTCATTGAAATTAGGGTCCCTTAAGTGATTATAAAACTTCCTAATCAACACTAAAGAAAACGTGTCTGGTATTATGACAGACATTATACCTGCCATTGCAAGAAGATTGTGTATGTGTGCGTGACGAACTGGGTTAAACTCTATCTCTTTTCCAACACTAATGTTTGCATTTTCAATACCCGGATATGTCTGGTATGCTGAGTGTCTGTCATTTCCAATGCTTCTCCTAGTCTTAGAGCCTGAAGCCATATCTGCAAAAAGTAAGAAATCGTTAAATAACATACCCTGCCAATATCATCGGGAGACACTCACTATCGCTGAGCGATATCGAAAATTGAGATAAGTTGGATTTCAAACTGCAATTTCAATATTCAACATCCATATATACAAGATCAGAAAAAATTTAGGTTCTTCCCAATTTACCTAAACAAATTCAAGAAAAATTTCAAACCACTATTCATCATCTTCTTCCCTCAAGCCATGAAATGTTTTTTGGAAAATCAACTTGGTAAACTCTAGATCTAAGTTAGGTTACTCAAAAGTCCTAGTTCTATGTTTATATTTCTTCAAACACTTGGATTTGTGACATAATCTCTCAAAAATTCAATTTTTAAAGTTCATTCCTAATCCTAGCAAAACAACCTAAAACTGAACTTTTTCTCCCTAAAATTTCATGAAATCATTTCTAACCATTTAAATCATCAAATCCTAAAGAAAAGAAATAAAAATTCCCAATCATACCTTAGTTTGGAGAGTTCGTCGGCGTCGGGACGAGGTTTCGCTCGAGTGCTTCAGGAAAATATCTTCCAAATGATGCTTTGACTCCGGATCTGGCAGTATTTATAATTCTACGCTATTGCCGATCGGCGATATTCGATATCGCCTAGCGATATCCCGGAATTGCTGGTGTGTTATTTTTTTGGTCCTCATATTCCTATGACTGCACCATAGTCTTCCTTTCTCGTGTTTAGGCATTGTACAATGTATATTCATTTATATGGAGTAGTTCAAACATTGTGTCATATTCAAACTAGTATTATCATTCTTGATACACAAATCAACCAGTGTATTTTACTTGAGAAATTGTTTTCGCATACCTCTAAGTATGAGAAATATTTTATTTATGATAATGCTCTCTCACACACGATTGTGAAAATTATCATATGTATTTATCATTACTACCTATGTGAATTGTGAGTGTTCTACCATAACCTACCATAACCACTGAAAAGTCATGATAAAACTATTGCTTTCTCCTTGTTTTCTTTGCACAATTCATATTGGCTTATCATATATTGCTGCGCAAGTGAATTTGTAGTCCTATGTCAGCCTACAAGAAACAATTTACTCTTCTTATGCAAAAATACAAAAAAAGAATAATAATAATACAACAAAAAAAAAATAAAAAAATAATGGGCTGACTAAGACCTCCACCAAGCACTACTCACCCTTCTGATAAGTGTTAATAAGCATTGTGAGGTTGAGCATCTTGGACAGAATTTTAAAGTGTCTTGTGTAAACTTTATATGGCTATTCATTTAATCTTTGTGCTCAGAATTCTTGGCTACAAGTGCAGTTAATCGTGTATATTTCTTGGTTGGGTTTTTAACATTTCTGTGTTCATGTAAGTTTTAAGTTTCTACATATGAAATTTTCCTCTAACTTTCACTTGTGCACTGCATTATTCTCTCTAACATTTTTTCTCATGAGAATTGGACCGTCAATGATTCTAATTAAGTTCACTAGTGTATATAATTATGATATAACTGTATGGATTCACCCATGTTTGTGTTCACTCACATTACACATCACCATACATTGTTTCACATGTTCCACACTTTTTTTCTCTTTGTGGTTTTTCATGTTTGGCTTCCGCAATCATTATGCTATTTCTTTTGATAATACCAAAAGGAGGATAATGTTCTAAGAAATTATTCCTTCAGATTACATCATTAGGATTACTTTAATTTTAAAACCTAAACAAAATTCAACCGCACCATTTGCATCATATCAAATTCAATCGAACCATTTGCATCGTACCATTTGCTTCTATTTAGGGGGAGTACACATGTAGGGGGAGTTACATCCAAGAGGAGTATGTGCACATATAAATGCTTAGTCGTGCTAATCATATTTTCTAACACCTTATAGGTCATTCATGATTTCTTTCTAAGCGGATTTGTTATTATCAAAAGGGGAAGATTGTTGGAGCATGCATTCCATGCTTCTTGGTTTGCTTATAATAAATCTCATTTATATTTGATCATTGAGTGTTTATGATATGCAGATATCACAGGTCTAACACTAATATCATTTGGGTTTGGATTCAGGTTTGAATAGAGTGTACAACCCCATATTCGTTGGGTAGAACCAAGGTCCCCCTCAATGACCTGGAATGGACTAGCTTTGGGCTAGCTTTAGGCTTCAGAGCGTAAGAGCTCCCGTCTAGGAGTAGACGAGAACAGTCGTGTCAAACTCCACCCGAGACCCACTTCTGCCCAGAGGCGGCGAGAAGGCTCGCGCCTCATGGAGGGAGGAAGCGAGCTCGGTCCAGGGGACCCTTCATCGTTTCTTCTTTAGCTCCCGCCAAGTGAGAGGAGGGATGGTTCTCAGCATAGGGTTCTCGCCGGGTGCGGGCCAGGTCTAGGGTGAACTTACCTAGTTGCCCTCGGGTAAATGACCTATATGCCCCTGGGGTCTGCATTTAGAATTTCTTAACAGCGGGATTAGGCTATTGGCAGACAAGCCAAGGGTATTTTAGTAATTTTAGGTTAGCAAAAACTATAAATAGACCCGCAAGGGCTCTTTAGAAGGCATGCTTTCATTTTCTTCTAAGACTCTCTATGCTTTCTGAGGAGCTTCCAGCCTGACTATTGGTTTTGGAGGGGAAGCTCTCAAAGATCTTCCGGGAAAGAGGGGGACCTCCCTGCTAAGGCTTTGGGTCAGTTCTAAGTCCTTTACAACCAGTCAGGGGTCGGGGGTTGAGAGAAGTAGGTGTCGGCTGCCCCCTATTTTCGAACTCTCGTTGAGGTCAATTTCTAGCTTCAACAGTTCTGGTGCGGTGAGCGTGGAAAGTAGCTGGTACAAGAAAATCTCAAGTCAAGTCTCATGGCCGGAGGTGGAGGAGAAGGAGCTGGATCGAGAGGTTCTCCCTCCCGGGAGAGTGCGGTGACTTTGGGAATGTTAGAGGACTTTAGGCAGGAGGTTTTGCAGACTATCCACTTGGCCTTCTTGGCAAGGGGCGAGTGGGAGACTCCGCAGGTTCAGGTGGCGGCTGCTCCGTCATTGGGCGAGAACGCTCCTGGACAGCATCCCGGGAAGGAGATTCCAGCTAAGGTGGAGGAAAGGGATATCCCCAGGTAAGAGCTGTTCCCGGGACAGTCCAGTGCAGACAGAGCTAGCGAACCGAGGTCGTGGGAGGAGCCTTCTCGACAGATGGTGAGCGGGAGCCCCTTCAGTGAGCTTATCATTTCAGCCCCGGTCCCGGAAGGGTTTAGGGAGTCGGACATGTCATATTACACCGGGAGGGATGACCCTACACAACATGTGCAGTGGTTTGAAGATGCTGTTTCCATAAGACAAATGTCGGATGCCTTCAAGTGCAGGCTCTTTGCCATCATGTTGAAGGAAAAGGCGAGGGACTGGTTCCACCAGTTACCCGCGAGCTCGATTTATTGCTTCGAATATCTGAGACGCGGATTTTTGCTGAGGTTATCAACGTCCAAGAAGTGGAAGAAGTCAGCAGAGCGCTTGTTCGCCATCAAGCAGAGGTCAGAAGAGACGTTGGGACACTATGTGGACAGGTTCCAGGAGGAGATTCTGCAGGTGCAGGAGATGTCGGGGTACACGGTGATGCTGGCCTTCACTCTGGGGTTGAGGCCCAGTTTCTTTAGCATGGAGCTGAAGAGGGTTCCCCCCTCTCCTTCGAGGAGCTGATGTAGAGGGCAACAAAAGAGATTAAGATTGAGTCAGCCAATCCGGCGTTTGCAAGGAGGTTAGCCAAGTTGGCAGAAGAAGATGGAAAGGAAGCTGGAGCAGGAAGGCAGAGAGAGCGAAGGGAGGAGAGAAGGAGAGAGGAACCCCGAGATCAGAGGCGACAGCAAGGTTGGGGGCCGCGGGAGCCGAATAACAGGTTGGGATGGAGGCCCCAAGAGGGTCACCCTCAAGGACAAGGTGGTGGATTCCCGGGTAGGGACAACTACAGGGAGCAAAGGAGGACCAACCAGCCGGCTTGGAGGCAGGGGCAGAGGGTCCCCCTCCGGCTGCAGCAGGAAGCAATGGAGATAGTAAGGGGAAGATGAGGAAGGAGAGGAGCTCGGGGAGGAGTGAGGAGGAGAGAAGACAGGGTGGCATTGCCCTTCTGTGACTTTCACCAAGAGGTGGGTCACGCGACAGCCACCTGCCCAGAATTTCTAGATATGAGGGAAGTAAGGGGGCAAGCTCAGCAACAACCCCCCGTGAGGATTGAGGAAGTTCTGCTGGAAGGAGGAGGAGATGATAGATGCGAAGACCGAGTGGATGTGGGGACCCAAGGATGGATCGGGGTGATCCACGGAGGTGTGGGCATTGAGGCTACCCTCAAGGGGAGTTTTCAAACCATGTACCGAAGGAGCATCTCCTCGACCTCCCAGCCCCCCCCCCCCCCGCCAGAGGAGAAGATCACTTTCTCAGTGCAAGACTTGCCGTATTACGAGGATCCATTCTGCGATGCCTTGGTGATCAAGACAGCAATAGAGAATTTCACGGTCTCCCGGATACTGGTGGACAATGGGAGTTCCGTGAACATAATCTTCAAGAAAGTCTTTGATGAGATGAAGGTAGAAGCTCAAAGGGTGCTAGCCTCTGATGGACCGCTGTTTAGGTTCTCGGGGGAGCGGAAGGAGGTGGAAGGAGGGGTAGGGTTGTATGTGACGTTGGGGGGGGGGGGTATCGAGGAACTGTCGGTTCTTCATTGTTGACGCCCTGAGCAGCTACAACACAATATTCAGGAGACCTCTCATCAGCGCCTTTCGTTGCGTCCTCTCCTCGTTCCATCAATGCCTCAAGTTCAATAGCGGAGGGGTGCAGGTCAGGATCAGGGGAGACCCAAGAGTGATGAGACAGTGCTATGTCACTATCGTCAACACTATATCTTGGATGGAGGAAGCGGAGGAGCTGGAAAGGGAGATGGCCAGGGCAGAGGAAGCTGAGGGGGAAGGAGAGATGAGTCTGGATGAGGTTGAGGAGAAGGTCGAAGAGGGGGCCGCGAGGAAGGTGGTAGTGAACCTAGGCGAGGTTGGGGGAGAGACTGAGGAGGAGGAAGTGGACAAGAAAGGAGCAAGCCTGAGTGAGGCGGGGGAGGAGCAGAGGATGGAAGGAGAGACGGAGGGGGAGGCCCAGAGGGGCAGGGAGGTGGAGCTGCACGAGGAGGGTTGGTTGGAAGTGATGGAGGTGGAGAGGCTAGGTGTTGAGGAGTGGAGAGAAGAGGAGGAGAGGGTCAGCGGGGAGCAGGCTCGGCTGCAGCCGGTAGCAAAGTTATGGAGATGGAGGTGGTCAGCAGGGCAGGGAAGGTGGAGAAGGTGAGGGTCAGTGGAGGCTTGGGCCAAGAAGACTAGGCGAGGATGCGGGAGTGCATCCAAAAGTACGTTGACATCTTCGCCTGGAGCGCGGCGGACATGACGGGCATTGACGCTGACGTGGCTTGTCACCGCTTGAACCTGGACCCCAAGACACGCCCCATCCGCCAGAAGATGAGGACCATCGCCACAAAGCTGGAGGATCCCATCCATGAGGAGGTGAAAAAGCTTTTCGATGCAGGCTTTATTTTAGAGATCTAGTATCCAGGCTGGGTCTCCAATGTGGTGATGGTAAAGAAGGGTGATGGGAGGTGGAGAATGTGTATAGACTTTTCTTTATTAAATAAATCATGCCCTAAGGATTGCTACCCCTACCTAGGATCGACACGCTGGTTGATTCAGCCGTCGGTTTTTCTGTCATGAGTTTTTTGGATGCCTTTTCAAGTTATCACCAGATCCTCATGCATCCGCCCGATGTCAAGGATGTCTCCTTCATCACGAGGGAGGGGTGTTATAGCTACAAAATGATGCCCTTTGGGCTAAGAAACGTGGGGGCTATGTACCAACGTATGATGGATCGAGTGTTTAAAGATCAAAGGGGGAGGAACTTAGAGGTCTACGTCGATGACCTCATGGTTAAGAGCATGGACGTGGGCTCGCACTTGATCGATCTAGAGGAGATGTTCGCAACTCTGCGAAAGTTCAAGATGAGGCTGAACCCCCAAAAATGCGTCTTCGGGGTAGGTCGAGGCAAGTTCCTTGGGCACCTTCTAACCCCAGCATGGGTCGAGCCTAACCCAGATAAGGTGAGAGCCATCATGGAGTTGGAATCACCTCGCAGTGCTAAGGAGGTTCAACTCTTGATAGGTAAGCTGGCCGAGCTGAGTCGTTTCCTATCTCAGGCTGGAGAGAGGTGCTCGCCTTTCTTCAAAGCACTTCGGGGAAGGAAAAAGTTTGAGTGGACAAAGGAATATGAGGAGGCTTTTCAGGCATTGAAGACTCAGCCGACCCAAGCGCCACTCCTGCAGAGTCTGAAGGAAGGGGAGGACTTAGACTTGTACCTTGGGGTAGGGGCTGAGGCAGTGAGCTCTGTGTTGGTAAGGGAGGAAGGAAAAAGCCAGCTGCCCATCTATTATGTTAGTAAAGTCCTAAAGAAGGCCGAACTACGCTACCCCATCTTAGAAAAGTTGGCCTTCTCCCTGATTGTCTCGGCCCGGAAGCTCAGGCCGTACTTTCAGGCTCATTCAATCAAGGTAGTAACCGACCACCCCCTACGCAAGATTTTTGAAGGGGTGGAACACACGGGGTGGTTGGACAAATGGTCCATCGAGCTTAGCGAATTCGACGTCTCTTTTGTTCCAAGGATCTCCATCAAGGCACAGGCGGTGGCTGACTTCTTAGCTGATTACATCGCGGAGCTGGGAGGGGGAGATGCCCTACCGAAGGAGGCGTGGAAGATGTATGTCAATGGGGGACTCAGGGAAGCATTCCCTGGGGGGAGGGTGGTGCTATTAAGCCCCCAGGGAGTCACCATAGAGCAGGCAGTGGCACTACACTTCCCGGTCACCAACAACCAGGCAGAGTATGAGGCTGTCATAACCGGGTTTCAGTTGGCCAAGGATATTGGAGTTCACGACGTGGAAGTGTTCACAGACTCACTAGTCGTGGCATCCCAGATCAGGAGAGAGTAAGAAGCTCGGGAACCAACCCTACAGAGGTACTTAGCCAAGGCGAGGGGGATCATAGGGGGTTTCCGAACCTTCTCAATACAATACCTACCTAGGGAAGAGAATGAGGCAGCCGACCGATTGGCTAAGTTTGGACCCCGAGTGGGGAACCTTGACCGACCTTTTTCGTCCGACGATCGAGGAAGGGGTGCTAATGGAAGTAGATCAATGACCATCATGGATGGAACCCTTCATGACCTTCTTCGTCACGGGTAACCTCCCTGAGGGAATCAAGGAGGCAAAGTGTTTCCGGCGTAAGGCAACCCACTATCTCATGTATGAAGGAAGCTTACATTGGAAGATGCTCTCGGGCCTTCTGGCGCGATGTGTGATGGAAGAGGAGACCCGACGTATTCTGGAGGAGATACACTCTAGGGAATGTGTTAGCCATTCTGGAGGAAGGACGTTGGAGGCAAGGGTGGTTAGGTCGTTCCCCCCGGCGAGCGGACAGAGGAGGTTTCTCTTAGTTATGATTGACTACTTCTTTAAATGGCTGGAGGTTAAGGCATTGGCCAAAGTAACCTCCCAAGTCATTAGGAACTTCGTTTGGGGGGAGATCGTCTGCAGGCATGGGCTGCCTCAGGCCATTGTCACGAACAATGGTCCACAGTTTGCAAGTGAAGAGTTCATAGGTTTCTGCACTCAGCTGGGCATCGACCTCAGGTTTGCCTCCGTCCACCACCCCAGGTGCAATGGTCAGGTGGAGGCGGTGAACAAAATTATAGTGAACTTGCTCAAGAAGAAAGTGGAAAACGTGAGGGGGAGCAGGGTGGAGCAGCTTCCCTCGGTGTTATGGGCATTACGCACAACCCCAAACACAGCCACCAACGAGACCCCTTTAAAACTCTCGCATGGATGTGAGGCGGTCTTACCAGTGTAATTCGAGGTCTAGTCACTGCGGGTGGCGGCCGCGGACAAGGGGGGGAGACATGGAGGGGAGAAAATGAGGAGGAGCTGCGACTCTCGTTAGACATGGTAGAAGAACTTCGTGACGTGGCCGCTGTCAGGCAGGAAGAGATCAAGCGAAGGATGGAAAAGTACTTCGATAAGCATGTGAGAATAAAACAGTTCAAGGAAGGGGACTTGGTCCCGAAGAAGGTTGACGCTGCAGGAAGGTCGGCCCCTGTGGGTAAGCTCAACCCTAACTGGGAGGGGCCCTATATTGTAGAAAAGGTCCTGGGGTCAGGGGGATACCACCTCCAGGATGTGGACGGGGTATCCATAAGTCATGCATGGAGCGGGGATGACCTGAAGTGATTCTACCCATAGTGGGGGGCAAGGTTGTAAATCATATTTGTAATAACATCTCTGAGTTTCTTTTCATGATTGGTTTCATTTTGGCTCTTGGAGACCTTTGCACTACCCCGAGCTTGGCTCTGCCCCAGGTAGACCTGTTGCCTGGCTCCTACTAGCTGGCAGGTCCGAAGGCTCGCCTATGGGGGTAAGGGACCCCAAGTGCTGCTCGGCCCTGGGTAAACTCGCTGCCCAGGATCACATTAGCTGGGCAGGGCTGTAGGCACACTAGGGGGAAAGGTTTTGCTCTTGTAGATCTTTGCATTACCCCGATCTTGGCTCGGACCCAGGTAGACCCGCTGTCTGGCTCCTACTAGCTGGCAGGTCCGAAGGCTCGCCTGTGGGGGTAAGGGACCCCGACTGCTGCTAGGCCCTGGGTATACTCGCTACCCAGGCTCACATTAGCTGCGCAGGGCTGTAGGCACACCTGGGGGGAAAGTTTTTGCTCTTGGAGATCTTTGCACTACCCCGAGCTTATCTCGACCCCAGGTAGACCCGCTGCCTGGCTCCTACTAGGTGGTAGGTCCGAAGGCTCGCCTGTGGGGGTAAGGGACCCCGAGTGCTGCTCGGCCCTGGGTAGACTCGCTTCCCAGGCTCACATTAGCTAGGCAGGGCTGTAGGCACACTTATGGGGAAAAGTTTTGCTCTTGGAGATCTTTGCATTACCCCGAGCTTAGCTCGGCCCCAGGTAGACCAGCTGCCTGGCTCCTACTAGCTGACAGGTCTGAAGGCTCGCCTGTGGGGTTAAGGGACCCCGAGTGCTGCTCGGCCCTGGGTAGACTCGCTGCCCAGGCTCTCATTAGCTGGGCAGGGCTGTAGGTACACCTGGGGGAAAAGGTTTTGCTCTTGGAGATCTTTGCACTACCCCGAGCTTGGCTCGGCCCCAGTTAGAGCCGTTGTCTGGCTCCTACTAGCTGGCAAGTCCGAAGGCTCGCCTGTGGGGGAAATGGACCCCGAGCACTACTCGACCACAGGTAAACTCGCTGCTCAGGCTCTCATTAGCTAGGCAGGGTTATAGGCACACCTAGGGGGAAAGGATTGGCTTTTGGAGATCTTTGCACTACTCCGAGCTTGGCTCGGCCCTAGGTAGACCCACTGTCTGGCTCCTACTAGCTGGAAGGTCCGAAGGCTCGCCTGTGGGGGTAAGGGACCACAAGTACTACTCGGCCCTAGGTAGACTTGCTGCCCAGGCTCACATTAGCTGGGCAGGTCTATAGGCACACCTGGGGGGAAAGGTTTTGCTCTTGGAGATCTTTGCATTACCCCGAGCTTGGCTCGGCCCCAGGTAGACCCACTGCCTGGATCCTACTAACTGGAAGGTCCGAAGGCTTGCCTGTGGGGGTAAGGGACCCCGAGTGCTGCTCGACCCCAGGTAGACTCGCTGCCCTGGCTCACATTAGCTGTGCAGGGTTGTAGGCACACATGGGGGGAAAGGTTTTGCTCTTGGAGATCTTTGCACTACCCCGAGCTTGGCTCGGCCCCAGGTATACCCGCTGCCTGGCTCCTACTAGCTGGCAGGTCCGAAGGCTCGCCTGTAGGGGTAATGGACCCTGAGTGCTGCTCGGCCCCGGGTAGACTCGCTGCCCAGGCTCTCATTAGTTGGGCAGGGTTGTAGGCACACCTGGGGGGAAGAGGGTTTGTTCTTGGAGATTTCTTTTGCACTACCCTGAGTAGACGGGGGAGTTGAAAACATGATAGAGACACAAAGCCCCTTGTTGACAGGTTTAGAATTGAATGCTTTCATGCCCTAAGTAGGGAAGGAATGATCCAGACCATTCCCGACAGGCTCTCGGCACATATCTCCCGGCAGGGGTTTTAGCCGAGTCCTCGACAAGGCTCTCGACATGATCAACTGGCTGGGGGCCCCGACGAGCTTAACTCGACAGGGATTCAGGGCGCAACCTCTAAGGAAAGGCTCTCGACATACCCTTTCTGGCAGATGCCACTCAGCCAGCTCTCAGGGTGGAAAGCGGTCGTCACCTAAAAGAGCCTAGGTTTCTATAAAGTTGACAAACATTCCAGTGACAAAGCAGACATTTCCGCATTCAAAAAGAAGAGAAGAAGCAATAAGGGGATTTCGCCCCCTATACAAAAATTACAGTAACTTAGTTCGTAAAGCTTAATTATATCAGAACAAGGTCACACTAAGCGGGAAAGCTAGCGCAAAGGCTATCGGGCTGATTCGCTGGAGTTTCCGCTAGAGCTGCTGCTAGAGGACTCGCCAGAGGATCTGTTAGGAGAGTAGCCAGAGGACTCGCCGGGGTAGCGCCCGATAGTTCTCGCGAGCTCCGCCGCGCCGTCTGCCGGAGAGCCGTCATCTCCCGCAGGGCGGGGAATGGGCTCAAAAACAAAAAAGGCAGGATCCCTCGCGCGGTGAAGGTCTCGCCTCCTTCGTTCAGCAGCCTCAACTCTTGCAAAACTTCGATCACCATCTTCGTTGTTGCTTGCGCATTCTCCTGGATGATCTCGTCTATCTCGTAGGCAGAATAATGATGGCACTCTACCATTTCCTCCTGCTACGGACGATCCTTGGCCAGAGCCAGGGCCTCCTCCAGACGCTTCACCTCGGCCCGTAACACTTGGTTCTCACCCTCGGCGCGGGCTGTTCGTGCGTGAGACAGCTCAATCTCCCCGAGATCCTGCGAGGCGATCCATTTAGGCGAATGACATAAACGAATGGAAGGGAGAGAAACGTTGGAAGGTCCTGCTTACCTCGGGGGTCGAGCGAGTGGAGAGGAGTTGTTGAACGGCAGCTAATTCGGACCTCAGGGCAGCGGCTTCCGCCACCAAGGAATCCCTCACCCTGATCATGTCAATGAAGTTCCGCTCTATGGCGAGGGTGCGGCGCCCGGCCATGTGCGAAAGCTTGACCATGCGAAGCTGGGCCTGGGCGATGTCAAAAACGAGGCCCTTTGTCGTTGTCATGTCGAAGGAGTCGGCGTCTTCCCGGCTGTAGAGGCTATATCCTAGCGTGAAGGCATGGCCAATGACATCGTCCCTCTCCCTCCAGGAGGGGAGAAGGGTATAAACGGCTATACGGTTATTGGTGGAGTCCCACTGGAGCATAGGGAAGCCCTCCGTGCCCTTATACTTGTCACCAAAGCCAAAGTTCTGATGCCCTTTTGGCACCGGACCGCGGGAGGGTTCAGCCGGAATCTCTGCGTCAAGCAGGCCTGCTTACGCCATGCCGGTAATAGAGGAGGTCTCGGCAGGAGTCTCTGATGCAGGCTGGCTTGCATCCGCCCTGGCGGTAGTGGAAGGGATCGCGGTAGGTGTCTCGGCGGGCGCGATATCACCATCTTGCCTTTTTTCGCGGTGGTCGGCTTTGATTTTTTGGAAGCGGGAGCTAGGAGGGATCTTGATTTCCACTTTGGAATGCTCGGTGCGGAGGAAGCTCCAGGCTCTTTCCAGCAGGCGTTGACGACCGCCTTGGCGCGAAGCAAGGCATCGGCAAGCGCCCCTGACTCTTCAAAGGGCTGGTGGATGGGGAGATCTCGCTCACGTGCAAAACCCGTGGTTTTTATAAACCCTTTCCTTCAAAATAAGCTTCTGCAAGATAAATCCAGCGAGTTACCTTCGCCGGGGGTATCGATTGAAGGGCTTCAAGGTCTCGCCGGAGGATGGGCACGTCAAAAACCTTGGAGCCAAAGAATTCAACGAGAGCACCCGCTCGCTCCCCGATAGTTGGAGGCTTGTAAGTCGCGTCATCATATTGAATGGGGGAGAGAGGGACGTTGTTGAAAGGTCCCGAGACGAAGACAAACCTTTCCGCGAAGTGGTGGTGCTTGTTACCAAGACCTGCCGATTTCACCGATTGGCCGGAGAGGAAGACCGACCCTCCCTTGGCTCGGAAGTTGAACAACTTTTGAAAGATCGATAGATTGAACTCGATCCTTTCTGCACGCATGTAGCAGGCTAAAGCGACAAGGAGGGCGATGGAATTGGGATTGAGTTGAGCGAGTACCACCCCATAGCAGCGCAGTGCTTGGCGCACCTCAGGCCAGAGGGGGAGTCGGAGGGACGCTTCGAAATGCTCCAAGGGAATGGCGAGCTCCCCTTCCGACGCGAGGTTCACCCTATCCTCAAGCCCGGGTTTCCGCGCGGTGAACTCCAGTGGGATGTAGTTCTTATTTATGGTGGCGAACTCCGCTTGCGTGAGCCGGCAGGGCGGGAAGTCATGATCGAGGAAGGATTGCACGCACTTGGAGCGGCCCTCGCTCTCTCCTGACATCTTGAAGGAAGGAGAGAAGAGGGGGGACGCAAAGACAAGAGCCCTTGTGCTTTAAGAAAAGGCGAAAGCAATTGACCGATGGATGGAACTTTGGAATAAATATGGGGAATGAGGTAGGTAGTTTGACCTATTTATAGAAAGCAGGGTAATCATGAGTTCTTAAGAAAAATACGGCGGGGAAAAGTCAACGAGTCAACGACTCCGATTCTTCGCTTTACATCCTGTCGCGCCGGCTCTCAATGGTTTGGCGGGAAGCGCTAGCCTTCAAGGGAGGCTGGAGAAAGGGCGAGCAGCCTCAACACGCGAGAAGCATTGAGCAAGACGCATGCATCAGGCATTTGCAAGGTATTAGAACAGCATATAAAAGAGAACTGAAGAAACACAAGTATAGATGGGTTATCGCCCGGCGAGAGCCCCCGACAACAATAGTAAAAATATAATAATATATAATAATAATAATAACAGTAACACACAATGCCTGTAAGAAATTATCCTGCGCTAGAAGTGAAAAGGGGTACAAGCGGAAGAGGTAGGCCAAGAAGATGGGTAAAGGAAGGGATCGCCTGAAGAGCTCAGTATGGCACCCATCGCCATCAACCTAGATCCCGCCGGCCATACCGAGGAGGGTCTCGAGGGTCGAAGAAGGCTGTCAGGAAGGTTAGTCCTCGGTTGGCCAGGAAGAGCTGATCTCGAATCCGCGCGATGTGCCTCCCAGGTGAGGTTTCGCTGGAAGCCGTATCATGGAATCCTGCCCCGCCAAGGAGGTCTGCACAGTCCCGCTCAACGGCCGCCAGTCGGCGCTCCATCGTCTCGTGAATCCTCTTCACCGCTGCGGAATTGGCCTTTTACTGTTGTGCGATCTTCGATAAGACTATCGCGATCCTCCTCCTCTGCTCCTTTCCACTCCTTGGGCCCTCGAAAAAATCTTTCATCTCACTAGCAGAAGGGAGGGGCGAGTCTCCCCCCGTTTCTTCTTCTTCTTCTTCTTCTTCTTCTCCTTCATCCTTTCTAACCTCTCGGTCTTTCGGCTCTAAGGAAACGGGAACAACTAGAATAAGACAAGGGGGGAGGATGATTGAAGAGTGGGGAAGTTCTCGCTTACCTGGAGAGTGAGAGATGTATTTCCCCGACGGGTAGTGAGAAGGGCCAGACTGATCCTCTGCACCTTTTACAAAAAGCAGATGGAGCGGCTTGCCCCATCCCGGGCGAATGGTCCTGCGCTCCGGCGGGCTGGTCTCGCCAAGTGTGGGATCAGGAGCCCCCTCTATAGTCAAAGGTGGGGGTCTCGGCACGGAAGCGGGAGCCTCAGGGTTAGCCCCTTCGGCAACATGGGTGTGTTCTGGTGTCAGATTAGTTCTACCAGCTGGAGGGTAGAGTGGAGCGACCCCTGAAGCGAAAGGCGGATCCTCATGGCAGAATTCGACCACTTCTGTGACCGAAGGAGGAAAGCCGGAGACATCCTTAGGTGTCAACCCCTGTGAAAGGAGTGGTCTTTTTTAACATACGGCTATGAACAAATTCTCGAAATATTCGCACTAGCAGGAAGTGCTAGAGGGCTGAAACATACCTCCGACAGAGAAGCGAGAGAATCGACGCGGCTCGGAGTTGGGGTAGGCGGGTCTCAGTTTTCTCTCAGCAAGTCGCGCCTTACTGTTTTAGCCTTCTTCTTCTTAGGGCGGGAACTCTCGACAGCTGGCTTCTCGACAGTTGGCCTCTCGGCGGCTAGTTTCTTACCGCAGGGCTCCTGACTAATTAGTCTCTCGCCTGGCGCTCTCTCACCGGCAGGCCTTTTGCTCATCAACCAGGGGGCAACCTTGTCACAACGGGCACGAGCTCACGCTTGGGCAGCCGTGAGACAAGCTTGAAGCTCTTTTGAAAGGGGCTTTACTGCGGGTTTGGCGCGCATCTTCACAGATTGGCGGAGGCTCATGTAGGGAGTAAGGATGATAGGGATGGCCTGAGGGGTCAACCCAGCGGCATATTTATAGAGCATAGGTGGGGCCTACTAAGAGATTCTCTGCCAGGTCACCATGTACCCACCAAATATTTGGGGTCGGACGGATCTCTCCGAGCGTAAGGTTGGCGCGCAAAGAGCAGGGATTGTGTACAATCCCATATTCGTTGGGTCGAACCAAGGTCCCCCCCCCCCCAAGGACCTGGAATGGACTAGCTTTGGGCTTCGGAGCATAAGAGCTCTTGCCTAAGAGTAGATGAGAATGATCGTGTCAAGCTCCACCCGAGACCCACTTCTGCCTAGAGGCGGCGAGAAGGCTCGCGCCTCATGAAGGGCGGAAGCGGGCTCGGTCCAGGGGACCCTTCATCTTTTTTTCTTTAGCTCCCACCGAGTGAGAGGCGGGATGGTTCTCGGCATAGGGTTCTCGCCGGGTGGGGGCCAGGGTCTAGGGTGAACTTACCTAGTTACCCTCGGGTAAATGACCTATATGCCCCCGGGGTCTGCATTTAGAATTTCTTAACAACGGGATTAGTCTATTAGCAGACAAGCCAAGGGTATTTTAGTAATTTCAGGTCAGCAAAAACTATAAATAGACCCGCAGGGGCTCTTTAGAAGGCAGCTTTCATTTTCTTCTAAGACTCTCTAGTGCTTTCTGAGGAGCTTCCAGCCCAGCTTTTGGTTTTGGAGGGGAAGCTCACAGAGAACTTCTGGGAAAGAGGTGGGACCTCCCTGCTGAGGCTTTGGGTCATTTCTAGGTCCTTTACAACCAGTTGGGGGTTGAGAGAAGTAGGTGTCGGTTGCCCCCTATTTTCAAACTCTCATTGAGGTCAATTTCTGGCTTCAACATAGATGATCTAAGGTGATATCGCCAGGCGATATCCGGTATCGCCACCAGGCGACAGTGAACTGAGCAGTTATATCTTTATCTCCATGCGACGTGTAGTTACACTTGATGTCGCCCGACGACATTGATATTTCCAGGCAACAACCCACGATTGGCCATGACCGATCTGTTATGCGAAAATTAGGAATACGTAGGACACATGGAAACTCAAGAGGATATCGCTGGCTGGTGATATCTAGTGTTACCAGGCGATGTTGATAAAATATAAATGCAACTCATTTTTTATGGAGATTATGAATTACAAAAGTTGGAGTGTTCCTTCTGTGCAACTATTCTAGAGAGCTCCAGCAACCAGAAAACTCCATTCTCCCAAGAAGGTTCAAGCGCAAAAGAGCGATGATTCATATACGACATCTGAAACAACTTTGACAAGAATTCACCGGCATCTTCAACGCTTCAGTGAGAGAGAGTTTTTAATTCTAAAGTTTATACTTTGTAATTTGTCATTATTTTCATTGTAACTGATAAAGGAAATCGCCACCTTATGCATGACGTCTAAGTCCTTGCGTGGCTTAGGAGAGAATCACTGTCTTGTGCGTGGCATCTAGGTCCTTGTGCGGCTTAGGGATTATCACTGCCTTATGTGCAGCGATTAGATCATTGTTAGATTTAGGGGGAGGCTAGTAGCAAGATCTAGGGAGAGATACGCTTTAGCCTACCGGTTCTTGTAGAAGGACTGTCGAAATCAAAAGTAGACTATATTTTTCATAGCCTTAATCTCTAGCTTCTTAGAGATATACTATATTCTGTTTTATCACTTTTGAAATAAAATATTATCATTTTTGTTCTTATATGTTTCTAAGTCTATAGTTTTGTCTATGAAAAATTAGTTTTGATTTCTTTAATTATTTCACCAAATAAACTATGTTTAAAAAATAAATATTGTTAATCCTTATTCACCCCCACCCCCTATAAGGGCGCCTCACAATCCAACAATGAGCATGACTCACTTGCTCCCCACGCACGTTCGTTCTTTCTCATCTGTTTTTACGCCTCACCAAGGCATTTCTTCCACCTCCACTCACGCTTTCCGGAATCCCTCAGTTTGCCCCCGCTTTAGATACCATAACTTTGTTCCACTCTAAAGTCCATGATTTTCTCTCGCTCCGGCTCTAAATACCGAGGACTTGGGGGGGTAAATGATGGGGTCTCATATAATTTATTAGAAAACTAGTGTGCAATTAACAGGATCGCCATAACCCCCACTAATTTAGTGAGGGGTTACATGGGCAACTGCCCCGCGCGTGATCAGTGTGCCCGATCGGCGCGTGATCCACACGCCAAAATCCTGCAACCAATGAAACTTCTCACGATCGGCCGACCGCCGCCACCGCCTAGCCAACCTCCTTAAGGCAAACACTGTGCACTACCCGGTTGGCCTCCAGGAGGCCGGTGTCGAGCGGCCTCTGCTCGACCGACCTCCGAGAGACTGGCGCCAAGCATAAACTGCCCAGCCTCCATGAGGCCGACGTCGGGCGGCATTCACCCTACCAAACTCCATGAGGGCGGTGCCGGGCGTTGTCTGATCGGCCTCCATAAGGCCGGTGTCAGGCGACCTTTACCCGACCGGCCTCCATGGGGCTGGTGTCGGGCGCCACCCAGATGGCCTCCACGAATCCATCACTGGGAGGCCTCTGCCTGGACGGCCTCCATGAGGCTGGCGCCAGTCGGTCTGCCTCCATGAGGCCGATGCCAAGCGGCCTTCTCCCGTCCAGCCTCTGTAAGGCCGACGCTGGACACCGCTCGGTCGATCTCTACGAGGCCATCACCGACTGGCCTCTGCTCGTCCGGCCTCTGTGAGTTCGGTGCTCAGGCTCTGCTCGGTCGACCTCCATCGAGCAGCCTCCCCTGGCTGACAACCTTAAGGTCGGCAGCCACCCGGTCGACCTCCCTCAACCGACCTCCCTCAGCCGACCGCCCAGTCGGCATCCTCTGGACGAGTCTCCCCGATCGGCATTCTCTCGACTACCACCATCTGATCGACATCCTGCAATTGCAGTCATCCCTTACACGAGTAACCACCCGCGTAACCACCGATAGTGGTGGGTGCGAATAGCCAAAACAGTAGCGGTCTGCGAGAAATCAAAATTATAAAAATAATACGCGACTTAAACTATATTAAATACAACCTGCAATTAGTATTTTTGATGGTAACAGTCTGAGGATAGTCGTATAACTAACGTAACCACTTTTAGAGCATATAAATAGAACCTCAGACCCCTCTCATTTTTAACTTTCTCCTCCCAGTCTTCTCCTCCTATAGGGTAGAGCTCTGCAAAAATCCTCCTACGAGCCACCTCCCTACAAGTGCTTCAGAAATTTGTCTAAGCCCACGACGCTCCCACGTGTAAGATATTCAGACGACTCCGTCAAGAATTCTCCTACATGTGAGGCATTCTACAAGTCTTTCTCAGCGATTTACTTATGTGCCCCGCTCTAGCACCTTGCATCCAAATGACGGTTGAAGGTGCACGACACCCCCAGAAAGAGTCAAATATTAAGTTTAGCAAGTGGCGGTCTGTCGTCCTCCAAACTTTGTTCTGATTCTCTCATCTCCTGACAAGGAGTGGCTTGTCGCCCTCAATTTCTCCGATATCTTATACACTGCTAGAAATAGTGAAGTTTGATTAGCACAGAATCGGTCACGTGTTTTTTTATCCAGTTTACGGGTTTTCCATGTTAAAAATCGTGTTGCACATTTACTTATTTACTCTGTAACTGTTTGCGCTCTCGACTGCTCTATGGTCTAAGGCGGCCAAGTTTTGTTTGGTCTACCAGGAGCCTCAAGTGACCTGTAAAAATAATATTTTAATTTTGATATGGATGGAATATAGGATTTTGGAAATTGTATTGTTTGAAGGCTTTCATCATATTTGTTGTTGTTGTGCTTCGGGTTGTGACCCTTTTATAAGAAGTGTCTGACATAGTCATTCAAGACAACTTCTTGTTGTTGTCAGAAGTGTCTGGCATAGTTGTTCGAGACAAACTCTTGTTAGAGAGTTGTATCCTTGTTTTTTTTCATATCCTACATATGTCAAAGATAATTTTTATCAATTGGGTATATAGATATATTTCAACCAATAGGGTAGATGAGAACTCTTGGGTCTTAAACAGACTAGTGTGTTTATGAGACTATTGGGTCATATTTGTGGTATGGGCACTTTTACCCGCAAATTTCCTGATAGATGATGATTATTTTCTTTATCCTTTTTATCAAGCTTTTTGATGAATTTAATGGTTCCCTCATCAACTGGATTATTATACTGGTCGTCTATTTTATTAGTAGCCAAAAATCTTTGGCGTGTACAATGTTATTTGTAAAATTTGAAGTGTTGCCTCACCTGATTTTTGAGCTTAAAGACGTGTCTTCGATCTTATTTTGGTTTGCAGTCGTAATAGAATTACCTAAAGCTATAAAAATTCCCTCTGACATTGCTATTTTTTAGAAAACTCTTTAATAAAAATTTGAAGGTCCATATCATTCAGAAAAGAATTAAAATTCAGAATTCTAGGTTGTATTATTTTTTCAATAACGACTTCATATAATGTTGTAGAATTCTTTAGCGTAATAGAGCTAAATGTTGTGGTATCTTTTACGATTATACAATATTTTTATTGAATTCCAAGGACCTTTGATCAAGTGATAGTGATCATCGAGATATATTTTAAGTTTAATGGGAGTGTAATTTCTTTTGTTATATTTTGGTCATTAACGCTTACATGGTAGTTTGGGTGTATATTGACTCAAAAACTCTATTTTCGAGATTCAATTTTGCTCCTGCTAAAAGGTTGTTTATAATACGCTCATTTCGAAAGATAACTAAAATAGGGCTATTTAATCCAAATTGAAATAATCCAGTTATTTTTAGTTGAATTCATCATACATGTAGATAATTTTTATGAGGGTATTGTTTCTTTAATTTGTTCAGTTTATTTATATCTAAAAGTTGAATGAATTGGAATTTTCTCATTCCTTAAGTTTTATATTATCATGCATGCGCTCGATTATATAGGCATTTTTGTTTAGAATCTCAATTTCCAATTATTTTTTATATATTTTATTTTTATGTTTTTGGTATGATGGCTTTTAGGTGCTCAGCATCTTCATCGGTTATGATATATTCTTCTCCAATACTATCTACGAGTGTACTATTGGTTGTTTATTCATAAGTGTTCATTAGAATATTTAAGGATGGTGACTCAAAAGAGTTAAAATTATATCTGCTCTTTTTTGGAAAACGTTCATATGTTTCATTTAGAATAATTTTCTTTATCATAGGTTAATCTTCATATTTAAGGATTATTAATAATGCTACACGATCACCTTGTTCAATTTGAATATTGTCAATTGCCATATTTTTAGTTATGATGGTTGACATTTGTGTATCGGATAGGCGAATTATGGTACTTGTAATCAATAATTATTTTTTCACGATAAAATGTCTATTAATAATGAGACGGAAATATTCTAGGGGAATGGTGATTTTGAGATCGAGGGGTATTTCACGCATATGATATCAGACTATTGTAACATTAATGCTAGCAAATAAAGTGTATCTTGGAGAAGTCATGTCTTCTCTTTGCGGATATATGACGTATTGTGATGTTAATTCGATATAAATGTTATTTAAAGTTAGATTTAAGGTGATCATGTTTATTTTAATTTTTCAATATATTTTTTAAATCTAAATATACAGATTTTAATTCATATATTGATGATTCGTCACTTTGGATGTCTTTTATATTATTCGTATTGATATCGCGATCATGGAGGTTTGTTATGAAAATTTTCTTTATTGTGCTGGGGCATTCATTTGTGTAGTGACCATATAGTTGGCATTTGAAGCATTTGCAAATTTTTATTTTTGGTTATATAATTTTCTTTTTTTGAAAATTATTATCTTTTTTTAAAATTTTACTCTAAATCTGAATTCCATTTTTTCTGAGTTATTTTATTTCTTGCTCGTTGATGTGATTGGTACCCAGGGGTGCGTATGTGATATAAATTTGTTTCCTCATCGTATTTTTTACAATAGTTTTGTCCTAATTTTGAAGAGGCGATTTGATCCAATATTTATTTTAAGGCTTTTACTTGCTCATAGTAGTCATTTATTATTTTCATACATGATTTTTTGAGAAATCCAGTGTTATGAGGGCAAACTGTATTTGTTTTGCGAAGTTTGTTATATTTTTCTTCGATTAAGGTGTTTTAGGGTGCTGAAGTTTTTTGAAAAAAAATTTTTATCCAATTTTTTTTTTTGATGTCATTTAGTTCAAATATGTAGCCAAGATATGTAGCATCACATTCTTCTAGCATATAGATGTCACATAGTTGCAATTTTAATAATAGTGTTTCTATATTTCATATGTCTATTAGACTAGATCCTATAAGATCAGCATATAAAATTGAAACTAACCTATTAATCATATTTTCTTTTGTGGTGCAAATCTAATATTTTGAATTTTCAGGATGCATGTTATCAAAATTTTTAAGCCAGCCAAAGAGAATTTGATGCGATTTATTTTGCTCTATGTAAAAACTATGTGGATAGGCATAAACTAGATTGATTTTAATCTCAGGCAAGTGCACCTATCGATCATAGTATAGGAGAAATCTACATCTCGTGTCGTATTCCACAGGGTCTTTTCAAGTACTCGTACTCACTCTCACTCTATTATCGTACCTATAATTAAAATTGAGTGCTACCCTAAATTAACCTAACTATGACTACTTAGATAAAGTTACATTGGAGAATTAAGGATAGTAAAAAGCAGAAAATCTAAGAATAATCACATGAGAATAATTACTCATTAATTCAATTCTATGTAATCACGTAATAACAAGATTATCAAATTCGTTGTATTGTAAGGGTTAAACATTTATCGAAATCTCTCTCGAGCAATTCAATACCTGAACTTTAGTTAAGTAAATTTTCTCTCGAACAATTCACAAAACTCAAATTTGCATTAATAATAAGAAACCCTATCTAATATATAGATTCATGAAATCCTATCTCTAAGATACCATGAGTCCAATTATCTGTATTACTATTATACAAACAACATATTTCTCGATCATGCAATTTGAAATACAGAGAGAATGGATATTAGAACATGAACATATAAACATCATCACAAACATCTAATTTCTCAATCTAGAAGTTTGGGATTCAAATAAAACAAGTTCTAATTTCAAGTCTAACATCAATCTCATTGTTAGAACGTATACATACGAATAAAATACCACAAATATGACATAAAAACTAACATACATGATTACCTAATTGTTCAAAAAAATAAGTCTCATACGAAATGTAAAAAATAAAGTTAGATCCACTAAGAGAAGGGGAAGATTAAAAGAGATACATGAAGATTAAAAGCATACAGATTATCTCCTTCGATCTACCCTCCGCCGAATGCTCTACTTTCGTCTTCCAGAAGTTCTCCAAGTTCTTCAATCCAAAAAGTACCCATTTTATTTTTCCTACAGGTTTTTATAGTCTCCTTGCAAATAGAGTCGAACACGGGTTCTAACACGGCCGTGTCACTGGCCGTGTGGGCGGTTCTAAGGGAGTTGAAAACGAAAAGATGTGTCTAGTCATGGGCCGTGTCATTTGACACGGCTGAGCACACAGCCGTGTTGTTCTTCGTGGCTCCACACATGACTTGGTTTAACAGCAGGCCCGATAAGGACACAGGTAGGGACACGGCCGTGTGCCTACCCTTGTAGTGCTCTGACTTATCTTCCAATCCTCGTGATCTTTTCCGATAAGGACACGGGTAGTGACATGGGCATGTTACTACCCGTGTGTGCCCAATTCCAGTTCTGTCCTCAGTCATGTTGGATCTGTGAACTCCTCTGTTTGCTCCAAGACTTTTAGTTCCAAGGACTTGCAATACCTACATTAAGAAGATGAATTAATAAATAAATAACTTAATACAAGAAGTAAAGGAAACTCTATACTGTGCTCTTCTACTCATGACAACTCGTATTCTTAATTATTTTCGCACAATTATAATGACTGGAGGTATAAAATAGTGGACATGATTACAAATATGATAGTAAAAAAACATATATAATTGTACTCATCAAATACCCCCAGACTTAAGTGTTTGCTTGTCCCTAAGCAAACTAATTCAAAAATTTGGAAATAATGATAGGTAATTAATTTTTTCGCAAGCTCATTGCCATTAATTCAAGGAGAAATTTGATGTTGTAATTGCATAGGAAATAGTATAGTAGACTTTTCTAAATATAACTTTATCTTAAAATTCCTCTCACATACCTCTTAACTACCTTTTCACTCATTCCTGGAAATAGAATTATAATCATCTATAAATGTGAGGAGAAAATAACAATCTTAATAAGTTAGGCATTAGTGTTTCAAAATTTAATAGTATCAATATTGATAGTCATAAGCTTGCCTTTTCACACTCTCTTCACAGCACTAGTTAAAATTAGTAAGCTTGGATCCTTAGGACTTACATTTTGATGTAAATTTTTTTTTTGGCTTAGGATAATGATTATAGGTGGGGTAATCAAAGATAAATTCGATGGTTCATATCACACCTAGATAACAATTGAGCCTCTTTCAGGGTAATTACCCTAATACACATCAATATTATAAAAGCACCCCCAGACTTCACAATTATTATACTTCTAACATTTTTTCTTTCTTTTTTCTTTCTGATGGATACTATATATTTTTGTTAGTTTTTCTTATCCAAGGGACCATAGTAGGGATCATTTCGAGTGGGTGTACATACACTCAAGCCACATATCACTATATTTTTTTTAAGTGTCCATAGTTGGGATCATTCTGAGTGGGTGTACACGCACTCATGCCACATATCACTATAAACAAACTCATTCCATGAAGGGGTCAATGATATATGTGCTAATAGGTAAGGATTTTTGGCCTCGGTAAATTTTAGTAGAAGAGTATCAAAATGCATAGGGAGTAGGTTCGAATTGGGTGTGCAAGGGTATAATGTTTAGGATTTTGGGCTTGCAAAGCTCAAGCTATCCAAAGGGAGTCCTAAGTCATTTTCGACATAACTAATTAAATTATATGAATGTTTTGAGGATCACTATGGGCAAGTTCTGGAGACCAATAAAGGGTATTCTTCATTTTGAATCTCTAATACAAAATTATCAAACTGTTATACTCATCGACTCGCTTTATTATAGATAATTATATTTCCTAAAAAAGAGTGATTATTAGTTAATAATATAGAGGATTAATCCTAAAAATAAGGTATATAGAGAAAATTAAACAAAAGAATTTTTATACATAATTACTAAACAATAAATTTGACCACTCAATGAGTGTACTTTAATTCATTTTAATCAGCTTGCGAAGGCAAATTAACTAGTTATAATCTCAAATGAGTGAAATAATGAAAGCTTAGAAAGAAGCAACAAAAAAAATTTTAAATTTGGGTAATGGGGGGGGGTTAACAATAATGAGTACTATGCTAGCAAAAATATAACCAAATGCAATCATGTCCAGACATATGAAATATTAAAATTGAACTACATCCACCCCCATACTTAAAATTTGCAGTGTTCTCAATGCAATGTAAAGAACTGAGAAAACAAAGACACCAATATGTAAAAAAAACTGGCTATCAATAAAATAAAAGAGTCTCCTTCAAATTACAGCATAGATGAGTACTGGAAAGCAAATCATAGAACATCTGCAGTGGTATGACTAAATATATAATAAAAAATACTGAGAAATCAAAAATAATAAGCAGGGGGAGTAGAATCTAAAGGATCGTCGGGGAGGTGAGAGGTGCTGGGAGCTGCCGTAGGTGGACTGGAAATCCCTAGTGTACAACCCCGTAGCCGGGCGAGTGGGACCCTCCCCAAATGTCAGCCTAGGGGCATGCTATGAGCGACATTTTGGTACAGCCGCGTTCGGAGACGTGCGAGTGCTCGTGCGTGCGTGCGAAGGTTCCATGGGCATAATCTTTTAATATATAATATATATCCTTAGTATTATAATATATATTATATATATATATATATATATATATATATTATTAGATATTATGGATTATAATATAGATATGAGGAGATGGGATTGGACAGGAAAAAAGAAAAGCAGGAAAAGAAATAAAAAAGAGAATAGAAAAAGGGCAGAGAGAGGGCTCGGGACAGCAGGAAAGATAAGGAAGAAAAATAGAAGCGGGGTAGGGTGGGGGGTTACAGCAGCAATCGGGGGAAAATGAAAGAGCAGAGGAGAAAGAGAGAGGAGGAGATCGGGGGGATTTTCTCCCGCTAGGGCTCGGCCAAGCAGGGCCGCTGCCGCCGTCGCCCCATTTCCTGCTCTCTCCCGTCGCCGGCAAGACAGCGCAGCCGCCGCCCCCTCCCTCTCTCGCCGTCTCGGAGCAGCACAGCCACAACCCCGACCGCCCCTTCCTTGCTCCTTCTCTCCCGTCGCCGGCAAAGCAACGCCGCCGCTACGCCCTCCCTCTCTCACCCTAGGCCTGGGGCAGCAAGGGGACGCCCGCCTCCTCTCTCCCTCCGGCCACCGCCCGGGCTAGGGCACGGCCTCTTTCGTTCTCTCCCGCCGCCGCCTGAAGCAGCAGGGCAGGGCTGCCATTTTCCCCTCTCTCCCATCGCCGGCAAAGCAGCAGCCTGGGCGAGGCTCGGCCTGGAGCGAGGCTCGGCCTGGAGCGAGGCTCGGCCTGGAGCGAGGCTCGGCCTGGAGCGAGGCTCGGCCTGGAGCGAGGCTCGGCCTGGAGCGAGGCTCGGCCTGGAGCGAGGCTCGGCCTGGAGAGAGGATCGGCCTGGAGAGAGGCTCGGCCTGGAGCGAGGCTCGGCCTGGAGCGAGGCTCAGCCCGGGTGAGGCTCGGCCTGGAGCAAGGCTCGGCCTGGAGTAGAGATCGACCACCGACGCGGCCGCATGCAGCAGGATCGACCCGGAGCTCCTCTCCCGCCCTCGCCGCCAAGCACGCGACAAGGGTAACGATGTTTCAACTTGGGCATGTGAAGCCCTCAGTTTACATATTTGCACGGAAGCCCCTCTCCACCAACGGGTGGGGGAAGGGAGCTCCCCGACGGGTTGACGTGTACGTCCCCGCAGTTAATTGCATTAGTGACCGGAAGCGTGAGTACGGGTTTAGGCATGCTGTGTGAAGCCCATCCGGACGTGTGAGCCGGATTGGTGATATTCTGGGGTTCCCGGAGAAGACTCCGAGGAAGTTGTTTATTAGCCGCTTGCAGGGGATGCACGCCACAAGCCCCAAAAGAGGGGATGTGTGCAATATGTTTGACCCGCTTATATTAGCCGACCGATGACTAGTTGGCCGCTGCTCGTCGAGACGTTGGCATACAGGTGTTGCAGTACCAAGCGGGGAATGACGGGCTTAAGCCCAAGCTTGTGCCGACCCACGAAGGCCCTTTTGTTTATATTTCTGGTCTGCGTGTCGAGTATGGAATTTATATTCCTGTAATATTCTTTTATATCTGTGATGCTCTGTGAATATAGTTTACTCCTCCTGTCTTGGGCGAGCGGCGTGTTCGTGAACCGCTCCCCCGTGTGGGCCCCGAGGTATAGATGCCGGGAAGCCCCTGATGGCCCGTTGCCATCCTTTCAGAGTAGCGGAGTTCCGCTGTTGGCGGCCCAATTGGGGCTGCGTAGAGTAGGGCTGCTGGGCGGTTTTGCGCCAATAGTAAGGCGGGCGGGGAATATTTTACATAGACCCGAGGTGGCACCTCTAGTTTGGGAGTGGATCTCGAGATCCTCCTTGGATTTTCCGGTCGGCCAAGAGAGCCCTCCGAAGGTGCCTTAGCTCAGCCCTTGGCTTGGGAGGGGAAGAGTTAGTTAGTCTTCCGGGTATGCGGTGGGTCCTCCATGCTGAGACCTTGGGTATGTCCCTGGTATTCCTGGTCTTGTGCCTAGATCATTTGCTTGAGGGTAGTAGGTGCGCGGTCACCCCTTCCCCAAGGGTCGAACTTCACATGAGACTGATTTTCCGGTTTCAACATTTTGGTGCGGTGAGCGTGGAGAGTGACCAGCACAGAAGAACTCAAGCGAACGTCATGGCTATAGAAGTGGAACTAGGTGACGACCATGGTCATGCGTTGATACTTTGTGTGTGAGTTCCTCATACTCAGAGTTGTCCCCTCTCATAGCTGTTGTTTGAATCCCATAACATTCGAAGTAAGATTTGCACCTATTTGAAGCGCTTCTACCTATGAAAACTCGTGTATCCCCACTTATTACATCAACGAGAAACCTGGAGGTTATTGTCTTCAAGATCGAGTAAGAGAGCAGCTGAGAGGCATTAGGAGCCGGGGTGACCGGAAAGGGTTCCCTCCCTAGCGGTAATATGTTATCTCCTCCTAATAATTCAGTAGCGGTCAAGTTTTCTCTTTATTACCGACTCGCCTCGAGCTTCTGAGGGCTTCAAGGGTTAGCCTCGCGATCGACTCCGGAAGCCAAACGTCCAACCTGTTCCTTTTAAATAGCCTAGTTCGGACGATGGGACGGTGCCGAGGGACTTTAAGCGCTATTGTAAGACCGAGCCTCTGCACTGACGGCCGAGATCAGCTCCACCCTTGCACGCCGGCCTATGTCCTCCCGATCGCACCTCTCCTCCGACTAGAGGAATTATCAGGAACGAGCCTAGACGCTAACCTCCCAGATTTGATAAAGGGCCGATCTCTCCAAGAAATCACATGTGACATGGCGGAAAGTGATCTTTGTCATTAGATCAGGATACGAAACGTTCAACCTGTTCCTTCTAAATAGCCCAGTTCGGATGATGGGATGATGCCTCGGGACTCTAAGCGCTATTGTAAGACCGAGCCTCTGCACTGACGACCGAGATCAGCTCCCCCCTTGCACATCGGCCTATGTCTCCCCGATTGCATCTCTCTTCCGATTGGAGGAATTATTAGGAACAGACTCGGACGCCAGCTTCCCAATTTGATGACTTCCAGATCATCTCTCTTCCGATGCGTCCTCCATTTGTAAAAGCATCAGTACAATTAACTCTCCAACACCTCTTAAGTAAACATGATGTCTCCATCTCGAGCAAAGTCAAGTCGGGTAGTTTTGGACCCCGAGCAGATCCCGCTGTCAGGCTCTCATCTAGCTGGTAGGGCCGGAAGTCACTCGGTGTCATCCGTGGGCCTCGAGCAGATCCCGCTGTCAGGCTCTCACCTAGCTGGCAGGGCCGGAAGTCACTCGATGACGGTAGTTGTGGACCCCGAGCAGATCCCGCTGTCAGGCTCTCATCTAGCTGGCAGGGCCGGAAGTCACTCGTTGTCATCCGTGGGCCTCGAGTAGATCCCGCTGTCAGGATCTCACCTAGCTGGCAGGGCCAGAAGTCACTCGATGGCAGTAGTTTTGGACCCCGAGCAGATCCCGCTGTCAGGCTCTCATCTAGCTGGCAGGGCCGGAAGTCACTCGGTGTCATCCGTGGGCCTCGAGCAGATCCCGCTGTCAGGCTCTCACCTAGCTGGCAGGGCCGGAAGTCACTCGATGGCGGTAGTAGTGGACCCCGGGTAGACTCGCTGTCAGGCTCTCATTAGCTGGCAGGGCTGTAGGCACACCTGGGGGAAAGGATTGGTTTTTGGAGGTTTTTGCAGGACCCCGAGTGATGCTCGGCCCCGGGTAGACTCGCTGTCAGGCTCCCACTAGCTGGCAGGGTTGTAGGCACACCTGGGGGGTAAGGGAGAGAGTTTGGAGTTTGGAGAGAGAGTTTCGATATTTTGCAGGGCCCCGGGTAGACTCGCTGTCAGGCTCCCACTAGCTGGCAGGGCTGTAGGCACACCTGGGGGGTAAGGGACCCCGAGTGCTGCTCGGCCCCAGTAGACTCGCTGTCATGCTCTCACTAGCTGGCAGGGCTGTAGTCACACCTGGGGGGAAGGACTAGCTCAGCGTGTACAAGAGGATACAGAAGATACGGCTTTGTTGTTTCGCGATATCACGAGAAATTGTATACTTGTTGTAAGTATTAGTATAAGGGCAATTCGATAGCAGTGAGCCAAAGGGTATCGAGTGATTCAAAAGATCAGAAAGGTCGTGGAGAGATCGATGCTCCAAGCGCAGATTTCAGTTTCTCTCAAACTTTTTTTTTGGCTCGGCTCCCACTCGCCGGATACGTTTGGTTGGATGATTCTTTCCGAGCTTGTGCCAAGCTCGAAAAGAGCGGGGATTGTGTACAACCCCGTAGCCGGGCGAGTGGGACCCTCCCCAAATGTCAGCCTAGGGGCGTGCTATGAGTGACATTTTGGTACAGCCCCGTTCGGAGACGTGCGAGTGCTCGTGCGTGCGTGCGAAGGTTCCATGGGCATAATCTTTTAATATATAATATATATCCTTAGTATTATAATATATATAATATATATATATATATATATTAGATATTATGGATTATAATATAGATATGAGGAGATGGGATTGGACAAGAAAAAAGAAAAGCAGGAAAAGAAATAAAAAAGAGAATAGAAAAAGGGCAGAGAGAGGGCTTGGGACAGCAGGAAAGATAAGGAAGAAAAATAGAAGCGGGGTAGGGCGGGGGGGGGGGGGGGGGGGGGGGGGGGTACAGCAGCAATCGGGGAAAATGAAAGAGCAGAGGAGAAAGAGAGAGGAGGAGATCGGGGGGATTTTCTCCTGCTAGGGCTCGGCCAAGCAGGGCCGCCGCCGCCGCCGCCCCATTTCCCGCTCTCTCCCGTCGCCGGCAAGACAGCACAGCTGCCGCCCCCTCCCTCTCTCCGCCATCTCGGAGCAGCACAGCCACAACCCCGGCCGCCCCTTCCTCGCTCCTTCTCTCCCGTCGCCGGCAAAGCAACGCCACCGCCGCGCCCTCCCTCTCTCGCCCTAGGCCTGGGGCAGCAAGGGGGCGCCCGCCTCCTCTCTCCCCTCCGGCCACCGCCCGGGCTAGGGCACGGCCTCTTTCATTCTCTCCCGCCGCCGCCTGAAGCAGCAGGGCACGGCCGCCATTTTCCCCTCTCTCCCGTCGCCGGCAAAGCAGCAGCCCGGGCGAGGGGCTCGGCCTGGAGCGAGGCTCGGCCTCCCAGCGCCGGAGCGAGGCTCGGCCTGGAGCGAGCTCGGCCTGGAGCGAGGCTCGGCCTGGAGCGAGGCTCGGCCTGGAGCGAGGCTCGGCCTGGAGCGAGGCTCGAAGGCGTCGGCCTGGAGCGAGGCTCGGCCTGGAGCGAGGCTCAGCCTGGAGCGGGCGAGGCTCGGCCTGGAGCAAGGCTCGGCCTGGAGTGGAGATCGACCACCGACGCGGCCGCATGCAGCAGGGATCGACCCGGAGCTCCTCTCCCGCCCTCCCCGCCGCGCCGCCAAGCACGCGATAAGGGTAACGATGTTTCAACTTGGGCATGTGAAGCCCTCAGTTTACATATTTGCAGGGAAGCCCCTCTCCACCAACGGGTGGGGGAAGGGAGCTCCCCGACGGGTTGACGTGTACGTCCCCGCAGTTAATTGCATTAGTGCCCGGAAGCGTGAGTACGGGTTTAGGCATGATGTGTGAAGCCCATCCGGACGTGTGAGCCGGATTGGTGATGTTCTGGGGTTCCCGGAGAAGACTCCGAGGAAGTTGTTTATTAGCCGCTTGCAGGGGATGCACGCCACAAGCCCCAAAAGAGGGGATGTGTGCAATATGTTTGGCCCGCTTATATTAGCCGACCGATGACTAGTTGGCCGCCGCTCGTCGAGACGTTGGCGTACAGGTGTTTGCAGTACCAGGCGGGGAATGATGGGCTTAAGACCAAGCTTGTGCCGACCCACGAAGGCCCTTTTGTTTATATTTTCGGCCTGCGTGCCGAGTATGGAATTTATATTCCTGTAATATTCTTTTATATCTGTGATGCTCTGTGAATATAGTTTACCCCCTCCTCCTGTCTTGGGCGAGCGGCGTGTTCGTGAACCGCTCCCGCCCCCCGTGTGGGCCCCGAGGTATATCCTTTAGAGCTTCCTGGAAGCCCCTGATGGGCTGTTGGCCCGTTTCCATCCTTTCAGAGCAGCTAGGGGAGTTCTCTCCTCCTGTTGGCGGCCAATTGGGGCTGCGTAGAGTAGGGCTGCTGGCGGTTTTTGCGCCAATAGTAAGGCAGGCGGGGAATATTTACATAGACCCGAGGTGGCCTCCTAGTTTGGGAGTGATCGCTCGAGATCCTCCATGAAGATTTGCTTCGGGTCGCCAAGAGAGCCCATCCGAAGGTGCCTTAGTTCTCGAGATCCATGGTCTTGGGAGGGGAAGAAGTTAGTATAGTCTTCCGGGTATGCGGCGGGTCCTCCACGCTGAGACCTTGGGTCTGTCCCTGGTATTCCTGGTCTTGTGCCTAGATCGTTTGCTTGAGGGTAGTAGGTGCGCGGTCACCCCTTCCCCAAGGGTCGAACTCCACATGAGACCGATTTTCCGGTTTCAACACCTAGGTGGTCTCTGATCTGAATGATGGCGTCCTCTATTTGCTTCTGAGATGCCTCGATACGTTGTAAGCGCGGTGAGAGCTCAGTCTCATAGAAGTGCTGGAAGTCACGCGAATACTGCGAGCAAGATCGAGGAGGAGGGGCAGAAGACTCTCCCTGAGTATAAGTAGAGCGGGGTGGAGGCACCAAAGGCTCATCAAGGCCAGGATCGACATCAGCGTCATCATCTTCATCATGAGGAAACTGAGGTCCGCACTTCACAATGGAATAAATGGGTCCACCCTAACCCTAACGAGCGGCGACAAGGCGGAGTCATTGGAGTGAATCCATCGTGATAGGGACGGTCTTCATTACCATGGTCATTAGGGGAAGGGACAAAAAGATGTTCATGTTCTTAGCCAGGCGCATAATGTGGGGTGCTACACAAATAGACCCAATATGTGAGTTATCAGCCTGATGAAGGATGAACTGCGCTAACATAAAACCCAGATGAATTTGTTAGCGCGATGTCATGCTATAGAGATATAACATGTCTTGCCTACTCACGACATCGAATCTTTCGCCCCGGCCACTCAAGGTGTGACTCAGAAGATGATGTATGTAGTGGAGAGCGGGAGAAATCAACTTAGAAGCCTTAGACCTCTTGGCCTCAAATGGGGATATGTCGAAAGAGAGCCGAGCCCAAATATTGGCGGCATGATCACGAGAAGGGAGATCAAAGTTGAGGTCGGAGTAAGTAGTACTATAGAGGAACGAGTCCTCTTAGACCCCTAAATATTGGATGAACTGGAGAAGAGAGAGGGTATAAGTAGTTCCCGCTACTCGAAATGAAATTACCCCCTCTTGTGTGTTAGCATGCTCAGTGAAAGTCGACCTAAGGTTTAAGTAGAAGGAAGACATGAACTCTAAAGTGAGCTCCTTAAATCCCAACTCCTCAATACAAAAAAATTGGTCCCACCCTGTTACAGAAATTAAATCGTGAACGTCCGCGGCTAAATGAATCTTCTCTAACACGCTCCAGTCAATAGTTCAAATATCATGAACTTTTTTTTGACTGGAGCCGATTATAATAGTTAAGATGCGTCGGATCTGTAAACTCCTGTGGCGCAGCATTGTCACGTCTTTCCGTAGATAATGCAGTGATATTTGGGCGATGATGGCGTCCCCCTTGTGCACGTCCCGTTGGCATGATCTGCATCCAAGCAGAAGGATTTTTTTTAGAAATGAAAAGGAAAAAGAGGGGGAAAATGAGGAAAGAAAAAAAATGAGAATGTGAGAACAAGAGGAAGGAGAAGAGAGTGGAGAAGAAGGAAAAATAGAAAAAATAAGGACATAATCAAAAAACCTTTTTACCTAGGAGGATAGATTGCGAAGAGAGGAGGCGAATCTGCGAAGTTTGGAGGTAGAAGCTTCAAACCCGAGCTCTGGCCTTGGAGGAAATGGGTGCTGGAAGGTAGGGCTGAAACCAGGAGGTGGAGAGGAAGAAGATGACACGGCCTTTTATAATAGTCAAACACGGGTTGACACACAGGCGTGTGTGCACCTGTGTTTGAGAATCTTTTACAGCGTGGAACACGGGCTGTGAAAAGACGTGCGGTCAAACTAGCGGGAAAGCAGCGCGCGAGGCGGATACGGCCCACAACACGGTGTGTATGGACTCGTGTCCTTCTCGGGCACTGTGATTCGTCAAGCGCAGAATCTGCACATGGCTTAACACACAGTTGGGTAGGTAGCCGTATCCTTCTCGGGATGAGGGAAAATGTCGATCTCAGAATATGGCACACGGTCACCAACACGGGTGTATTGTAACCCGTGTCCTACTCGGGTGGATTATGAGAAAAGTGGCATTATAATGACACACCAATGCACACGGGTGTGTGCCAACCCATGTGCTTCTCAGGATGATTCTTTCCTACTTCGGGCTTCAAATTGAACACGGCTGGGTGAGAGAAAATGTGTTATGCACACGACCGTGTGCCTACCCGTGTCCTACTCTGAATCGGAATTTCCTTCTAAGTGATTTTTTGATTTATTTTTATACTAATATTCAACTAGAATTTTGTCAAAAAATTTATAAACTAAGAAAAATTACTACATAACACTTAATTATAGTCTAGCCGGAGGCATGATTCTTGGCGAGCGAGTCTTGAGGAAGCTCACCATAATAAAGCTTTAGTCGGTGCCCGTTAACTTTAAAATCTCCCTTCTCAGGGTGGGTAAGTTCGACGGTGCCATAAGGAAAAAACCTCTTTGACTTGGAAGGGTCCGGACAACTTAGACCTTAACTTCCCTGAGAATAAATGAAGGAGGGAATTATAAAGGAGGACTTGGTCACCTTTCTGGAATGTCTTGGGTTTGCGAAGGTGACGATCATGGAATAATTTAGTCTTCTCCTTATAAATCCTGGAGTTTTCATAAGCCATGGTTCTCCACTCATCTAACTCATTAAGTTGAAGTTTTCGTTTCTCTCCTATAGAATTAGTGTCAAAATTCAAAGAGTGTATTGCCCAATACGACTTGTGTTCTAATACTATAGGTAGGTGACATGACTTGCCATAGACTAATCAAAATTGAGTGGTCCCTATAGGTGTTTTGAAGGTGGTCTTATATGCCCACAAACAATCGTGTAGTTTCTTAGGCCATTATTTCCTATTACCTTCTATTGATTTTTCTATGATTCTCTTAAGCTCTCTATTTGAAACTTCAACTTGACCACTAGTTTGCAGATGATAAGGAGTGGCTATTCTATGTGTGACCCCATATTTTTGTAATACTTTATATAGCTATAGATTACAAAAGTGTGTACCCCTATCGCTAATAAGTGCATGTGGTGTGCCAAATCGTGTGAATAAGGATTTCAAAAATTGAATTACTACTCTACTATAATTAGTAGGAAAAGCTTGCGCCTCTACCCACTTAGATACATAATCTACTGCTATCAAAATATATTTATTCTCATAAGAACTTGGAAATGGTCCCATAAAATCAATTCCCCACACATCAAACACTTCACATTCAAGAATAAACTTTTGTAGAATTTCATGCAATTTAGAGATATTACCTGATTTTTGACAAGAATCACATGAAAATACATACCTTTGGGCATCCCTGAATAGAAGGGGCCAATAAAAAACCAGAATCAAGAACCTTTTTGGCTGAGCGATTTGCTCCAAAGTGACCACATGTAGGGCCTGAATGACACTGCTCCAAGATTTTCCAACCCACCTCTGCTAATACACACCTACGTATAATGGAATCTGCACATATCCGAAAAAGAAAGGGGTCCTCCCAAAAGTAATATTTCAAGTCAAAGAAAAATTTCTTTTTCTACTGATATGAAAAATCTTTTGAAAGGATCTTAGCCACAAGATAGTTTGCATAGTCGGCAAACCACGGATAATCAGTAATTATATTAGTAGATAATGCAAACAGCGATTCCTACGGAAATATATCTCTAATCTCAGCCTCATCTAACAATGTTCGTAGTGGATTTTCTAAATGTGAGAGATGACCTGCCGCTAAGTTTTCTACTCCTCGTTTATCCCTAATTTCCAAATCAAATTCTTACAATAAAAGAACCCAATGGATTAAACGAGGTTTGGCTTCCGCCTTGGCTAATAAATATCTTAGGGCAGAGTGGTCTGTTTATATTACCACCTTAGACAATGTTAAATAGGATCTAAATTTATTAAAGGCGAATACCACTGCTAGGAGTTCTTTTTTGTAGTTGTATAATTCTCCTGAGCATTATTAAATGTTTTGCTAGTATAGTATATAGGGTGAAAGTGTTTGTTTTGGCATCGACCTAACACAGCCCCTACCGCAAAACTGCTAGCGTCACACATGATCTCGAATGGTTGAGTAAAATCAGATGTGATCATAATAGGAGAATTAATTAATCTTTCTTTTAAGAACTCAAAAACTTGTAGACACTCTTGATCGAAAATAAAAGGTGTGTCTTTCTCTAAAAGCCTATTAAGTGGTTTAGAAATTTTGGAGAAGTCTTTAATAAACCGGCGATAGAATCCGGCATGACCTAAAAAACTTCTCACTGCCTTAACAGAGGTTGGTGGTGGAAACTTTTCTATGGTTTCAATCTTCGCTCTATTTATTTGAATTCCTTGGCTTGAGATCTTATGGCCAAGTACTAACCCTTCTTGGACCATGAAATGGCACTTCTCCCAACTAAGCACTAAATTTATTTCCTCACACCTCCTTAGAACTTTTTCTAAATTGTTCAAACACAAGTCAAAAGAATTTCCAAACATAGAGAAATCATCCATAAACACTTCCATAATATCTTCAACATACTCATCAAATATAGCTAACATGCACCTCTGGAAAGTGGGGGGTGCATTACATAAACCAAATGGCATACGCCTATAAGCAAAGGTACCAAATGGGCAAGTGAATGTTATTTTATCCTGGTCTTCTGGTGCTATAGAGATTTGGAAGTATCTAGAGAATCCATCAAGAAAATAATAATAAGAATGTCATGATAAACATTCTAATATTTGATCAATGAAGGGTAGAGGGAAATGGTATTTCCTAATAGCATCGTTTAACTTCCTATAATCAATATAAACATGCCAACATGTTACTGTTTGTTTTGGAATTAATTCATTCTTAACGTTTTCTACTATTGTTAAACCACCCTTCTTAGGAATGACTTATACAGGACTAGCCCATGAACTATCCAAAATAGGATATATCATTCCAGCATCTAACAACTTAGAAATCTCAGCTTTCACTACATCTTTCATATTTGGATTGAGTCTACGTTGCAGTTGAATAAAAGGCTTATAGTTTTCTTCCAAAAGGATATTATGGGTGCAAAAACTAGGGTTGATACCTTTTATATCAGTTATTTGTTGTGCTATAGCACTCTTATACTTCCCTAACACAGTTATTAACTTTTGTTTTTCAGTTTCAGAAAGATTAGAAGAAATAATAACTGGGTAAGTAGAATTAGATCTTAAGAATGCATACTCAAGATGATCTGATAATTTTTTAAGTTCTACTATCGGTGGATCCTTAGTATTACTCTTAAGAACTTCAAGATCTCCTTGCGTAATCAAACTATATTCAATCTTCTTATTCACCGAAATAGAGTTATCTAGATAATATAGATGTTTAACAATGTCTTGATTTTTTATCTTCCTCTAGATAACTATTAGTGAAGCAAATCTCTAAAGGATCTCTATAATAATATTCAGAATTCATAGAAGTCATAACATTATCAACACCATATAAAAAGTTGCAATGATCATCATTATCCAACATTTTCTTTATTGTATTGTCAATTTGAAAGGTGACTTCATCTTCTCCTACTCGCAAAACTAATTTACCATCAAAAACGTCAATAAGAGCTCTAGATGTGGCTAAGAATGGACGACCTAGTATGAGTGGCACTTCTATGTTTTCGTCCATATCTAGAATAACAAAATCGGTGGGAAATATTAACTTCTCTACCTTAACCAATACATCATTTACTATTCCTCAAGGATACTTAACCAAACGATCTACTAATTGAATACTCATTCTAATAGGGCTAAGTTCTCCTAGACCTAGTTTCGAATATAGTTTATAAGGCATTAAGTTTATACTAGCTCCTAAATTTGCTAAAGCTTTATTCACTTGTAAATCACCGATTAAACATGGAATTGAAAATGAACCGGGATCCTTAAGTTTTTGTGGTAATTTATTTTGTAAAATAGCGGAACATTCTTCACTAAGTATTATAAAGATAATTCTTCTATTTTCTTTTTATTTGAGATCAAATCCTTTAGAAATTTAGCATACTTCGGCACTTGAATAATTTCAGAAAAAGGTAGATTAACATGTAATTGTTTAAACATAGTTAAAAATATACCATATTGTGCATCCATGCGCTCCTTGTTCAGCTTCACTGGATATGGTATTGCTTGTTGATACTCCATTGGCTTTGAATGCATCTTGTTTTGTCCTTCACCGCTAGACTCCTCTTGGGGTGTTTCCTTCGCAAGCCTTTGGTCTTGTAATTCCTTTCCACTCCTCAATTGAATTGATTTTGCATGCTCCTTTGGGTTTGTTTCAGTCTTGCCCATAAGTGTTCCTTGTTGCCTTTCAGACACCATCCTTGCGAGCTGACCAATCTGGTTCTCCAAATTCCGAATAGAGCCCTCTTGATTCCGAAAAGCTACATCAGTTGTTTGCATGAACTTGGTGAGAACATCTTCTAATGATGGCTTCCTTTGCTCTGGTTGTTGCAGTTGTCCAAATATAGGTTGATTGCCTTGATTTCATTGCCCTCCCCAAGAGAAATTGGGGTGGTTCCTCCATCTAGGATTGTATGTAGAACTATATGGGTTGTTTGCTTGGTTGAAGGGAGGTCTGGTATTATTGCCCAAATAGTCAACATGTTCTTGCAGTCGAGGTTCACAACCCGACATTCCACAAAATGAGAGGTCCCATTATTGAGGTACCATGGAGGGTGATGCTAAAGATAGGTTATCCATCTTCTGGTGAAACTTCTCCACTTGAATAGCTAAGACAGTGACGACATCCACTTCATAAATTACTGCAGGCTTGTTAGGCTTTTGTCTCACAGTAGTCTATTGATAGTTACTCATTGTCTTGTATTCTATCAACTGTTGAGTCGCTTCAAGTGTCTTATTGTTCAAGGTGCCTCCACTAGCCGCATCGATCATCTGTTTAGTGGCTGGATTGAGACTATTGTAGAAGGTCTGAATCTGAAGCCAGGAAGGTAGTGAATGATGGGGACACCTCCTTAAGAGTTCCTAGAATCGTTCCCATGTGTCATACAACGATTCAGATTTTATTTGAAAATACAAAGAAATGTCGTTCCTTAGCTTTGCAGTCTTTGCCGGTGGAAAAAACTTCATCAAGAACTTCTCAACCATCATATCCCATATTGTAATCGACCATCTAGGTAGTGAGTTTAACCACTGCTTCGCCTTGTGCCTTAGTGAGAACGGAAATAACCTCAATCAAATGGCATCATTGCTAACACAATTAATCTTGAATGTATCACATATCTCCAAGAATCCGGCTAAGTGTGTGTTGGGATCTTCATCTTACAGGCCATCATATTGGAAATACTGTTGAACCATCTGAATAATACTCGGTTTCAACTCGAAATTATTGGTGACAATTGGTGGTCTAACAATTCTTGACCCAGTACCCTAGAGATTAGGTCTAGCAAAGTCAGACATGGTTTGCTCATTCTGGTTTGCCATGTTTTCTGAATTATCTGGATGATGATCGCCTAAGTTTTTTGTTTCCTCTTCTGAAAGTCCGTTTGAATTATCTGTGTTATCAATTCTCAAGTCCCTTTATCTAGTGTTGTGAATAATACATTCCGGGTCAGGATGAAATGGTGTTAATCCAGAATTTCTCCCCTACAAAACAGAGATTAAGTGATATAATTATATAGTAATTTAATTTACAATTATTGGTTAGCAATTTGTAATTATATGAAATAAACTAATTTATAATTATATGTTATTAAGCAGAAATTGGTAGATTAATAGAGTTTAAACTTTCAAAATATTGAAAATGATTTCCCCGGCAACGACGCCAAAAACTTGATGCGATTTATTTTGCTCTATGTAAAAACTCTGTGGATAGGCATAAATTAGATTGATTTTAATCTCAGGTAAGTGCACCTATCGATCATAGTATAGGAGAAATCTATATCTCGTGTCGTATTCCATAGAGACTTTTCAAGTACTCCTACTCACTCTCACTCTATTATCGTACCTATAATTAAAATTGAGTGCTACCCTAAATTAACCTAACTAGGACTACTTGGATAAAGTTACATTGAAGAATTAATGACAGTAAAAAGCAAAAAATCTAAGAATAATCACATGAGAATAATTACTCATTAATTCAATTATATATAATCACGTAATTTCAAGATTATCAAATTCGTTGTATTGTAAGGGTTAAACATTTATCGAAATCTCTCTCGAGCAATTCAATACCTAAACTAAAGTTGAGTAAATTTTCTCTCGAACAATTCACAATACTCAAATTTGCATTAATAATAAGAAACTCTATCTAATACATAGATTCATGAAATCCTATCTCTAAGATACCATGAGTCCAATTATCCGTATTACCATTATCCAAACAACATATTTCTCGATCATGCAATTTGAAATACAAAGAGAAAGGATATTAGAACATGAACATATAAACATCATCACAAACATCTAATTTCTCAATCTAGAAGTTTGGGATTCAAATAAAACAAGTTCTAATTTCAAGTCTAACATCAATCTCATTGTTAGAACGCATACATACGAATAAAATACAACAAATCTGACATAAAAACTAACATGCATGATTACCGAATTGTTCAAAAAAATAAGTCTCATGCGAAATGTAAAAAATAAAGTTAGATCCACTAAGAGAAAGAGAAGATTAAAAGAGATACATGAAGATTAAAAGCATACAGATTATCTCCTTCGATCTCCCCTCCGCCGAATGCTCTACTTTCGTCCTCCAGAAGTTCTCCAAGATCTTCAATCCAAAAAGTCCCCATTCTATTTTTCCTACAGGTTTTTATAGTTTCCTTGCAAACAGGTCCGGACACGGGTTCCAACACGGCCGTGTCACAGGCCGTGTGGGCGGTTCTAAGGCAGTTGAAAACGAAAAGATATGTCTGGTCATTTGACACGGCTGAGCACACGGCCGTGTTGTTCTTTGTGGCTCCCCACACTGCTTGGTTTAGCAGCAGGCCCGATAAGGATATGGGTAGCGACACGACCGTGTGCCTACCCGTGTAGTACTCTGACTTATCTTACAATCCTCATGATATTTCCCGATAAGGACACGGGTAGTGACATGGGCGTGTTCCTACCAGTGTGTGCCCAATTCCAGTCATGTCCTCAGTCATGTTGGATCTGTGAACTCCTCTATTTGCTCCAAGACTTTTAGTTCCAAGGACTTGCAATACCTGCATTAAGAAGATGAATTGATAAATAAATAGCTTAATACAAGAAGTAAAGGAAACTCTATACTGTGCTCTTCTATTCATGATAACTCGTATTCTTAACTATTTTCACATAATTATAACGACTGGAGGTATAAAATAGTGGACATGATTACAAATATGATAGTAAAAAAATATATATAATTATACTCATCAGAATTCTTCCAAAAGGGTTATGGTAATATAGGATGAAATCTTCTTGACTGAGCTATTAAAGAAGAGTTTGTATGGTACCATTTATGTGCTGGGTCCATTCATTTATGTATTTTTTTAAAATCTCGATGTGAGATATTGTTGATATTGAAGAAACCTCTCTGAGTATTATGTGAATTAAGTGTTGGTAACTTGTTGTGATATTGTTGGCGATTATGATAATTCATTCTTGTCTTTTAGCATATCTAAAAAACTCTGGATCAAATGTTTCATATTTAACCTTGGTTCTTTCATGTTTCAAGAGGTATTAACATCTGCTACAATAACTTCGCTGGTTTTGACTGTTGTAAAATCCGGTACAAACACAAGAACAAATATAAAATTTGCAGGTAACAAGAACACAAAAAATAACCACAGAATTTATAAATAATGAAAATATAAATTCAAATACAAGAGAAAACATGAGAAAATTGACCGTCCGGCAAGTACGTCGTGGATGCTCCGGACACGCACGATCCGTGACGAGAATTTGAGATCTTGACTGCAATCCACCTCGCGGACGCACAAAGTTCACCAAACCTTCAACGTCGAAGTCCGACATTCAACCACACAACCACCAGAGAACAACGCCGCCACCGGAGAGAAATAACCGTCGAGGATAACTGCACTCACGTAGGTCATAGACACTACGTCTCACCACTCCAAAGAATGTCTACTACAATTCCTGCGACAAACTCTAACAAGCCTGGTAGCAACACCCGCTCCCAACACCGATAAATATCTCCTCCAAGACCGGCGACCAACACCCAAGGCTGGCAGCCCTTCCGAGTGCACGAGAAAGAGAGAGCTAAGGGAGAGAGAGGGTCATGGTCTTCTCTCATAGGCGACACTCCAAAACTCTAAGCTGCTCCACCACAAAAAGCTACAGGCGACACCCCCTTGTCAACCACTCAGGAGGCTGGCTCCTTGGATGGATGATTGCTTCTCATGGAAGGGAGGGGAGATAATAAAATCTAGGTTTTCTAATGATATAAAACCTAAAGTGCTAACGGGTCCGAATCAAGGTTGGATCTGGATCCGAACTAATAATGGAAAACCAGCAATCCACCACCTTGGTTTGGGATCCGGAGCCATCATCTGCATGAAGCACCATCTACACTATGCAACACTGCAAGTAGCACGATCTGCACGAAACACCAGTCTGCACGAAGCACCATCTCAAGTCCGAGGTGTCAGCTGACCTGCTCCAGTTAACTCATCCCTGCATGGGCTCAATCTCTAAATGTCAACGCAACTGGATCTCTGAATCTGATTCACCTAGTTAGACTACCAAAAGGGCGATACCATGCACCACCTCGACCATCAACTCTATCGGCCAAAGAAATTATGGGCACACCACCTCGCACCGTAGTCCCCATCAGCCGGTAAAGAATACCGTACTGCATAGCTCGCATGAGCACGTTGCATCCTCGCATCACTATCAGAACTCCACCTCTCGCAGCAAAACTACATCCTTTAGAGTCTAGTCTGCCCAGCGATATCAGATTACTGATCATCTTGGGTATCAGGTGTACCCGCTCAAGTCTACGCACTATTCCATCAAGCATCCTGATGTACCATGTCCATGTACCCGTGATCTCACATACTGAGCCGTCACATAAATAGACTGACCCAGTCGTCACCTCCAGTGAACTGAAAATCCCTGCATCTGAGCAAATGTGTTGCGAAGCACCAGAATCTAATATCCAGTTATTTGGGTCACATGGACTCTTAGTGATGAGGAGGGACACATCACTATCATCTGTCGTAGCTACTGACTCCTTACCCGCACCCTGGACGTCCCCAGAAATTTGTGTACGGTGCGAAAAATGTCTGCCGACATGGCCACTCTATCAGCAATGGTAGCATGTCACTGCCTTCCTCGATGCAGATCTGGACCGTACACTCCCAGATCCCTTTTTGAACTGCCTCTCACATTGTCCTCCTACTGTCAAAGCATGCTCACCCTCAGGAGCGGGGTCTAATAGCATCTGATTAGACAGTAATGCAGACATGATCTTATCCACATCTATTGCATCCTACCCATATAGCAGAGTGGTCTGCATGTGCTTATACGATATTGTGAGCACGGTAAGAGGCAATAAGGTCTTCTCTTCTTCCTCCACCTTCACACCAACCATATGCGGTTGGCTCAGAAGTTTATTAAACATGTTGAAGTGTTCATGTAGGTTACCACCTTCCAGCATCTTCAAGCCGTACAATCTCTACTTCAGCAAAAGCCTCGTGGTCAACGACTTGCTCATGTATAGTACCTAAAACTTCTCTCACAGCGTGACTGCGGATTCTTCAATACCGATGTTGAACAACACCTTGTCGTCGACACACATCATGATAGCCCTAGTGACATGCTCATCCATCTTCGTCCAATCATAATCCTTCACCGGATCGAGCAAAGAATCACGCCCCCACAACACTGGGATCAACCACTGCTCAACCAGCATATCCTTGACCCGAATCTACCAAAGGCGAAAGTTCCCGCTACCGTCAAACTTCTCCACCGAATATCTGACCAACACGGTGTTCTTCCCGGCCATAGCTACCTGCAGTACCTCTAGGTAATCAGATTAATTCACAGATCAGATCTGGGAAGATAGAGAGCGGACCGATGTCATCACCTACCGTTGACCCAAACCTAAAACCAAAACGTCCAATCAGTCACCTACTCGGAACCTCGCCACAGATACCACTTGTTGTGAAATCTGGTACAAACGCAGACACACCTATAAAATTTGCAGGTAACAAGCACACAAAAAACAACCACAGAATTAATATATAATGAAAATATAAATTCAAATATAAAAGAAAACAAGAGAAAAATTACCATCCGACAAGTACGTCGTGGATTCTCCGGACACGCACGATCCGTGGCGAGAATCTGAGATCTGGACTGCAATCCGCCTTGCGGACGCACAAGGTTCACCGAACCTTCAACGTCGAAGTCCGATGTTCAACCACACCACCACCGGAGAACAATGCCACCACCGGAGAACAACTCCACCACCGGATAGAAACCACCATCGAGACTAACTGCACCCACGCGTTCCGTCGACACCATGTCTCTCCACTCCAAAGAAAGTCTACTACAACACTGGAGACAAACTCTAACAAGCCCAACGACAATACCCTCTCCCAACATCGACAGATATCTCCTCCAAGACTGGTGACCAACACCTAAGGTCGGTGGCTCTTTCGAGCGCACGAGCAAGAGAGAGAGAGAGAGAGAGAGAGAGGGTCATGGTCTTCTCTCACTGGCGGCACTCCAAAACTCCAATCGGCTCTACCATAAAAAGCTACATGTGACACCTCCCTTGTCAACATCTCAGGCGGCCGACTCGGATCCAGGTTGGATCTGAATCCGAACCAATAAGGGAAAACCAGCATCGACATATATTTTATAATTGTCTCGTGTCGTAATACTTTGTGTGTCAAAATCAGAAGAGGTTTTAGAAATGTTTTCATAGTCTTGATATTTACAAAAAATTATGATATGTTGGTGTTTGTTACAATATTCATAAAGTTGCATACAACTAATTTCACCTTTAAGTTCTTTATCTTTTAGTTCAAGAAATGTATAATAATATATGTGATATAGTTCTATTATATCAAATTTATTTTTCTTCTTCTAAACTATTTTTTTCATATTTATGTTGTTTAACTAATGAAGTTTCATTTTTCAAGTAGTTTTGGTTTGGATTTTGAAAGTTTTCCTTTTGTATTGCTAGTTAGGTTATCTAAATCTACGCTGATTATTTAAAATTTATCAATTATAAAATTTAGAATATTGTTTCAAACATTTGAATTTTCATTTGTTTTATTTGTTGGGAAGATGGATGTTATGATCATATTGCATATTTGGCAAGTTAGATTTGATGGGGTCCCCCATAAAAAAATCCGAGTAAGGCCAAAGAGTCCAATCAATCGCATAAGAAGAAGCACACGTTAGCACAACTGGCTCGAGCATGATCACCTCACGTCGAGATAGGCACAACGCGCCCCCTGGGCATGCGCGCCAGCAGCTACCGTCACCTCCGGTCGCTGCCACCGCCTCTAGCCTTCATCGGCCGCTTCCGCCGTCGAGCACCCCGCCCGGGCTGCCCAGACTGCCCTGGGGGCACTTTGTCATTTCACTAAAATTAGTGATGCAGGTGACTAAAATGAAGCGACGCCATTCACCAGCACAAATTTCACTCCGACGCAATTACCACCAAGTCCCTCTAGAAAACTATAAAAGGGCCCCCAGACTCTCATTTGAAGGCAAGCAATTCCAGAGGCTCGATAGAGCTCTAAGGTTTTCCAGCAAGAACGTGAGACTTAGATTGTTTCTCCACTCGGAATTCAACCTGGTCCCTCTTTAGTGCAGAGGCATCGCAGGGCTTCCAAGGCATATCATTCTTCTCCAGAGGAGCGCTCTCATCAAGGCTCCGACTCAGAATGAGCTCTTCCATCGAGGCTCCGAGAACTTGACAACTTTCCCCACTAGAGCGCTCTTATCAATGCTTCAAGGACTTAGTTTCTTTTCCACTATTTTCATACTTTGTACTTGTAACAGATAGGTGACCTATCACCCTCTGAGAAATTATCTTAACTCATGTAAACTCTAGCGAAATAGAAGATTTTGGCCCGGCATAGATCCAACCACGTGGCTTTTCACCCTTTCGAGTTTTCCACGTAAAAAAGCATTTTGTCATTTGTTATTTTTCTTTAACAGTTTGTGTGCCAGGTCCAATTCTGAGCTAAGCCGGTCTGATTCTCCAGACCGGGAAAAATCTGGTGACCCATTACAGTTTAGCGCCGTATGTGGGAAAGTGTTCCCAAAAGCTCTAACAAATTTCAAAATCACAATACCAGCTGCAATGTCAAAAGAAAATGCGCGCTCCGTCAGCCAACTTACTTATAAGGAGCCTAGTGATCAAGCATCCAATGGTTCACCCATTGGAGCCACACTGCGGCTCGATGAGGTAATAATCGTGTTAATGTCTTCGGTGGAAGAGCGAATGCACCAGATGGAGGAGCGTCAGGCTCAAGCGCGCATTCTACTAAGAGAATTAGGGGCCTCTCAAACCTAGAGAGCATACTCACTAGAAGGCCGAAAGACATCATTTTCTTCAGGCCACCGATCGCTCAGTAGGATGGTCGGCACTACACGCCGCGCATGGGCTCTGGGGACACCGGTCGCGGGAGATATCACTCTAGGTAAGGAAAACCACCAATAAGAGCAAGGCGACCAAGGAAGGAGGAAAGAAAGTAATCTAAGCTTGACACCTGGGAAATGCAACTGGTACCTCAACAGAACCTCACAAGCCGGGGGGCAACCATCCTTTGCCTTGGTCAACGCCTTTCATACAAAAGTCATGTACTCCATCAGAAACCACCCTCAACTTCGGAGACTCAAAGCACTCCCTCGGGGGAGGGGGGACCAGTCCTAGTACTGCCACTTTCAATAGGGGAATGACACGACACAAAGGAATATGTGCACCTGAAGGAGGAAGTCAAGAGCATGCATGACACAGCTTCCTCAAAGAATTTCAAAAAAAAGGGCAGCTACACCGTTGGTCTCAAACCAGCCTAATGAAGGGCAGCGCCACAAACGAGCACCTTTGGGAAACAACAAGAGCCATTCTGGCCAACCATCCCCAGCGCGCCAGGTCCCGTATCGAGTCCGCGACACATTAAGAGAACCCTCAAAAGCCCACTAGTTGAAGTGAATAAGATATTGATCGATGATGACGTGTCCATCATCATGGGGTTCTTATCAACCCTACTACAACTAGGAATCTCGGGGAGAGATAAACAACTTGGCTTGAGAGGTGCACGTCATAGGACACCTAACGATCCCCATCTTGGGAAGCATCATCCTTCCAGCAACTCTGAGAGTTTCTCTGGTACAAGCCATATACAGTGTTCAGTTTATCATCATATAAGCTGCTTCAACATACAACGCCATCCTATGGGGGCCAATGCTGATGGCGCTCTGTGTTGATGCGCTAGCTCAAGGTATCATGTTGGACATTCTCTTGCAGGATACAAATCCAGAGGGCCCCGCCAGGACTTGACGCGTGGAGTATGCCGAGGGAACCCCACCGTCGTCTACAGTCCATCATCAATCATTGTCAGAATAAAAGTCACATGACCGGGCATGCACACCCTTGTAATTCCATTCAAAAATAATAAAATCAATTTCGATGTTGTCAATAGAAACAAACATTTATAGGGTCGGTAGTGTAACACCCCCATCCGTCAAGAATAATATAACAAAAGGTCTGGCCGGGGCCCCACATCATATGAAACGGACAGACGGAAGAGTTAGTAAATGAAACCAAAAACCCTTAAAGATTTTGAAAACGCAATCCTAACCCAGAGTTGCATTCTAGCGGAAGAATACAAGGAGTTTCAAAAAACCACACCCAAAGGCAAATGTCCACTAACCACAATAGAAATGAAATACAACGACCACATAACTGGCCTTAAGGCCTTACATAAATAACGTTTAACTCAAATAACAATGTTTGAATACATCGACACGCAGGCCGGCAACACTTGAAAAAAACTAAATAAACATTTGAGTCTTTGAGGGCCAGCACAGCAAGAAGGGCTTCAGCCCGCTATTTCCCGCTTGGCTCCGCAGCACCTGCAAGCAAACATTCTACCAATCGGTGGCAAACAAAGCAACGGTCAGCAAGGGCTGACCAAATTATAACAACCCAACCTCTTTCTCGGGGTGGCAGTGCTTCTTCCCTGCAAGCGGATTAGCATAAATACATAAAGCTAGAATGTGTCATTTAAGCACCAATCATCACAAACATTGGCGCGACCGGCCCAACGTCTCGTGCACACAGGGAACCGTAACGCTGTACCAGACTTCCCCGGGCCCCACCACCATTCTCAGTACTGGACTAAATGGCAACACATTGAGCATTCTCTAGCCGTGACCCAAGGTCCTTGGCTCTCTCCTATGCTTGTAGCAACACACCAATTTCCTTAGGTAGTCGAACTACACCACATAGTGCAGGTATAGTTCAGTCAAGCCCATTTCTCAAATCATCGTACCCAACACGCACGACGCGGGTCAACCTCCCCTTGCCTGTTAATGCATACATAACTGATTGTTATGTAACAAGGGTGGCCCTCGCGGCCACCTGAGTTGCGCACTTAAGGCACACAACTCCACACACTAGCCCTACAGTCTCCAAGCGACGGGATTCACACAAACATGACAAAACTCCCCGGGAGTTAATGCCGACGATCCAACGACTTCGTGAAAACATTAGGGTGTTTCCTAGAGCACACCTCCAGTACTAACTGCCGCCCAGGGCAGACCCCCATTCCAAAATATACAACTTCCACTAAGTCTTCTCCGAGAACCTCATAACATCACCAATCCAGACCAACATGTCTGAATGAGCTTCACACAACATGCCTAAACCGTACTCGCGCTTTTGGGTGCTAATGTAATTAATAGCGGGGATGTAAACATCGACCCATCGGAGAGCACCCTTCCCCCACCCATCGATGGAGAGGGGCTTCCATGCAAATATGCTAATTAAGGGCTTCACCTGCCCGAGATGAAAAGTCGTTACCCTTGACGCGCATTTCTTAGGCATGGCTCGGTAACGAACGGCCTTCGCAGGGGCTGTCTACACATGGATCCGGCTTGCACACGCCGATTCGAGCTCCAAAAAGACCACTCAAGATCTCCCCTTGTCTTGGTCGGCCAAACTTGAGCCCCAAGGCTCTCCTTCCTGACTGTGCAACTAACAACACCCACACAAGGGGTTGGCCTTCCCTTTCCAGAGGCGTCCTGGATAGAGAAATCTGAGAGGGGGGAGTCGGGTTTTGCCCTAGACGGTGGTCGGACTGGATAGAGGAAAGATGAGGGAAGAGGCTCGGGTAGGGCTTCTACTTACTTGCGGCGGCCGGAATAGGGATCGACCCTACTTCAGGCGGCGATGGGAGCGGCACTCGGGCTCGATCTTGCGCGTGAGAGAGAAGGACGGGAGAGAGGGGGAGAGCTCTGGCTACTACTCCGTCTAGTCGGCGACGGGAGAGAAGGAGGGGGAGAGATCAGGCTCGGCTCCTCCTTCCTGTAGGCCGGCGTAGATGAAAGCATGGGAGAAAGATTGGGAGAGAGAGAGAGAGAGAGAGAGAGAGAGATCGGGAGAGGGGGAGTGAGGCGGCTGAGAGGGGGGGGGGGAGAAGTTAGGTTTAGATTTTTATCTTTATATTAAACCCTATCCCAAACCCCCTATCCGCAGACCACATCCCCCTAAACGCATCTCAAACTCATTTAACCGCGCGACACGATTTTGGGGTGTTACAGGTAGCTCTCAGACCAGATGGACGAAAGTTCGTCTGCACCTCCCAGGCGAGATGGACAAAAGTCCTTCTACACCTCCCAGATGAGATGGACGAAATTCCTTCTACACCTCCCAAGCGAGATGGACAAACGTTCTTCTGCACCTCTCAGGTGAGATGGACGAAAGTCCTTCTGCACCTCCCAGGGGAGATGGACAAAAGTATTTTTGCACCTCGCAAGCGAGATGGACGAAAGTCCTTCTGCACCTTCCAGACAAGACATGCAAAGGTCTGTCTGAACTTCTCAGGCGAGATGGACAAAGGTAGGTATACACCTTGTTAGTGTTACCATGATGATCTGGAAGTGATCAAATGGGTATTCTTATTGCCAACATGATATAAGTCTATACGGTCGCACGTAAGAGAGTTTGGAGAAGTTGGAGGAATGAATTGTGTTAGTCGTACGCATATGTGATGAGTGAAGGACCAAGCACATGGAGGCATCGATTGCATCTAGATTACACAGCCAAGGCATTGAGTGCGTTGAGACCGCACAGCCAAGGCGTTGAGTGCGTTGAGATTATACAACCAAGGTGTTGAGTGCGTTGAGACCACACAACCAAGGCGCTAAGTGCGTTGAGACCACACAACTAAGGCGTCGAGCGCGTCAAGACCTCTCAACTAAGGTGTCAAGTGCATCGAGGCACCTCAGCTAAGGCGTTGAGTGCGTCGAGACATCTCGTTGATTCGTCAAGTCATCTCATTCATGTTCTGGGTCTGCGGATAGCGATAGTTCAAGCCTGTTTATGCTCCTGGGTATATATATATTTGTTGCCTTAGGTCCTTCAGATGAATGAGTTAGGGAGAATCTAAAACTGAGGTTAAAGTGTTTCCGAAGTGTGAATCCCGTCGCTCCCGTGACACCCGATTCCGGCGCCCGCCGTCACCGTCTCTCCTGGTGCAGACCTAGTAGTCTGTGGAGATGTAGAGGGCTTTCCATTCTCCATCTTGGATGGTGTTTGACAAGTTGATAATGTTCTCCCCGTTCATGTGGATTCCTGTAGAGCCGCAAATCCATTTTGCATGAACTCACCCGCCGACCAAGAACTATTCTCGAGCATCTTGATTGAGTACTGACTCAATCCTACACATGTATACTCTTATTTTGTTAAGCAAACTTCTTGATCAATATTTATCGCAAGATCCAAGTTTATCTTTAGAGTTTTCTTAAACTTTATCCGATACGCGCGTTTGATGTGCTATCAAGTAAAACACTACACACCTCCACTTGGATGAACCTCGGTTCTCCTAAGCCGTGAACGAACAAAGGTTCTTCGTCAAGTTTTTCGATAAACTTCCTAATAGATGATGATTATTTGTTTTATTTTTTTCATCAAGTTTTTCGATAAATTTAATGGTTCATCCATTAACCGAATAATTATAATGGTCATCTATTTAATTAGTGGCAAAAAGATCTTGGTTGTACAAGGTTATTTGTAAAATTCGAAGAGTTTTTTCGCCTGATTTTTGAGCTCAAAGAAGTGTCTTCATTCTAATGTTGGTATGTAATGGTAATAGAATTACCTGAAGCTATACAAATTTTCTCGGACATTTTTATTTGTCGAAAAATTTCTTTAATAAATACTTGAAGATCTGTATCATTCTGAAAATGATTAAAATTCAAGATTTTAGGTTGTATTGTTTTTTCAATACCGACTTCATATAATGTTATAAAATCTTTTGGCATATTAGAGCTAAATGTTGTGGGATCATTTAGAGCTAACAATGTTCCCATTGAAATGTAAGGACCTTTGATCCAGTAATCATTGAGACATTTTTAATTATAATGATAGTGTAATTATTTTTGATATATTTTGATCATTAAGGCTTACATAGTAGTTTGAGTGCATCTTGACTCTAAAAGCTCTATTTTTGAGATTTGATCGTGCTCCTCCTAAAAGGCTGTTTAGGAGGTTGATAATACGTACATCTCGACAGACAACTAAAATAAGGTTATTTATTCCGGATCAAAATAATTAATTTAATTTTAGCAGAATTTGTGCTATATGTAGGTAATTTTTATCATGGTACTGTTTCTATAATTTATTCAGTTTATTTTGTATCTAGAAGTTGAATTGAATTGAAATTTTCTCTTTCTTTAAGTTCTATACTATCTTGCATGCGCTCGAATATATAGTCATTTTTGTTCAAAAATCTCGATTTCTAATTATTTTCTTTATATATTTCATTTTTATGCTTTTGGTATATCTGCTTTTAAGCGTTTGACGTCTTCATCGATTATGGTATAATCTTTTCTAATACAATCTGCGAGTGTATTATTGGTTGTTTTTTCATAAATTCTCATTAGAATATAGAAGGATGGTGACTCAAAATAGTCAGAATTTTATCTGCTCTTTTTTGGAGAACGTTCATCTGTTTCACTTAGAATGTTTTTCTGTATCATATGTAAATCTTCATATTTGAAGATTATTAATATTGTTACACGATCACCATGTTGAATTTGAATATCATCAATTGCCATATTTTTAATTATGATGGATAACATTGGTGTATCAGATGGGCGAATTATGGTCTTGTAATCCTTAATTATTTTTTGTGATTGTAGGTCTATTTTGTGATGAGGCCAAAATATCCTAGGGGAATGGTGATTTTGAGATCGATGGGTATTTCACGCATATGATATTAGACTATTGTAATATCAGTGCTAGCAAATAAAGTGTATTCTGGAGAAGTCATGTATTCTCTTTGCGGATATAAGGCATATTGTAATGTTAATTCGATTTGAATGTTATTTAAGTTTTGATTTAAGGTGATCATGTTTATGTTTAATTTTTTCAACATTTTTTAAAATTAGAATATACATATTCTAATTCATATATTGATGATTCATCACTTGGGATGCCTTTTATATTGCACGTATTGTTACCGTAATCATGGAGATTTGGGATCGCTACCACCATATCATGCATTTGGTAACGCTTCATTTGTAGTGGTTATGTAAACGCTACAAAAAGATATTTATGGTAGCGTTTATAACCGCAACTGTAGAAAAATAAACGTTACTATAACATATCATTCCTACAGTATCAGTTATTTTGTCGCGGTTATAAAAACGCTACCAATAGAACTTTATTGTTGCGTTTACAACCGCTACTAGATATTATAAACTCTACCGCATCATAATTTATAAAATATTCCACTCATTTAATTTATAAAATATATCGTTAATTAATTATGCCATCAATATTCCAACCCGGCCTTCATATATTACGTGCATTTCAGTTCAATTTTTTTCATTTCACGTCATCCCATCGTCATCCTACTTTTAGGGTTTTTTTTTACTTGCTTGCTGAACGACCGACCGAGTGAGGCTGCGGAGTCGTTGGAGTGAGGCGAGCGGCGAGTCGGCTACTGAGGAGACTTCAGAGTTGAGATTCTTGCAACTTGATGAGAGGCATCTATCTCACTACTAGAAAAGTGGTCGAACCGGGCGATCCATACCAAACATATCTGTTCGCGCTTAATTACTTTCGAGTCGAGCTTGAGCGTACGTAATTAATTAGCTTTGTTCATGAGCTTGCGAGTCCGGTGGAATTTTTTTTATTACTATTACATAATATCTTATATTATTATTAATAATAATATTTAAATACAATATGATATATATGTACAGCTAGCCTTCAATTAATATATCCTGATCGAGTCCCGATCATCATTTATACACAGCAAGTTTTCTTTGTTCTCATTAGGGTTTTCTCCGCTCCTCGCCTCCAACTCTCTTCGCCTCCGCCGCTCCTCGCCTCCGCCGCTCCTCGCCTCCGCCGCTCCTCGCCTCCGCTGCTCCTCGCCTCCGCCGCTCCTCGCCTCCACCTCTCCTCGTCACCGTCTTTCTTCCCGCTGTCGTCTTTATTATTTCTTCCTCCTCATTTCTTCTGCCCCCAAGCTTTTAGCTTTTCTAATGTACAAATCTAAGTTATTAGCAGTTGTAAATATATTTAAGATTCACCGAGCTCTTTATGAAATTCTTTATACTTTGGAGATGTTTATCAGATTAGTTACGACAGCTTGAATAAAGACTTTATCTATGACTCCATTGTATGATTTTTAATGAAACGAAGTAACCACATGGGTTGACCAAATTCATTTAGAAACAGTTCCCTAGTGTTGAACTCCCAATGCCCAGAGCGGTACTGTGTTCCAAAATGATATTGTAATGGAGTTCTAGTATCTAATGCTTTTCTCTCTGGAATGCCTACTGTGCACGCCAAAATTGCCAGGGTGCACAGACTGCGTTCCATGGAAATAATGCCCTAATGAAGGCCTTAATTGACAAACAAAATTTTGGTGCATGATAAAATAGATCAATTTGATTGAGAATCCGTATTGAGGTAAGAAAAGGTTCTTAAATTTTGGTGCATGATAAAATAGATCAATTTGATTTAGTATCCGTATTGAGGTGAGGAAAGGGTCTTGGATTGACGAGAGCGAGTCGAACTGTACGTAGCATGCACCTTCAACACATCATGTCCATGATATATGTATGGGCCGGATGATATCTAAGTGTTGGAGAGCGCTTCTTCTCTTTACCTCACTAATCCGGGGTCGCGGTTCGTCAAGCTATAGATAAATAACTATCTATTTTTCTGTATTGCTGATTTGCTTTCCTCTTAAACAATGCTTGCTTTTTTTAATTAAGTGTATGAGGATGGCAAGAACTACGATGGCATATATGGAACCCTCTAGTTAATGTTGCAGCCCAAGAGAGATATCTCTTGATGACTAATATAAAATTATAATTCACTTAACAACTAATATAAAAGTATATGTTATTAACTAACATAAAATTATATGTTATTTGCTTGATTAATTAATACTATTGATGATATTTGTTTACTTGCAGGATGCACAGGAGGAACACGAGCACTGAAGCAAATGGATACTATATTTCTGTGCTTTTATGCATTGGAGTATTTGAAGTTGTATGCACATGTGGCTTGGCTAATTTAATTAGAATGAAATGAATGCAAATCAACAAACCTTGTTATATATATTATATAAGTACATTAGCTTTTGGTGTGAGAGCTTGGGTGTGAAGCCAGAGATTGATGATATTTTTTTCTTTTTGTGCATATATTGTAGTAATTGGATCGATATTAATATGTATGGATGATATTAATAAGATGGAGAGTTATATATGAATATTTGTTTGTACTTTTTGGATTGTATCCATCTTTTAATTTGATGTATTTATATGTATATATGATGATGTATATATGGATATTGAATCTGAATGCATGGATATGATGGATATTGAATCTGAATGCATGCATGGATACATTTTATGGATGAATATTAATCGTGACTGGCCATATATAATTAGGCATAATATTCACTACCACTGAAAACCGGTTCTATTAATCATCTTAATCGTTGTCATCGACAATAAAAACCGTTGTTATATATGAGGATAACCGCTACCATAGAAAAACAAAAATGTTGTCAAAGGCAAGCATAAATGCTACCATAGAGTACCATAACCGTTCTGGTAAAATGAAATAATCGCTACCATTGAAAACCATAACCGGTACAATAGATGCATCTTTAGTAGCGATTTCAAAAACGCCACAATACATTGGGTAACCGCTACCATACACTATGACCACGACAGCGGAAGCAACACACAAGCAACCGCTACCGTAGCCCTACAGTAGCGGTTTTTTCAAATATAGTAGCGGTTTTTGAGCGCTACCATATGCATGATATGGTGTAGAGGATGAAAATTTTCTTAATTGTGATGGGGTATTCATTTGCATAGTGACAATCTTGTTGGCATTTGAAGCATTTGCAGTTCTTTTTATATTTTAGTTGTATAAATTTTTTTAAAAAAATTATTATCATTTTTATATTTATGCTTGAAATCAGAATTCTATTTTTCCGAGTTATTTTATATCTTGCTCGTTGATGAGGTTAGTGCCCATGAGTGCATCCGTAATATAAATTTGTATTCTCATCGTCTTTATTACAACAACTTTGTCCTAATTTTGAAGAGCTGATTTGGTCCTTTATTTGTTTTAAGAATTTTGCTCGCTCACAGTTGCCTTTTATTGTTTTCATACATGATTTTCTGAGAAATCCAGTATTATGAGAGCAATTTGTATCGGTATTACAAAATTTGCTATTTTTTTCTTCGATTGAGGTGTTCCTGGGTGATGAGCTTTTTGAAAAAAAAAATTTATCAATTTTTTTTCTTTTGCATGTCATTTTGTTCAAATATATAGCCAATATATGTACCTGCAAATTCTTCTAACATATAGATGCCACATAGTTGCAATTTTAATAAGAGTGTTTTTACATGTTAATAAAGTTATGGTGTATGTGTCGCTACGGCGAGTGAATGTTACCAAGAATTTCTGACAAATCGCAACGACACATAAATCAAAGAGGATCGTTTTAACCAAACACTAGTAGTCTCAATATGGGGTTTATACTAAATTTATTTTTCTAATTGGAGAACACAAAAATTATAAAGTGAGCTAGAATGAACGAGTAACTGAAGTGCGGAAATTTAGTTTATACCGTTCTTGGATTCTTGCTCGTTTTTCATGATCGCGGAAATACGTAACAATTGCGACGTCTTGTTCCTTATGAAATCAGCAGCGTTACCGGAATCCGCAAACATACAAGATTGTTTGAAATACTAATCTCTGCAATAAAAAAGATTAGTATACAAGATATATGAAAATATACGAAGTATTGGTTTCATCTCTCATGTGAAGCAAATTAATCTGGTCTAATTTAATGCTCACTGATCAAGTAAGTGAAAAGCTGAATTGTTAGTTTGCTGGTAGTGAATCAAAAATATACCTCCTTGTGGCCCACCAATCAACTCTTCTATCAAGGCTAAACAGGGGAAATAAAATCCCTTTCTTCCTGGATCCTGTGTGAGGAAGAAGAACAGTGGCTGTGCAATTTGATGGTGAATCCACTGATATGAGTCAGCACCCTCCCAAAAGTGGATGTGATCCTTTGACTCTAAAGCCTGAGTACATCTATAGCAGCGATCAAGGAGGCGCTGCACTTCCCGGAGATGAAAAGTCGTTACCCTTGACGCGCATTTCTTAGGCATGGCTCGGTAACGAACGGCCTTCGCAGGGGCTGTCTACACATGGATCCGGCTTGCACACGCCGATTCGAGCTCCAAAAAGACCACTCAAGATCTCCCCTTGTCTTGGTCGGCCAAACTTGAGCCCCAAGGCTCTCCTTCCTGACTGTGCAACTAACAACACCCACACAAGGGGTTGGCCTTCCCTTTCCAGAGGCGTCCTGGATAGAGAAATCTGAGAGGGGGGAGTCGGGTTTTGCCCTAGACGGTGGTCGGACTGGATAGAGGAAAGATGAGGGAAGAGGCTCGGGTAGGGCTTCTACTTACTTGCGGCGGCCGGAATAGGGATAGACCCTACTTCAGGCGGCGATGGGAGCGGCACTCGGGCTCGATCTTGTGCGTGAGAGAGAAGGACGGGAGAGAGGGGGAGAGCTCTGGCTACTACTCCGTCTAGTCGGCGACGGGAGAGAAGGAGGGGGAGAGATCAGGCTCGGCTCCTCCTTCCTGTAGGCCGGCGTAGATGAAAGCATGGGAGAAAGATTGGGAGAGAGAGAGAGAGAGAGATCGGGAGAGGGGGAGTGAGGCGGCTGAGAGGGGGGGGAGAAGTTAGGTTTAGATTTTTATCTTTATATTAAACCCTATCCCAAACCCCCTATCCGCAGACCACATCCCCCTAAACGCATCTCAAACTCATTTAACCGCGCGACACGATTTTGGGGTGTTACAGGTAGCTCTCAGACCAGATGGACGAAAGTTCGTCTGCACCTCCCAGGCGAGATGGACAAAAGTCCTTCTGCACCTCCCAGATGAGATGGACGAAATTCCTTCTACACCTCCAAAGCGAGATGGACAAACGTTCTTCTGCACCTCTCAGGTGAGATGGACGAAAGTCCTTCTGCACCTCCCAGGGGAGATGGACAAAAGTATTTTTGCACCTCGCAGGCGAGATGGACGAAAGTCCTTCTGCACCTTCCAGACAAGACATGCAAAGGTCTGTCTGAACTTCTCAGGCGAGATGGACAAAGGTAGGTATACACCTTGTTAGTGTTACCATGATGATCTGGAAGTGATCAAATGGGTATTCTTATTGCCAACATGATATAAGTCTATACGGTCGCACGTAAGAGAGTTTGGAGAAGTTGGAGGAATGAATTGTGTTAGTCGTACGCATATGTGATGAGTGAAGGACCAAGCACATGGAGGCATCGATTGCATCTAGATTACACAGCCAAGGCATTGAGTGCGTTGAGACCGCACAGCCAAGGCGTTGAGTGCGTTGAGATTATACAACCAAGGTGTTGAGTGCGTTGAGACCACACAACCAAGGCGCTAAGTGCGTTGAGACCACACAACTAAGGCGTCGAGCGCGTCAAGACCTCTCAACTAAGGTGTCAAGTGCATCGAGGCACCTCAGCTAAGGCGTTGAGTGCGTCGAGACATCTCGTTGATTCGTCAAGTCATCTCATTCATGTTCTGGGTCTGCGGATAGCGATAGTTCAAGCCTGTTTATGCTCCTGGGTATATATATATTTGTTGCCTTAGGTCCTTCAGATGAATGAGTTAGGGAGAATCTAAAACTGAGGTTAAAGTGTTTCCGAAGTGTGAATCCCGTCGCTCCCGTGACACCCGATTCCGGCGCCCGCCGTCACCGTCTCTCCTGGTGCAGACCTAGTAGTCTGTGGAGATGTAGAGGGCTTTCCATTCTCCATCTTGGATGGTGTTTGACAAGTTGATAATGTTCTCCCCGTTCATGTGGATTCCTGTAGAGCCGCAAATCCATTTTGCATGAACTCACCCGCCGACCAAGAACTATTCTCGAGCATCTTGATTGAGTACTGACTCAATCCTACACATGTATACTCTTATTTTGTTAAGCAAACTTCTTGATCAATATTTATCGCAAGATCCAAGTTTATCTTTAGAGTTTTCTTAAACTTTATCCGATACGCGCGTTTGATGTGCTATCAAGTAAAACACTACACACCTCCACTTGGATGAACCTCGGTTCTCCTAAGCCGTGAACGAACAAAGGTTCTTCGTCAAGTTTTTCGATAAACTTCCTAATAGATGATGATTATTTGTTTTATTTTTTTCATCAAGTTTTTCGATAAATTTAATGGTTCATCCATTAACCGAATAATTATAATGGTCATCTATTTAATTAGTGGCAAAAAGATCTTGGTTGTACAAGGTTATTTGTAAAATTCGAAGAGTTTTTTCGCCTGATTTTTGAGCTCAAAGAAGTGTCTTCATTCTAATGTTGGTATGTAATGGTAATAGAATTACCTGAAGCTATACAAATTTTCTCGGACATTTTTATTTGTCGAAAAATTTCTTTAATAAATACTTGAAGATCTGTATCATTCTGAAAATGATTAAAATTCAAGATTTTAGGTTGTATTGTTTTTTCAATACCGACTTCATATAATGTTATAAAATCTTTTGGCATATTAGAGCTAAATGTTGTGGGATCATTTAGAGCTAACAATGTTCCCATTGAAATGTAAGGACCTTTGATCCAGTAATCATTGAGACATTTTTAATTATAATGATAGTGTAATTATTTTTGATATATTTTGATCATTAAGGCTTACATAGTAGTTTGAGTGCATCTTGACTCTAAAAGCTCTATTTTTGAGATTTGATCGTGCTCCTCCTAAAAGGCTGTTTAGGAGGTTGATAATACGTACATCTCGACAGACAACTAAAATAAGGTTATTTATTCCGGATCAAAATAATTAATTTAATTTTAGCAGAATTTGTGCTATATGTAGGTAATTTTTATCATGGTACTGTTTCTATAATTTATTCAGTTTATTTTGTATCTAGAAGTTGAATTGAATTGAAATTTTCTCTTTCTTTAAGTTCTATACTATCTTGCATGCGCTCGAATATATAGTCATTTTTGTTCAAAAATCTCGATTTCTAATTATTTTCTTTATATATTTCATTTTTATGCTTTTGGTATATCTGCTTTTAAGCGTTTGACGTCTTCATCGATTATGGTATAATCTTTTCTAATACAATCTGCGAGTGTATTATTGGTTGTTTTTTCATAAATTCTCATTAGAATATAGAAGGATGGTGACTCAAAATAGTCAGAATTTTATCTGCTCTTTTTTGGAGAACGTTCATCTGTTTCACTTAGAATGTTTTTCTGTATCATATGTAAATCTTCATATTTGAAGATTATTAATATTGTTACACGATCACCATGTTGAATTTGAATATCATCAATTGCCATATTTTTAATTATGATGGATAACATTGGTGTATCAGATGGGCGAATTATGGTCTTGTAATCCTTAATTATTTTTTGTGATTGTAGGTCTATTTTGTGATGAGGCCAAAATATCCTAGGGGAATGGTGATTTTGAGATCGATGGGTATTTCACGCATATGATATTAGACTATTGTAATATCAGTGCTAGCAAATAAAGTGTATTCTGGAGAAGTCATGTATTCTCTTTGCGGATATAAGGCATATTGTAATGTTAATTCGATTTGAATGTTATTTAAGTTTTGATTTAAGGTGATCATGTTTATGTTTAATTTTTTCAACATTTTTTAAAATTAGAATATACATATTCTAATTCATATATTGATGATTCATCACTTGGGATGCCTTTTATATTGCACGTATTGTTACCGTAATCATGGAGATTTGGGATCGCTACCACCATATCATGCATTTGGTAACGCTTCATTTGTAGTGGCTATGTAAACGCTACAAAAAGATATTTATGGTAGCGTTTATAACCGCAACTGTAGAAAAATAAACGTTACTATAACATATCATTCCTACAGTATCAGTTATTTTGTCGCGGTTATAAAAACGCTACAAATAGAACTTTATTGTTGCGTTTACAACCGCTACTAGATATTATAAACTCTACCGCATCATAATTTATAAAATATTCCACTCATTTAATTTATAAAATATATCGTTAATTAATTATGCCATCAATATTCCAACCCGGCCTTCATATATTACGTGCATTTCAGTTCAATTTTTTCATTTCACGTCATCCCATCGTCATCCTACTTTTAGGGTTTTTTTTTTTACTTGCTTGCTGAACGACCGACCGAGTGAGGCTGCGGAGTCGTTGGAGTGAGGCGAGCGGCGAGTCGGCTACTGAGGAGACTTCAGAGTTGAGATTCTTGCAACTTGATGAGAGGCATCTATCTCACTACTAGAAAAGTGGTCGAACCGGGCGATCCATACCAAACATATCTGTTCGCGCTTAATTACTTTCGAGTCGAGCTTGAGCGTACGTAATTAATTAGCTTTGTTCATGAGCTTGCGAGTCCGGTGGAATTTTTTTATTACTATTACATAATATCTTATATTATTATTAATAATAATATTTAAATACAATATGATATATATGTACAGCTAGCCTTCAATTAATATATCCTGATCGAGTCCCGATCATCATTTATACACAGCAAGTTTTCTTTGTTCTCATTAGGGTTTTCTCCGCTCCTCGCCTCCAACTCTCTTCGCCTCCGCCGCTCCTCGCCTCCGCCGCTCCTCGCCTCCGCCGCTCCTCGCCTCCGCTGCTCCTCGCCTCCGCCGCTCCTCGCCTCCACCTCTCCTCGTCACCGTCTTTCTTCCCGCTGTCGTCTTTATTATTTCTTCCTCCTCATTTCTTCTGCCCCCAAGCTTTTAGCTTTTCTAATGTACAAATCTAAGTTATTAGCAGTTGTAAATATATTTAAGATTCACCGAGCTCTTTATGAAATTCTTTATACTTTGGAGATGTTTATCAGATTAGTTACGACAGCTTGAATAAAGACTTTATCTATGACTCCATTGTATGATTTTTAATGAAACGAAGTAACCACATGGGTTGACCAAATTCATTTAGAAACAGTTCCCTAGTGTTGAACTCCCAATGCCCAGAGCGGTACTGTGTTCCAAAATGATATTGTAATGGAGTTCTAGTATCTAATGCTTTTCTCTCTGGAATGCCTACTGTGCACGCCAAAATTGCCAGGGTGCACAGACTGCGTTCCATGGAAATAATGCCCTAATGAAGGCCTTAATTGACAAACAAAATTTTGGTGCATGATAAAATAGATCAATTTGATTGAGAATCCGTATTGAGGTAAGAAAAGGTTCTTAAATTTTGGTGCATGATAAAATAGATCAATTTGATTTAGTATCCGTATTGAGGTGAGGAAAGGGTCTTGGATTGACGAGAGCGAGTCGAACTGTACGTAGCATGCACCTTCAACACATCATGTCCATGATATATGTATGGGCCGGATGATATCTAAGTGTTGGAGAGCGCTTCTTCTCTTTACCTCACTAATCCGGGGTCGCGGTTCGTCAAGCTATAGATAAATAACTATCTATTTTTCTGTATTGCTGATTTGCTTTCCTCTTAAACAATGCTTGCTTTTTTTAATTAAGTGTATGAGGATGGCAAGAACTACGATGGCATATATGGAACCCTCTAGTTAATGTTGCAGCCCAAGAGAGATATCTCTTGATGACTAATATAAAATTATAATTCACTTAACAACTAATATAAAATTATATGTTATTAACTAACATAAAATTATATGTTATTTGCTTGATTAATTAATACTATTGATGATATTTGTTTACTTGCAGGATGCACAGGAGGAACACGAGCACTGAAGCAAATGGATACTATATTTCTGTGCTTTTATGCATTGGAGTATTTGAAGCTGTATGCACATGTGGCTTGGCTAATTTAATTAGAATGAAATGAATGCAAATCAACAAACCTTGTTATATATATTATATAAGTACATTAGCTTTTGGTGTGAGAGCTTGGGTGTGAAGCCAGAGATTGATGATATTTTTTCTTTTTGTGCATATATTGTAGTAATTGGATCGATATTAATATGTATGGATGATATTAATAAGATGGAGAGTTATATATGAATATTTGTTTGTACTTTTTGGATTGTATCCATCTTTTAATTTGATGTATTTATATGTATATATGATGATGTATATATGGATATTGAATCTGAATGCATGGATATGATGGATATTGAATCTGAATGCATGCATGGATACATTTATGGATGAATATTAATCGTGACTGGCCATATATAATTAGGCATAATATTCACTACCACTGAAAACCGGTTCTATTAATCATCTTAATCGTTGTCATCGACAATAAAAACCGTTGTTATATATGAGGATAACCGCTACCATAGAAAAACAAAAATGTTGTCAAAGGCAAGCATAAATGCTACCATAGAGTACCATAACCGTTCTGGTAAAATGAAATAATCGCTACCATTGAAAACCATAACCGGTACAATAGATGCATCTTTAGTAGCGATTTCAAAAACGCCACAATACATTGGGTAACCGCTACCATACACTATGACCACGACAGCGGAAGCAACACACAAGCAACCGCTACTGTAGCCCTACAGTAGCGGTTTTTTCAAATATAGTAGCGGTTTTTGAGCGCTACCATATGCATGATATGGTGTAGAGGATGAAAATTTTCTTAATTGTGATGGGGTATTCATTTGCATAGTGACAATCTTGTTGGCATTTGAAGCATTTGCAGTTCTTTTTATATTTTAGTTGTATAAATTTTTTTAAAAAAATTATTATCATTTTTATATTTATGCTTGAAATCAGAATTCTATTTTTCCGAGTTATTTTATATCTTGCTCGTTGATGAGGTTAGTGCCCATGAGTGCATCTGTAATATAAATTTGTATTCTCATCGTCTTTATTACGACAACTTTGTCCTAATTTTGAAGAGCTGATTTGGTACTTTATTTGTTTTAAGAATTTTGCTCGCTCACAGTTGCCTTTTATTGTTTTCATACATGATTTTCTGAGAAATCCAGTATTATGAGAGCAATTTGTATCGGTATTACAAAATTTGCTATTTTTTTCTTCGATTGAGGTGTTCCTGGGTGATGAGATTTTTTGAAAAAAAAATTTTATCAATTTTTTTTCTTTTGCATGTCATTTTGTTCAAATATATAGCCAATATATGTACCTGCAAATTCTTCTAACATATAGATGCCACATAGTTGCAATTTTAATAAGAGTGTTTTTATATGTTAATAAAGTTATGGTGTATGTGTCGCTACGGCGAATGAATGTTACCAAGAATTTCTGACAAATCGCAACGACACATAAACCAAAGAGGATCGTTTTAACCAAACACTAGTAGTCTCAATATGGGGTTTATACTAAATTTATTTTTCTAATTGGAGAACACAAAAATTATAAAGTGAGCTAGAATGAACGAGTAACTGAAGTGCGGAAATTTAGTTTATACCGTTCTTGGATTCTTGCTCGTTTTTCATGATCGCGGAAATACGTAACAATTGCGACGTCTTGTTCCTTATGAAATCAGCAGCGTTACCGGAATCCGCAAACATACAAGATTGTTTGAAATACTAATCTCTGCAATAAAAAAGATTAGTATACAAGATATATGAAAATATACGAAGTATTGGTTTCATCTCTCATGTGAAGCAAATTAATCTGGTCTAATTTAATGCTCACTGATCAAGTAAGTGAAAAGCTGAATTGTTAGTTTGCTGGTAGTGAATCAAAAATATACCTCCTTGTGGCCCACCAATCAACTCTTCTATCAAGGCTAAACAGGGGAAATAAAATCCCTTTCTTCCTGGATCCTGTGTGAGGAAGAAGAACAGTGGCTGTGCAATTTGATGGTGAATCCACTGATATGAGTCAGCACCCTCCCAAAAGTGGATGTGATCCTTTGACTCTAAAGCCTGAGTACATCTATAGCAGCGATCAAGGAGGCGCTGCACTTCCCGGCGATGGAAACCCAAGACTATTGCAGCCGGTGTAGCTTTGCACTGGAATAGAGAACTTGGTCTGAACACCGGCGATTTAGAGAGAAGGCCAGTGACAGCAGCCGGCGAAAGAGATGAAGACGCGGATCTCGCCGACCGCTGAAGATCGCCGGGGTAGAAGGTCGGTGACAGCAGCCGGCGAAAAAGATGAAGACGCGGATCTCGCCGACCGCTGAAGATCGCCGAGGTAGAGGATCGGTGGGCTCTTGCCCTAAGCCAGCGGTTTCACGCGATGAAGGCGGAGGAGAGCAGTCCGCGGCTTCGTGATGAAGAAAAAAAAAGGAATCGGAATACTTCACCCTTGTTCACTCCTTTTCTTGGATAAATTAGGGGTTTCAAAACTGTTAGTTTGCTGGTAGTGAATCAAAAATATACCTCCTTGTGGCCCACCAATCAACTCTTCTATCAAGGCTAAACAGGGGAAATAAAATCCCTTTCTTCCTGGATCCTGTGTGAGGAAGAAGAACAGTGGCTGTGCAATTTGATGGTGAATCCACTGATATGAGTCAGCACCCTCCCAAAAGTGGATGTGATCCTTTGACTCTAAAGCCTGAGTACATCTATAGCAGCGATCAAGGAGGCGCTGCACTTCCCGGCGATGGAAACCCAAGACTATTGCAGCCGGTGTAGCTTTGCACTGGAACAGAGAACTTGGTCTGAACACCGACGATTTAGAGAGAAGGCCAGTGACAGCAGCCGGCGAAAAAGATGAAGACGCGGATCTCGCCGACCGCTGAAGATCGCCGGGGTAGAAGGTCGGTGACAGCAGCCGGCGAAAAAGATGAAGACGCGGATCTCGCCGACCGCTGAAGATCGCCGAGGTAGAGGATCGGTGGGCTCTTGCCCTAAGCCAGCGGTTTCACGCGATGAAGGCGGAGGAGAGCAGTCCGCGGCTTTGTGATGAAGAAAAAAAAAGGAATCGGAATACTTCACCCTTGTTCACTCCTTTTCTTGGATAAATTAGGGGTTTCAAAACTGGGCTCTAATAGGGCAAACCCTTGATTTTGGAGTTACAAAATTAATGGACACAATCAATTCCATTAAACTCCAAAATCAATGAAAAATAAAACCCCCATGAAATTTATTGGATTTCATGATTATCCCAAATTTCATGCCAAGGGTGAGACCGAGTCCGAGACTGAAATTACGAGACGACTTGGCCCACCTATCACGAGCTTCGATCGTTCGCGTGACTAAATTAACGCGTGCTCGTAAGAGTCCAAATAGACCAAATACACGCGTACGAATTCACCTGGACGTCTCGATGAGCCAAGTCCACTAAACGGAAAATTTCCAACATTCTCCCACTTGGACTTATGCTCAACGCAGCTTTTGACATTCTGGTAAAATCTTCGCTAAACTTAAGGGTACCAATCAGCGAACGCGGTATTAGATCTGCTCTCACGTCAAACCGGTCCAATCAAATCCTTCACTCTGAATCATGGCGGCAACCGCATCATTGAGCGACACGGGACCTTCCATGGTCACAACAGCTTATGGATCTAATCGACATGGACAAAGCGCGGTCAAATAAAATATAGAACAACATGCTGAAATTGTGCACATGAAGGTTGTTCTAACTTGGTGGTCAACCAAACTTCTCAAATGAATGCACTAAACCATGCTGCGAGAAGTTCTTAAGTGTTCAAAAGAACACGTATGTCTAACCTTAAGGTTCCAAAATTAATGCGCCAAAAGACATACTACAGGTCATAATTCAAATGAAGTGCCCTAGGCCTTATGCTCCGACTGACATAAGTCATGAGACTTTGTATGAAGTGTGATGTGTCACATAAATTCAACAAATATTGAGACTTAATAATATTGTTGAATTAATATACTTAATTATTAACGAATTAAATAAAGTGCAAACCAAACGACAGATAACTGAATTGGAGCTTCATGAAGCCTCCCACTAATCAAGCACATCGATCGACTCTTTAAGCCCCATATTAATAACATGTTTCTGAAACACGTTAGGGCGAAGTCCCTTAGTAAGTGGATCGGCCAACATGTCATCTGTCCCTAAATGCTCCACTAAAATGTCACCCTTCTTGACCAATTCCTTAACGGTCAAGAATTTAATTTCCATATGCTTGGATCCTGTGATACTTTTATTGTTCATCGAGAACATAACCGCAGAAATATTATCACAGTACATCCAGATGGGTCCAGCTATAGAATCGACAACCTTTAACTCTGTAATAAAATTCTTAAGCCACACTGCGTGAGTCGAAGCCCCAAAGAGAGCGACGAACTCAGCATGCATTGTGGATGAAGTGATGAGTGTCTGTTTGACACTCTTCCACGAAACGGCCCCACCAGCAAACTTAAATATATAACCTGAGGTAGACTTTCTATCATCCTCACACCGGGCAAAATCAGAATCTGTATACCCCACTAACTCAAGGTTTTGAACGCTATGGTAGACTAACTTTACATCCTTAGTTCTCTTTAAATACCTTAGGACTTTCTTAGCAGCTACCCAATGATCATGTCCTGGGTTCGACTGATATCTGCCTAAAAGTCCCACTGCGAAGGCAATGTCCGGTCTGGTACAGACTTGGGCATACATTAAGCTGCCTACCGTACTAGCATAAGGTATATCCTTCATGCGCTCTCGCTCTATGTCGTTCCTGGGGCATTGTGATAAGCTGAGCTTATCACCTTTAAGCACAGGTATGTCACTAGGCTTACAACCGAGCATGCTAAATCTCTCAAGTACACGCTCGATGTAGGCTTTCTGAGAGAGTGCCAATGAATAGTGAGATCGGTCCCTAATGATCTCAATCCCTAGAATGAAGGATGCTTCTCCAAGATCTTTCATATCAAAGTGTTTTGACAAAAATTGCTTAGATTCATGCAATAATGCCAAATCACTGCTCGCAAGCAAGATGTCATCTACATAAAGAATTAAGAAGATGAATCTGCTCCCACTGATCTTGAGATATATGCAACGGTCTACTTTATTTTCTACAAAACCAAAAGAAGTAACTACCTCATCAAATTTCAAGTACCATTGTCTGGAAGCTTGCTTCAAACCATATAGGGACTTGTTAAGTTTACATACAAGTTGGTCGGAATGACCAGACTTGAATCCCTCAGGCTGCACCATATAGACCTCCTCGGTAAGATCGCCATTCAGGAATGCGGTCTTTACATCCATCTGGTGTAGCTCCAAATCATAATGAGCTACTAATGCCATTATTACTCTGAAAGAGTCTTTAGAGGAAACGGGAGAAAAGGTCTCGTGGTAATCGATTCCTTCTCTCTGCGTAAATCCCTTGGCTACCAGTCTAGCTTTAAACCGCTCGACCTTTCCTTTAGAGTCCTTCTTGGTCTTAAATACCCATTTAGAACCAATGGGCTTACAACCTTTGGGTAACTCAACTAACTCCCAAACCTTATTCAGCTTCATAGACTCCATCTCGTCTTTCATCGCATCCCACCACAGATTAACTTGAGGTCCAGACACAGCTTCATTAAATGTCACTGGGTCAATCACTTGACCAATGTCATAATCACTCTCTCCTAAATAGACTTCATAGTATGAGGAAATTGCAGGCCTTCTCTGCCTAATGGATCTCCTAGCGGGTGGATGAACCTCCTGGACATGAGGAGGAATCTCAACTGGAATCGGTGGTAAGACCGCTTCCACATCCTCCACTTGTTCCATCACGGGTTCAGGCACCGCAGGATCTCTTATCAAGGGCACAGATAAATTAATGGGCACAACTTCCTCAACTTCACTAATAGGATGAGAGCAACTAGGTTCATCAGCGACATCCCATTCTAAAAATTTAGCTGTTTGTGACTCCACAATTCTGGGTCCTCCTAAAGGGGAATAGAACTTAAATCCCTTGGAGTGATCTGGGTAGCCAATGAAATAACAACGACAAGACCTAGGAGAAATCTTACTTTCTGATGGGTTGTACAAACGGACTTCTGCAGGACAACCCCAGACACGCAAATGATTAAGGTTGGGTCGTCTACCAGTCCACAACTCAAAAGGGGTTTTAGGTACTGACTTAGACGGGACTCTATTAAGGATATATACTGCAGTCTTAAGCGCCTCACCCCATAAAAATTCAGGAAGATTTGTCCTACTCATCATGCTCCTCATCATTTCCTTAAGGGTGCGATTGCGCCTTTCAGCCACACCATTCTGCTCAGGACTACCCGACATGGAGTACTGGGCAACAATGCCACAGCTCTCCAAGTATCTGGCAAACGGACCTTTATGTTGCCCGGAGGCATCATGTCTACCAAAATACTCGCCACCTCTGTCAGACCTAACAATCTTGATATCTTTCCCTATTTGTTTTTCAACTTCAGTCTTGAAAATCTTGAACTTTTCAAGGGATTCAGACTTCTCTTTAATTAAGTACAAATAGCCAAAACGGGAGTAGTCATCAATGAATGTAATAAAATAGGTGTTCCTACAAAGGGTAGTGGAATAAGGACCACTGATGTCCGTATGAATAGCCTCTAACACACTTGAACTACGAGTTGAGCCCTTCTTCTTCATCTTGGTCATCTTACCTCTACAACAGTCCACACATGTCTCTAGGTCACTGAAGTCTAGAGTAGGGAGAATGTTTTCCTTAATTAATCTTTCTACTCTTTCCCTAGAGATATGACCTAACCTTTTATGTCATAGCATGGAGGACTGCTCCTTAATGAGAGGTCTTTTACTAGCAACATTCTCTATATTATATGAGGTGGCATAAAAATCAATAGGTGCAAGACATATTCTATATAAACCATTAGATAGTGAACATTGGCCAATAAACTGAGATTCATGAAATAGCTTAATTAAACCACCAGAAATATTAAAACCATAATTAAGTCTATCTAATGCTGAAACAAAAATCAAGTTCCTTCTAAACGAAGGAATATAAAATATGTCTCTTAATAAAAGTTGATATCCAGAATCAAGGACCAAACAGATGTCCCCGATGAACTCCACCTCCACCTCTGCATTGTTGCCAACCGTGAGTCTGCACTCACCCTTGTTTGGCCTCCTCCTTTTGATGAACCCCTGCAATGTGTAAGCAACATGATTAGTTGCTCCACTATCGAGCCACCAAGAACTAGATGGGGCTTCAATTAAATTGGATTCACAAAGGACAAAGGCTAAAGAGTTACCTTTAGGCGCAAATCCACGTTTATCCATCCAGGCTTTAAATTTTAGGCACTCGTGCTTCACGTGTCCCTTCTTCTTACAAAAGAAGCAGGTAAGAGGCTTCTTTCCACCAGTATCCTTGCTCCCTGAAGCTTGTCCATCCTGAGCTTTAGAGGGAGCTTTGAACTTCTTCTTCTTCTTGAAAGAGGGTTTGACGACGAGTAACGCAGTGTTCGTCTTTTCCTTCTTCAGTTTCTCCTCCTCAGCAACGCAACGAGTGATGAGATCATTTATCTTCCACGCCTCATCCTGGGAACTGTAGGTAGTCTTCAAAATGCTGAACTCCGCAGGAAGTGTATTTAGTGCTTGATGCACTATCAAGGCTTCAGGGAGAGTAATCTCCATCTCCTGCAGTTTTGTCTGATAGTAGACCATCTTCAGAATGTAATCACGAACTCCGCCTCCTCCCGAATACCTCATGGAGAAGAGGTCCTGAATTAGAGTTCCAATCTCAGCATTGGAAGACACCTTATATCTCTGCCCAACTGCAGTTAGAAAATCTCGGGCGACGGTCATGTCTGGAAGACCACTCAGCAGGTGCTCCGGAATGGAACACTTCATAGTCAACAAGCAGATTTTGTTTGACTTGTTCCATGCACCATAATGATCCTTTTCAGCTTGAGTGCTAGTCGATGTGAGGGCTGTAGGCTGATTGGTATTCATGGCCATCTCTATGTCCGCCATCTCGAGAGCAAACATGATGTCGGACTTCCACTTCTTAAAGTTTGATCCAGTGAGCTTTTCAATGGTCGCCATATTGTTATGGACTGTAAAGGTGACTGTGAAGAGAGAAAACGATTATTAGTGACAAATAGAGCAACAGTGGCTATAAAACCCTAAATAGCACACTAGGCGGAGAATCCTGGCGCGTCAACACGCAACACCTTTGGGCAGACTACGTGCCACGCAATTAGTAATTATCCACACAAGAACGAGCAACAGTTACGCTTGAGCTTTTCGTAGAACTACCACCTTTGGGTGAATAGCTTACTAGAGTCCTGCACTACCGTCCAAATGTCCTTGTGTAACCCTCTGAACCTATTGCGCAAGCACCACCTTTGGGTGAATGATTGCGCACTAGTCTCAGAGAACTCCCTAAAACATGTGAAACCGTAATCTCACAAATCGACTCGAAAAGGCCACTTTGGCGGCTACAGTTCTCATCAATCCACGAGACCCTTTCACACCGGGATATCTGAATATTGCCCTAAATTAATATCGTGTTTCTTATCTTAATGACGTATGGGCAATCAATCGTCTTAAAGAAAACACAACTTTTGTCGGGAATTGATTTATGAAAAACACTTTTGAATATCAATCCCAAATTTGTTTCTCTCTAAATAATTAATGGGTTTTGAAAATAGTGTTCTTTAACTGAATTGATTGGAAAAATAATTTACTCCAAATTATGAAGGAGACTAATAGGTTTAGGTTAACCTGGCTCTGATACCAACTGTTAATAAAGTTATGGTGTATGTGTCGCTACGGCGAATGAATGTTACCAAGAATTTCTGACAAATCGCAACGACACATAAACCTAAGAGGATCGTTTTAACCAAACACTAGTAGTCTCAATATGGGGTTTATACTAAATTTACTTTTCTAATTGGAGAACAGAAAAATTATAAAGTGAGCTAGAATGAACGGGTAACTGAAGTGCGGAAATTTAGTTTATACCGTTCTTGGATTCTTGCTCGTTTTTCATGATCGCGGAAATACGTAACAATTGCGACGTCTTGTTCCTTATGAAATCAGCAGCGTTATCGGAATCCGCAAACATACAAGATTGTTTGAAATACTAATCTCTGCAATAAAAAAGATTAGTATACAAGATATATGAAAATATACGAAGTATTGGTTTCATCTCTCATGTGAAGCAAATTAATCTGGTCTAATTTAATGCTCACTGATCAAGTAAGTGAAAAGCTGAATTGTTAGTTTGCTGGTAGTGAATCAAAAATATACCTCCTTGTGGCCCACCAATCAACTCTTCTATCAAGGCTAAACAGGGGAAATAAAATCCCTTTCTTCCTGGATCCTGTGCGAGGAAGAAGAACAGTGGCTGTGCAATTTGATGGTGAATCCACTGATATGAGTCAGCACCCTCCCAAAAGTGGATGTGATCCTTTGACTCTAAAGCCTGAGTACATCTATAGCAGCGATCAAGGAGGCGCTGCACTTCCCGGTGATGGAAACCCAAGACTGTTGCAGCCGGTGTAGCTTTGCACTGGAACAGAGAACTTGGTCTGAACACCGGCGATTTAGAGAGAAGGCCAGTGACAGCAGCCGGCGAAAGAGATGAAGACGCGGATCTCGCCGACCGCTGAAGATCGCCGGGGTAGAAGGTCGGTGACAGCAGCCGGCGAAAGAGATGAAGACGCGGATCTCGCCGACCGCTGAAGATCGCCGAGGTAGAGGATCGGTGGGCTCTTGCCCTAAGCCAGCGGTTTCACACGATGAAGGCGGAGGAGAGCAGTCCGCGGCTTCGTGATGAAGAAAAAAAAAAGGAATCAGAATACTTCACCCTTGTTCACTCCTTTTCTTGGATAAATTAGGGGTTTCAAAACTGGGCTCTAATAGGGCAAACCCTTGATTTTGGAGTTACAAAATTAATGGACACAATCAATTCCATTAAACTCCAAAATCAATGAAAAATAAAACCCTCATGAAATTAATTGGATTTCATGATTATCCCAAATTTCATGCCAAGGGTGAGACCGAGTCCGAGACTGAAATTACGAGACGACTTGGCCCACCTATCACGAGCTTCGATCGTTCGCGTGACTAAATTAACGCGCGCTCGTAAGAGTCCAAATAGACCAAATACACGCGTACGAATTCACCTGGACGTCTCGATGAGCCAAGTCCACTAAACGGAAAATTTCCAACACTATATTCATGTTTGTTAAACTATCTCCTATAGATCGGTCTATAAAATTGAAACTAATCTATTAATCTAATATTTTGAATTTCTTTGAGATGCATACTATCAAAGTTTTTAAGTTAGTCCAGAGCGAATCCAAACCAAAGGCTTGCCGCATATAGGAGGATTTTTTCCTGACTCATTTTTTTATGAAGAATTTGTATGCTACCAATTATTTGTTGGGTTCATTCAGTCGTGTATTTTTTTTAATCTTGATGTGTGATATTGTCGATATTGAAGAAACTCCCTAACTGTTATGTGAATTATGTGTTGGTAACTTATTGTGATATTATTGGTGATTATAACAATTCATCCATTCTTGTCTTTTAGCATATCTAAAAAATTCTGGATTAAATGTTTCATCTTTAACCTCGATTCATTCATGTTTTCTAGAGGTATTACTGTTGAATTATTAGGTAATATGTCGGCGTGTTTCGAAATCTACTCAAAAAGATCTATTAGGTTTTGTGTCATTCTAGAACAAAACTATACATTGGAGATACTATAAACTGTCGTTCTACAGTTCATGAGCAATTGTGGATTATCTTGAGGAGCAGCCAAATCTAACATTCTCAAGATATTATTTTTAAGATCTAGTTTTTCGCTCTCGTGCTCCCGTCCGCTTCCGTTTGCAATTTGGGATTTTCCGCCGCTCTCGATTCTGCTCGTCGCTAGAAAGGATTGCGAATCCTGCAGATATTTTTTGCCGATCGGGAGTTTTGCCATCCGCTTGGTCTTCCGCCGCCGCTTAGGATCAAGTGAGATCGCCGCTGTTTTTCTTCCTGTTGAAGTTTTTTGGATCGGGAAGAAATGAAGGAAAAAAACTGTTCGATGTTTTTTTTCTCTTCGACGTGTCGCCGCTCGATCGGAGAGGATCCAGTTCCCGTCGCCCGAATTTTGATAGCAGATCGGAGTAGTACGCCATTTTCATGGCAACCTTTTCTTCCGTCTTCTCTGATCGATGGAAGGAGGAATTGCTTCTGTTGTCGATCCAGATCCGGCTCCTGCTCTTCAGAAACTCGCAGATCTGGGAGGACAGTGTTCTCATGTCGCCGCAGATCATTGTTTTCCTATCTCGAGGCTTTCTCTCTGTCGTCGTATCTGTGCTTGGTTTGAGGAAGGCTCTCAGGATCTACAGTATTTCTTCCCTCGCTGCTCTAGTCCAGATCTGCTCGTTTTTTTGGTGAGAAGTATATTCAATTGCTTGGCTAGACTGTCAAAGCTAATTGATTTGAGAATTCCAGAGGATAGACCGCCATAGATCCTCTTCCTATTTCAGTTCTGGGAAATTGGTGAAAGTGCGGCAAGCTTTGAGCAGAAATTCATTTTGGTGCAAGCTTTGACCGTGGATTCCAAAGTGAGAGAGAGACCTAAATCAATTTTTTTTTTTTTTGGCAAAGTGGTGATTGGGCCTCTATTGCTTTGTGCCGGTTAGAGGATTCCTCTGTGCTGCTGTCACTTGACGCCGTTTCTGACGAGGAAGAAGTTTGCTGTGGATGTTTGCTGATCCGATCTATTCTTCCGCAATTATGTTGATTAGCCATAGTGCTCGGAGCGGGGTCAGCCGCGGCAGAGGCTGCTCCGGGAAGCCTCGGCCGGTGGGGCGGTCGGCCCTAGTGGGGTCTGTCGCGGCCGAGGCCGCTCCCGGCGATCTCAGCGGAGGGGGAGGTCGGCCCCTACTGGGTCGGCTGCAGTCGAGGCCGCTCCGAGCGGCTATGATGGAAGGGGCGGTTGGCCCTCGTAAGGCCAGCGTGGGGGGCGTCCTCAGCGGAGGGGGCGGTCGGCCATCGTTGGGTCGGCCATGGCCAAAGCCACTACGGGTTGCCTCGACGGAGGGGGTGGTCGGCCTTCACGGGCTGGCCGGTGCCGCCGGTTGGCGATAGGCGGTCCAGCGTACGGGATCCTGCAAGACGGTTTGGATCCCATGAGTGGCAGTTACCGCGTGGATTTGGTTTGGTGCATGGATCACGCGTGCGATGGTTACACGCGTAACTTTCATGATACTTGGTGGGGGTAGAGGCGAACCCGGCTATTCACAGCCCAGTTTTTTTCCACACAGTGCTCAGCCATTTTGCCACTATCCGAGACAATGCGGACAAGTATTAATGGAGCAAAGACGATGTTATTTGCAGGGATTGCCTTCTGAATTCCCTGAATCTCCGCCTCGCCATGACCTACAGTGTGTATATGTCCGCGAAAAAACTTTGAGATCTCTTGAACGCACACTTTCAGTTTCTAGAATTGGAAAATTTGTCTTAAGGTAGGTGATGAACAATCTGAAATGTTCAAGACTGAATTACACAAACTGAAAGAGAAGAAGGAAGTCTCACAAAATGCTGCAAATATGTTGGTCAATATCTTTGATCATAACTCCTTTGTGGTTATGATTGAGACTCGTCAGCACAGTGCGTATTCTGAGTGGTGGCTAGACAACAATATTGTCTATCATGTGGTGAATGAGAGAGGTCTTCTGATTGAGGTCACGACAGTCCAAAAAAAAGTGGAGAACTGCAATGGAGCAGATACCAAGGTGACTCATGTTGGGACAACAGATCTGGTCCTCTCTTTGGGTAAGAAAATTATTTTTTTAAATAATGTTAAATTGTAGCATTTTTGGAAATGCCGACATATCCATTTCGATGAGGAAGTGCTTCCCAATAAGATGAAACGGATATGTCGACATTTCCAAAAATGCTACAATTTAAACAAAAGATGCTACCCCAAGCTCAACTTCTGCGATGGGTAAATTGGTTCTCTCAGTGGAAATTTGAAGCCCAACACATCAAGGGCAAACATAATTTCCTCCCGGATTTCTTATCTCGAACTCAGCGGACGATATCTGTGGTGTTCCCAGTCATCTACTATTTTCAGTCGTCGGACCTTCCAGTCCACATTAGAGTCAAGTTACTGCATTTCGTCCTCCATAAAAAATCTCTACATTATCTGCCCATTTTTCTAAAAATATATATCAGACAATACGGCCTGAGTGAAGGTCTTCTAGCCAGTTTTTCCTTACATCCCAGTTTTTCTTTTCTAACCATACTCGAATGTAGGGAAGATGCTTATTATAATTTTCCTAAGGAAGCCTATATGGTTTTATGGTACTTTATCGAAACCTGCTCATTCAGCATCATATTTTACAAAAGACGTCTCCTTCAGTATATCGTCCAAGGTGATATCCATCCATGCCAACAGAGGCATAAACAAATCCTGAAGTGGCTTCACTTATTTGGCAACACCAGCTTTTGGCGCAAAAAGCTACGGCCTGAAGGAAATAGTTTTAATGGAGTCCACAAACAGAAGCATATCCTTATCTATTTCCAATGCCAACAGATTCTGAATATTCTGGATAATCATCTCCACATTTACAAACAATATTCTTGTGCTTTCTGGCATGATCACGACTACAGCAGTCCAGTTCCAACTCTTGCCCATAAATCACTCCTCTGTACTATCAATGGTGTACCCATCACTGATGTCCTACTAAACCTGCCTCCGGCTTACTGGCGAAATCCCTTGATCCTTCCTCTACAGTATATTGAAGAAATCCTGCACTGTCATCACCGGTTTGAAGGTTCCAGACCATCAAGATTCCAAGCTTCACCAAAAGCTCGTTCTAAACAATAATCTTGCACCACGAACAGTAAAAATGACGTGGAGCCATCACCTTTTTTCACCAGGGGGAAAGGATGAAAGAATATCTTCGAGTATGATGTGAAATAAAGTTATTATGTCGTGCCGTAGAAGTCAAGGGAAAAGAATATTTCTCTGTCAAGGAAAAGATTTTTTATAACGACCCCGCCCCTTTACTCGGGGCGACAGAGCTCTTTCCCTGTAGATTATTAGCAAAATCAAGCATAGTAATGAAAATGCAATTTAAGCACAATTCACCACAGGCGTAGACACGAACGGTCACACACCTCGTACACTCAAGGCATATTCTCGGTGTTCAGACAATAATCTGGGACGCACCACCGTTCTCCAGACAGCAACAACTATGAGCATTTTGGTAGTTTTTATGGCCTCTGCATAGCCTAAGACACATAACTATGTCTGCGACAGGTAACACTACCCGCGGACGCGCCACATAGCTACTGGGTAGGTTCGACCCTTTTTCGTTGCTCACATCGCCGGGCAAAGTATACCACAATGCGGGTCGGCCTCCCCATTCCCATTTCTCCAATCTTTACATAACCCCGTTATGAATTACGGGTGGCTCGCAGACCACCTGGCTGGGCTCCCAGAGCTCTTAGCCCCACATCTCAGGCCCCAGGTCTCCACGACACAGGCCACAATAACTGGCCCCAGGTGTCTCCACGACACATGCCACAATCTTTTCTCCCAAAGAGCTACCGCATACGGTATTACTACCGTCGCGCGGTATTTGACAGAAATACGATTCTGCCCAATTTTTCGGGTGCTCCTTGGAGTTAGTCCCCAAGGTTCCCTGCTACAATCTACCTGTTGAGTACATTGGAATAAATGTACCTGATTTGAAGAAGTCTCACCCTACTAAATGATATACATCAAAATGTATTTGATGTGTTTTGAGTTTAGTTGTGCAGGTTAAGTATTTGCAGGGAAAGATGAAAAGTTTCTAAGTCCATGTGTCGACACCCATAAGGAATGTGTCGACACTTAAGAAGACTTGTGTCGACACCCAGACAAGCAGTGTCGACACTTGGAGTAATTGTGTCGACACCAGGGATACATAGTCGACACCAGACAGAAAGTGTCGACACATGAAGGCTGTGTCGACACTCAATGAAGAGAAGTCCAGTAAAGCAGTGTCGACACTTAGAAGCAGTGTCGACACCCAGAAGAACTTTGTCTATATCAGAAAGTGTCGACACTCAGCAAATTTCAACAGAGTCTAAGTATAAGTGTCGACATAATGAAGAATATGTCGACACACAACAGAAGATTCAACACTTAGAAGATGTGTCGACACTTAACAAAGTTCAACAAATTTTAAGTACAAGTGTCGACACAAAGGAGATGTGTCGACACTCAGCCAAAGTCTCAACAGAAGAAGAATGTGTCGACACAAGGAGAAGTGTCGACACTCAGCAAGTATCAACACAGAAGGCATGTGTTGACACCAAGAAGATGTGTCGACACTGAACAAGTTCAACACAAGAAGATGTGTCGACACAAAGGAGTTGTGTCGACACTTACAAGAATTCAACAAAGTACTGAAGAACAAGGAGTTGTGTCGACACACAATATCAGTGTCGACACATGATGAAGAAGCAGTGTCGAGAAGTAAATTCTACAACACAAGAAGTTGTGTCGACACCTTGAAAGCTAGTGTCGACACTTAGTCTACTTGTGTCGACACTTAGTCTATAAGTGTCCACACTTAAAGACAGACTGTCTCGACACTTTCAGACAGTTACAGATATTTCAAGAACTGACTGGATGACTTGACAGTTGTCATTCCAGCCGGTCTACTGCAACTGTCAGAGTTGTCAGAAAGCTGTTAGGAACCGGATCAGCCGGTCACCATGAAGGAAGCCTATATAAAGGCACATTCTGTCAACAGAAGATGATGATTATTGAAGATCAACAATCAAAGAAGAAGATCTAGCTATTCATTGAAGAATCATTTCAAGTAAAGATTTAAGAAGTTGGAGAGAGAGAGCTCCTTCCAAGAAGACAGCCGTTGGAACCAGGCTGTGAAGAAAGTTTCAGACCTAGTTCTGAATCTTAAGTTGCAGTGATTGAAGATCAGCTGCAGATAATCAATCCTATTGTGTTCTACATTCAAGAAGCTTTGAAGAAAGCCAAGTGAGGTTGATCTCAGCAGAGTTCATTCAAGAACTCATCAAGAACCTGTCAACTCATCTCTCTTTTTCTGAGTTGTAGGTATATATTTTGTATTCTAAAATTCTTGTAGGATCCTTAGGGATCTGAGTTGTAAGCCTGTAATTATAAAAGGCTGAGTGGTAGGGCCTGTGTGCCTGAGTGTAGGAGATCTATTTCTCTGAGTGTAGTCCTGTTGTGGCTGAGTGTAGGTCTTGTGGCTGAGTGTAGGCCTTGTGGCTGAGTGTAGGTCTTTAGAGAAGACTGAGTTGTAGGGCCTTGGGCCTGAGCTGTAGGAACCTGGTTGGGGTTCTGAGTGTAAGATCTGAGGATCTGAGATAGTGGAGAAGTTTGGCCGAATCTAGTACACTACTAGATAGGCGAAGGGAGAAAGTGGATGTACCCAAACCTTGGGGAACCACTATAAATCTGTGTGTTTACTGTGTGCATGCTTTATTCTGTGATTGCTGATTGATTACTGTAAAGAAGTAGTTATAACTCTGTGATATAATCTGCAATCTGCCTAAAAGGTTCAAAAAGATTTAGTCACATATTCACCCCCCCCCCCCCTCTAGGTGATTAGGTACAATTTCTTTCAAGTGGTATCAGAGCCAGGTTACTCAAAAAGGGGCATAACTGTCTGAGTAGATCCTGTTGGCAGATTCAGTGAAATCAAGGACAGATTCAGCATAATCAAGAAAATCAAGAAAATGGGTTCAACAGAGAATCAAAAGGAACTTGGATCCATGAAGTTGCTCATTTGCAGAAAAGAGATTTTTGGCATCTGGAAAGAAAGGGTGAGACTATTTATGGAAGCCTCAGACCCTAGAATATATATCACAATTAAAGAAGGGTCATATGTGCCTATGAAGGTTTCAGTCCTGGATGCAAATTAGAGAACACCTAAGGACTTTTCTGAAATAACAAAAGATGAGATTATTCTGGCCACCATGGACAACAGGGCTCAGAATATCATTGTGAGTGTCATAGATGATGCTACATTTCAGAACTTGATACACTATAAGACATCAAAGGAGATGTGGGATACTCTTATAGTGTATATGGAGGGTTCAGAAGAGGTTAGACAGGATAGAAAGTCTTTGCTAAACCAAAAATATGAGAGCTTTAGACAAGATAGGTCTGATAGCATAACAGAATGCTATAAGAAATTCTATAGGATTGTCAATGAGTTGATGTCCTATGGAAGAGAATTCAGCAATTATGAGCTGAATGATAAGTTCTTGAGGTCCCTAACAAAGGACTGGGACAGCAAGATCTGTGTCATTAGGGAAATGACCAAGTTAGCAGATATCCCTCCTCCAACATTGTTTGGAAAGTTGTTATCCTATGAGATGCAGTTGATGGTAAGGAAGGAGGAGGAGAAGACTACAAGAAGTCAGCATAAAGAAAGAACAGTGGCATTCAAGACAGAAGCCATCAAGAAATACAAAAGTAAGTCTCCATCTCCACCTCCAAAAGTGGCTGAGACTGAGTCAGATGATTCAGAAAGCAGAAATTCTGAAAGCAGTGAGAGTGATGAGGATTTTGCAGCTTTCACAAGACACTTTCAGAAGTTTCTAAAGAAGAAACAGTGGAGGTCAAAGCCATCCACTTCACAGGGAAAAGATGACTATTATCAGAACAAGAAGTCATCAAACAAAGACAGGAGAAAGCCCAAGTCAAGCAAAGCAACTTTATCAAAAATTGTATGCTATTGCTGTAACAGACAAGGACATGTTATTGCTGACTGTCCAGAGAAAAGAAAAGAGTCTAATGAAAAGAAGAAGACTCAATTCAAGGGCAAGAAGGAAAGGTCCTTTGTTGCCAAGAAGGACAAAAGCCTGTCAGACATATCTTCTTCAAAAACTGAGTCAGAAGCTGAAGCATACATAGGACTGTTTGCTGAAGAAGAGGAAGAGGAGTTCATCCAGATAATGAACTCTATATATGAGCAAGAGGACAATCAGTGCCAAGGACTGATGGTCTTAACAGAAGGTGACAAAATCCAGGATCAGCCTGGACCTAGTAAGGTACAAAATTGTTCTTTAAGTTCAATTTCTAGTGCTAGTTCAGATTCAGTTACATCAGCATCAAGTGATGCCAGTAGATCTAAATCTGAAGGGGATATTCATCAGTTGATTGATGAATATAGAGTTCTGTTGCAAGCTTTTAAGAAAAGCAAATCCTTAGCCAAGAGTCAGGCTAAGGAAATTGCTAGTCTCAAAGAGGCTGCAACTGATTTTGAGAAGCTGATTGATCAAAAGTTAAATGAAATAGCCAGACTGAAGAACATAACTGTTATTCAGATAGGGACTATAACATTTAAGAATGATCAAATCAGAAATCTGGAGATTAGTCTTTAGAAGGAGAGAGATATAGTTGCAAGGTTCTCTAAACCAAAATCAGTTCTACCTTTGATAGATGAGTTTATAACTCACAAGGGTAAAACTGGATTGGGGTTTACTAACCCTGCTAGGACTGTAAAGTCCAAGGGCAAAGCCCCAGCTCTCAACAAGTCAGTTGTAGACAAAACAGCTAGGGATGTACCTAAGCAAAGGTACAATAGATTTGAGTGTTGGTGCTGTGGCAAGGTAGGCCACTTTGTCATAGACTGTTGGCACAATTCTAGTGCCAAGTTGAGTAGCAAACTGCCTGTGGGAAGATCTGCAGGTAGCTTTGTTAAGAGGCAAACTAACCAGCACCAAGGACCCAAGAATTCTTTGGGTTCTAAGGTCAACTAATCTGTTTTGCAGGTGAGTCCAAGTGGTCATGCCCCAATATGGTACTTGGACAGTGGATGTTCCAGACACATGACTGGAACTAGGGGATTGCTAAAGGACTACACACCAATCAAGGATGGTCCTAAAGTCACCTTTGGTGGTTCTGAAAAAGGAATTATCAAGGGTTTTGGTAACATTTCTAGCACCCATATTACAATTACTCAAGTGGCTTATGTTAAAGGTTTGAAACATAACCTTATTAGTATAAGTCAACTGAGTGATTTAGGATATGACATCTCATTTGTCAAAGATGGTTGTCATATTAGGAGGTCAAATGATCAAGAGATCATTTTGACAGGTTATAGAAAGAGAAATGTCTATTGCCTAGACATTATGTGTGAGACCAATGGTTCTCCTGTGTGTCTTGTAGCTGATGAGAAAGTCTCTCATTGTGTCAAATGGCATAAGAGGCTAGCCCATCTTAACTACAAGACAATTGGCCAACTCTATAGCAAAGAGTTAGTGAGGAATGATCCTCAAGTTAAGTGTATTAAAGATGGAATATGTTCAGCCTGTCAAAAGGGCAAACAGACTAGATCCACCTTTAATAGCATTGAAAACAAAGATGCTGTGAGGTGTTTATATCTCTTGCATATGGATCTCTTTGGTCCTATGTCAGTTCACAGCCTAGGTAGGAAGGTCTACACATTTGTGGTTGTAGATGACTACTCAAGGTTTTTCTGAGTGTTCTTCCTTACACAGAAATCTGAAACACCTAGTATCTTCTATAGTTTTGTCAAACAAATTCAGAATGAATTAGACAATACAGTAGTCAAGATAAGAAGTGACCATGGTACTGAATTCCAGTCTAATAGTATGACAAAACTATGTGAAGAATTTGGGATATTTCAGAAATTTTCTTCACCAAGAACACCTTAGCAAAATGGCATTGCTGAGAGGAAAAATAGAAACTTGATTGAGGCTGGTAGAACCCTATTAAGTGACACATCTCTCCCAGAATATTTCTGGGCTGAGGCAGTTAATACTACATGCCATGTAATTAATAGGGCTACCATTACTAAGAGCCACAATAAGACCCCCTATGAGATTGTGAAAGGCAGAAAACCAAATTTATCCTATTTCAGGATCTTTGGTTGTAAATGTTATATACTTAACAATGGAAAGTCTTACTTGACCAAGTTTGCTGCCAAATCCCAAGATGGGATTTTTGTTGGGTACAACAACAATAGTAAGACTTATAGGGTCTACAACTTGTCTACTCAAGTTGTAGAAGAGTCAGTACATGTAGTATTTGATGAAGCTAGACTTATTAACAATGAGTTGTCTAGAAGTATTTGCAGCTCCACAGGTGTGACTAAGAAGATGAACAAGCTCACTATTGAAGAAGGATCTACTGCAAGTCAGCATGTAGATGATAGTGGTTGTTGTTCAGGGAGAGTACTACATGCACCTGATGTAGAAGAAGACCAAGATGTGCAGCAAGTTGAAGAAGCTGAAGGAGTTCAACCTGGAGCCAGGCTGCCTCCAGCTGCTAGGCATCTAAGAGATCATCCAGCAGATCAAATCATTGGTGATCTAAGTCAAGGGGTACAAACAAGGAGCAGAAATCTGAGTGCAGTGCTCTACTCCAGTTTTCTATCCCAAGTAGAGCCAAAGAAATTTGAAGAAGTCATCCTAGACCCTCATTGGATTGAAGCAATGCAAGAGGAGCTGAATCAGTTCAAGAGATGCAAAGTCTGAGAGCTTATTCCTAAACCAAAATACCACAACATAATTGGAACTAAGTGGATCTTCAGGAACAAGATGGATGAACATGGAGTGATTATTAAGAATAAAGCAAGACTGTTTGCTAAGGGATATAGGCAGCAAGTAGTTATTGACTTTGATCAAACCTTTGCTCCAGTAGCCAGACTGGAAGCCATAAGGATGTTCATGGCCTATGCAACCTATCATGGATTTAAAGTATACCAAATGGATGTTAAGTCAGTCTTTCTGAATGGTAATCTGAAGGAAGATGTCTATGTGGAACAACCATCAGGTTTTGTTGATTCAACTCAACCTAATTATGTCTATAGACTTAGGAAGGCTTTGTATGGGTTAAAACAAGCCCCTAGGGCTTGGTATGAAACCCTGTCTAGTTTCCTCATTGAGAATAAATTCACAAGGGGGAAAATAGACAAGACTCTATTCCATAGGGAATCCAAAGGCAAGATCATACTAGTCCAAATATATGTAGATGACATCATATTTGGGTCTACTGAAAGTAGTCTTTGCAAAAAGTTTGCAAAACTAATGCAAGGACAATTTGAGATGAGCAGTATGGGAGAACTTAAGTTCTTCTTGGGTCTCCAAGTTAGACAGACTGAGAATGGTTTATCCATATGCCAGTCTAAGTTCACCCTAGAATTAATAAGGAAGTATGGTATGGATTCATCCAGTACCATGAAGACTCCTATGGGGTCAAGTATGTCTCTTAGCAAAGATGATGCGGGGAAACCTGTAGATGAGACTTTGTATAGAGGGATAGTTGGCTCCCTATTGTATTTGACTGCAAGTAGACCAGATATCATGTATGTTACATGTGTCTGTGCTAGGTACCAAGCATGCCCTAAAGAGTCCCATTTGACAGCAGTCAAAAGAATTCTAAGATATCTAAAGGGCACTCCTTATCTAGGCCTTTGGTACCCTAGAAATGGAGACTTTGAACTGACAGGTTATTCAGATGCAGATTTTACAGGCTGCAAAGAAGATAGGAAAAGTACAACTGGTACCTGTCAATTCCTAGGTGGAAGACTGATTTAATGGAGTAGCAAGAAGCAAACAAGTGTGGCTATCTCCACAGCAGAATCAGAGTATGTGGCTGTAGGAAGTTGCTGTGCTCAACTTCTATGGATACAACATCAGCTTGAGGATTATGGTATTCAAGTAAGTAGAACACCACTATTTTGTGATTCTACAAGTGCTATATATATTGCAAACAATCTTGTCTCCCATAGTAGGACTAAACACATAGAGATAAAATATCATTTTCTAAGGGAACATGTTGAAAAAGAAGATATTTCACTAGAGTATGTTAATACAGATAATCAACTAGCTGACATGTATACTAAGTCTTTAAAAGAAACCAAGTTCAATAGGTTTAAAATTGAATTAGGTATGATAAACTTAGAATAAGTTTACAGTAATGACTAAGTAAATTAGTGTCGACACACAGAGTTGTCTGTGTCGAGACAGAGAATTAGTGTCGACACTTCAGAGAAAAGGTGTCAACACATTTAGGAAGTTGGTGTCGACACTTCAGAGAATTAGTGTCGACACATGATAAGTAGGTGTCGACATATCAAAGGTGGTGTCGACACTTAGAATTTACACAGAATTAAACAAGTAAAGTCTCGACTAAGTGTCGAGCTAAGTAGTGTCGACACATAAACAAGTGTCGACACATATACTCTGTCGACTATACTTGTGTCGACACATAGTTGTCGAGACATTATAAGTCTGTGTCGACACTTTTCAACAGTGTCGACACAATTTAAGTTTGTTGACGCGCCCTTTCATCTTCAATCCTAGAAAGGTATAAATAGGATTTCGCCATTGTCTGTCGACACACTCACCAAAGTTTCGAGACCAAACTTGTGTGTCGACAGCTCTCTTCTCTCAATTCAAATTCTTCAAACCCTAATGACGCCCAAGCTCGAAGAGAACGTGAATGAAGGATATGAACTAGTGCGGCATGCGTTTGATGACGCAGAACCAGAGATCAAGGATGTGGTAACCCTAGTTGCAAACTCAGGGTTAGATTTTCTTGTTTCAGAGCCAACCAAGATATGGAAGAAAGAAGTTCTGGAATTTCTGAATGGGGCAACCCTAGACGAATCTGGTCTGAAGATTAAGTCAAGGGTTCATGGAGAAAAGGTGAAGGTCTCACCTAAGAATTTGAGAAAGGTACTAAACCTACCAAGGACTAAGGAAGAAGATGAAGTTTCTGCTTCTAAGACCAGAGAAGCTTTAACATGGTGTGGTTTGGATTCCAATATGAAAATCGGATCAGTGTTCAATAGGAAGGGAATGAACAGCCAAGGTAAATTTCTCTCTGAAATAGTTGGAAAAGTTATCCTATGCAAGTCTGGAGGACATGACAGGATTTCAGCATATATGTTCAGTCTAATGACAAGGTTAATCTTCCAACTAAATACTGATTGGTCTACAGTATTGTTTGATAAGATAAAGGAGAGCCTGAAGAAACCCAATTTGGGTAGGATTCTAAGTCTTTACTTGGCTGGTAGTATACCAGAAGTAATGAGTCAAGCTGCTGGATCTAAAATCAACCACATGAGAAGAATGAACATGAGAATCTTCTCTAGATGGGATAGAGTCTTGACCAAGGAATTGCCAACTCCTGAGAAAGTAACACCCCTAAAGAAGAATAAGAAGATAGCCCCAGTAGCTCAAGAATCCTCTAGTAGCTCTGAAGTGCAAGTTGTCTTTACTCCAGATGATGAACAAGACACTGAAAATGCTGGAAAGTCTCCAGCTAGACAAGATGATGCAGAGAGGCAGGGGGAGCTACCTCAAGCAAGCCCACTTCACCAGGATTCCATCCAGGGGGAGCCTCTACTGGTTGAAGAGCCAACTCCCTTAGAAAGTGAAAGAGCCACTCAAACCATTCTTGAGATAATCACTGAAATCAATCAATTAGATTTCCTTATTGAGAGTGAAGTTATAATTGACAAATTATCTGATGTTAATCAACAACCTCAAATTCATAGTCATCCCCCAAATGTTGTCATGGAGGACACATCTGTTGCAGATCAAGTAGTATCTGATCAAGTTGTTGATGAGACAAGAGAATCTCCACCCCATCCTCAACAGGAATTTACCCTAGAAGAGCTATTCCCAGATCTTCTAGAAACAGACTTTGAGAAGGAAAGTGTTGTTGCTGAGGGGGAGAATGCTCATGTTGAGGGGGAGTAAGTAGTTATTGTTGAGGAAACTGCAAGGAAGGAAACTGAAGTGCAGAAGGAGTTACCTCCAAGCCCTAAGGACAGGGTTGATATTGCAAGCTCATCTGCTTCTGAAGATGAAGAGGCTGTCAGAGCTAAAAATAGAAAGTTTCAAGTCTTCAAGAGGAGGAGCCAAAATTATAAGAAAGCTCTGCAAACCATTGCACTACAGCCTACACCACAGCCAGCACCATCTGTAGATTACAGTTCTCTGATGGTTGCAATGCAGATAAAGCTTTATGAGCAAAGGCAAGCAATATAAAAATATATGGATGAGGGACATAAGTCTTTACAGTTTGATCTTGCCCAAGATATTAAATCCATTAGATTTGAAATGAATCTAAATAAGAAGGAGATGACTGACTGCTTCCATAAGGGAGGGAATGCAGTAGTCTATCTAGCCACTCATCAGGAGAAGATCAAAGCTCAAGTGAATGAACTTGAAGTGAAGCAAGGATATGTTCTGGAGAATCAAATAAGAATGAATGATAATTTGACAGCTTCCCACAATGCTATTGTAACTGAACTAAAGAATATAGCAATTGCACAGAATGCATCCCTGACCACTACCAAAGAAGAATTTGACAAAGCATTGCAAGAGAGCCTCACTGCTGTTACTTCTGCCATTCAAGATTCACATAAGCTCATAACAGAAAAACTCCAAAGGTTGAAACCTTTCTACAAGGATGGAGTGAATTATCTAAATGCCCAAGTAAGATTTGAGAAAGATGATCTGAGGGATCACATTGAAAGAGAAGTCATAAAGGGGGAGAGGGTGTTAGTCAAAGCCAACTCTGATCATGCAAAATGGATTTCCAATTCCATCAGAGCCACCCTTGGATATCCTCCATTGTGTGATGATTACAATGTAGCAGAGTCTGGGATTAATCCTGCATATCTTGGAGGGGAGCAAGCTGAAGTGGCTCAAGTAATATACCCTCCACCAGACTTTGATATGGTACAAGCAGATATACAATCAATGTATAGCCCTCCTGAGGGAATTAATAAGGTCATCATAGAGAAAGTGGTTCAGCCAGTGCCAGAGTCTATACTGAAAGAACAAGAAGCTTTGCTGAAGGAACAAGAGACTCAGTTGTCTAAGAAGAGGTTTAGAGAGCAAGCTGAACAAAGGCTTGATTTTGAACAATGGAGCCCCACTTCAAGGAATATTATCTTAAATGCATGGAAGGCTGCCAAGGATAATATTCAAGATAGAAACAAGTGGTATTCAGAACTGGAGTGGAGAAAGCATGAGTCTAGACAAGAAGCCATTGTACAATACAGAAGAAAGGCTAAGATGAGAAAGCTACCTCCTACTGCCCAGGAGCCTAGCAAGTACTTTCCTAAGCCTTATCATTACTTTGAGAGGCAAAAGATCAAAGCTGAAGAGCTAAAGAAGAAGGATCTTAAAGGCAAGAAGCCTGCTGCTGTTGAAGATGTTGAAGCCCCAGTACAAGCAAAGATACAGTAGGGAAAGGGCATTGTGATCAAGGAGGCTGAGCAGAAATAGAATAGAATTTATCTTTAATTTACAGCTGTAATCTTTTGATTTTAAACACTCTGTAAACTTTTGTATAATGAATATGACAAAGTTGTTAGAACAATATGATGTGTGATAAATCTATTACATAATTATTCTGAGATATCTGTGTATACAAGTTTTGTTTTAATACATGTTTATGTACTTACCCTGTTATATAATCCTGCTTTACATCATACTGTGATTTTATTATGAATGGTGTATATCATTGACTAAGGGTTATGACTTCTCCAAATAGGGGGAGATTGTTGGGTACATTGAAATAAATGTACCTGATTTGAAGAAGCCTCACCCTACTAAATGATATACATCAAAATGTATTTGATGTGTTTTGAGTTTAGTTGTTCAGGTTAAGTATTTGCAGGGAAAGATGAAAAGTTTCTAAGTCCATGTGTCGACACCCAGAAGGAATGTGTCGACACTTAAGAAGACTTGTGTCGACACCCAGACAAGCAGTGTCGACACTGGAGTAATTGTGTCGACACCAGGGATGCAGAGTTGACACCAAACAAAAAGTGTCGACACATGAAGGCTGTGTCGACACTCAATGAAGAGAAGTCCAGTAAAGCAGTGTCGACACTTAGAAGCAGTGTCGACACCCAGAGGAACTTTGTCTATATCAGAAAGTGTGGACACTTGGAGGCTGTGTCGACACTCAGCAAATTTCAACAGAGTCTAAGTATAAGTGTCGACATAATGAAGAATGTGTCGACACACAGCAGAAGACTCAACACTTAGAAGATGTGTCGACACTTAACAAATTTCAACAAATTCTAAGTACAAGTGTCGACACAAAGGAGATGTGTCGACACTCAGCCAAAGTCTCATCAGAAGAAGAATGTGTCAATACAAGGAGAAGTGTCGACACTCAGCAAGTATCAACACATAAGGCATGTGTCGACACCAAGAAGATGTGTTGACAATGAACAAGTTCAACACAAGAAGATGTGTCGACACAAAGGAGTTGTGTCGACACTTACAAGAATTCAACAAAGTACTGAAGAACAAGGAGTTGTGTCGACACATAATATCAGTGTCGACACATGATGAAGAAGCAGTGTCGAGAAGTAAATTCTACAACACAAGAAGTTGTGTCGACACCTTGAAGGTTAGTGTCGACACTTAGTCTACTTGTGTTGACACTTCGTCTATAAGTGTCCACACTTAAAGACAGACTGTCTCGACACTTTCAGACAGTTACAGATATTTCAAGAACTGACTGGATGACTTGACAGCTGCCATTCCAGCCGGTCTATTGCAACTGTCAGAGTTGTCAGAAAGCTGTTAGGAACCGGATCAGCCGGTCACCATGAAGGAAGCCTATATAAAGGCACATTCTGTCAACAGAAGATGATGATTATTGAAGATCAACAATCAAAGAAGAAGATCTAGCTATTCATTGAAGAATCATTTCAAGTAAAGATCTAAGAAGTTGGAGAGAGAGAGCTCCTTCCAAGAAGACAGCCGTTGGAACCAGGGTGTGAAGAAAGTTTCAGACCTAGTTCTGAATCTTAAGTTGCAGTGATTGAAGATCAGCTGCAGAGAATCAATCCTATTGTGTTCTACATTCAAGAAGCTTTGAAGAAAGCCAAGTGAGGTTGATCTCAGCAGAGTTCATTCAAGAACTCATCAAGAACCTGTCAACTCATCTCTCTTTTTCTGAGTTGTAGGTATATACTTTGTATTCTAAAATTCTTGTAGGATACTTAGGGATCTGAGTTGTAAGCCTATAATTATAAAGGCTGAGTGGTAGAGCATGTGTGCCTGAGTGTAGGAGATCTATTTCTCTGAGTGTAGGCCTGTTGTGGCTGAGTGTAGGCCTTGTGGCTGAGTGTAGGCCTTGTGGCTGAGTGTAGTCCTTATGGCTGAGTGTAGGTCTTTGGAGAAGACTGAGTTGTAGGGCCTTGGGCCTGAGCTGTAGGAACCTGGTTGGGGTTCTGAGTGTAAGATCTGAGGATCTGAGATAGTGGAGGAGTTTGGCCGAATCTAGTATGCTACTAGATAGGCGAAGGGGGAAAGTGGATGTACCCAAACCTTAGGGAACCACTATAAATCTGTGAGTTTACTGTGTGCATGCTTTATTCTGTGATTGCTGATTGATTACTGTGAAGAAGTAGTTATAACTCTGTGATATAATCTGCAATCTGCCTAAAAAGTTCAAAAAGATTTAGTCACCTGTTCACCCCCCCCCCCCCCTCTAGGTGATTAGGTACAATTTCTTTCACTACCGTGTAGAAACCCGAAAAACAAACATCAAGGAGTCTTCTCCGTCCAATACAAGCATAATGAAACATCATTAATCCAGACCAACCTGTCCAGATGAGCTTCACACAACATGTCTATGTTCGTACTTCAATTTCGAACTCTATATGCAAAAACTACGGGGATATACTGTATCTACCCGAAAGAAAATCTCACACTCACCGCACACTCGCGGGAGAGGGTTTCCTATGCAAAATGAAGAGGACTTCACATGTACAAGTTAAGAATTGTTACCCATTGCGCTCTCTTTGGTGGCATGCTAAAGGTCTAGATGGATGAACGCGACCACAACGACCTTGCCTCCACAGATTCAGACTCGGCTTGCGAATCGGAGCTTCGAAACTTCAACGACGACGAGGTTTACCCTCCGGCGTCGCTGCTCCACCTCCAGGAACTCAGGCCAACTCCAAATTCAGAAGAAAATGAAGTGAAAATGGCCACGCAGGCAAATATACCAAGCTACCGCCGCACGGTAACTGGATACTGCCGCGCGGTACCTTAATTCAACGTCTTGTTTTGAGGGAAACCGTCCAAACTCTCCAATCACAGGCCTACACGTGGCCACGTCGTTTCGGATTCGCTACTGCCGCACGATAGGACGCTAACGCCGCGCGATAGAGGACGTCGGTTACGACACGACAACGATCGCTATCACCAGCGGTAACACTATCGTCGGGCGATAACTTCCTGAGGTCCGCCAGATTATATCCCTGGCTACCGTTGCGCGGTAACAACTTTTCGCTGCACGGTACATCTTTTCTCGAGAGCTCGACATTCTTTCGAGAACTCGACGCACTCGACGAAAATCCTGGAGCTCGACGAAAACCCTGGCTACTGCTGCACGGTAACAACTTTCCGCCGTGCGGTAACCCCCAGAGAAGCATCTTCTGCCATATGAAATTTGGGGTGTTACAAATCTCCCCAATTTAAAGAAATTTCGTCCCGAAATTTGACATTACGGGAAATATAAAAGTAGACAGTACATCTGATTACCTTAGAGAAATAGCTCAGGGGACTCCTCCCTCATAGTTTTTTTTGCGCTCCCAAGACAGCTCCTCTCGAGCACAGTTGTACCAAAGGACCTTGACCATTCTAATAGACTTGTTCCGCAGGTTCTTGACCTCTACATCCTTGATACAAATGGGTATGACCTTCGTCGTCAACCCACTATCGACTAGCACTTGATTCACAGCAATCACTTGTGTAGGCTCTTGAATATCCTTTCACAGCACTGAGATGTGAAATACATCATGCAAACCGCTCAACTCCACCGTAAGAGCCAAACAATAGGTGGCTTCACCAATCCGCTCCAAGATCTCAAAAGTCCAACATACCTCAGACTAAGTTTCTTTAAGCGTCGAATCCTTGATACGCCCTTAAATGGTTTTTATCTTGAGGTATACCCAATCGCCCACCGCAAACTCCACGTTCTGATGCTTGACATTATAGTACTTGGCCTGCCTATCTTGAGCGATCAGTAGCCGTTCTCGTATCAACCGTATCGTTGAAGTAGCATCTTCAACGTCCCATCGCTTGTACAGCTTCGATTATCATGTTTCTACCCAAGTCAACGACGTACGACACCTTCCGTACAGAGCCTCAAAAGGCGTCATCTGAATGCTGGCTTGGTAGTTGTTGTTATACACAAACTCAATCATAAAAAGATGGTCCTCTCACCTTTTCCCAAAATCCAAAACACACATACGAAGCTATATTCCATCATCCTATTCACCCTTTCATTCTGACCGTCCGTCTGTGGGTGAAAACCCGTGCTGAAGTTCAACTTGGTACCCAGCAACTGATGAATGAGCCTCCAATTGTTAGATGTGAACTGACCATCTCGGCCACTAACGATGCTTCGGGGTATGCAGTGCAAACGCACTATGCTGTCCACATAAAGCTTCACCAGTTTCTCTACTGAATCATCCTTCTTATTGAGTATGAAGTGTGATACCTTCGTTAAATGATCCACGATCACCCAAATGGCATTGCTCCCCTTCTGCGATCTCGGCAAACCGTGCACGAAATCCATGGAGATGTCATCAAATTTTCACTCCGGAATGGGCAAGGACTTCAGGAATCCGCCAGGCTTCTGGCATTCGGCCTTTACCAAGGCACATGTCTGACACTTCGCCAATTACAACGCTATGTATTTCTTCAGACCCGGCCACCAGAACAATTTCTTCATGTCCTTGAACATCTTGGTGCTCCCGGGGTGAATCGAATACTTCGTAAAGTGTGCCTCATACATCAATTCTTCTCGCAACTTCCCCACGTTGGGGATACACAATCGGCTTCCTTTCCGCAAGAGGCCATCGTCGATAGAGAACTGGTCGTTAAACCAATCAACGACATCTGCACAGTGACGTTTCAAGCTCATGTCCAACTCCAAGGCCCGCTGATTCCTGCCCGCGAGGCCATATTGAACCTTCATCCAACCCAAACATGTGTTTGCCCTATCGCCCTTATCAACACAAGAGATTTCCAAGGCCTCCAAATCCTGAATAAGCCGCTCGTCGTGCAACTGTAACCAGTTGGCCCGTGCAATGGACCTACGGCTCAAAGCATCTGCCACAACATTCCCCTTCCCAGGGATATAATGAATCTTGTAGGTATAATCCCCAAGGAACTCCATCTACCTACGCTGACGCATGTTTAGATCCTTCTGATCTATGAAATATTTCAGGCTCTTGTGATTTGAATATATATTGACCTTAACCTCATACAGATAATGCCTTCAAAGCTTAAGAGCGAATACCACAACAGTCAACTCCAAATCATGGACTTGGTAATTCCTCTCATGGACCTTCAACTGACGTGATCCATAGGCTATCACCTTCACGTGCTGAAGCAGAACACAACCTAATCCACTCCTAGAGGTGTCACTATAAATCTCAAAGCCCTCCGAGCCACATGGCGAACATAAGAAAGGTGTCGTGGTCAGACGACACTTTAGTTCTTCGAAAACTTGTGCGCACTCCGACGACCAAACAAACTTCTGATCCTTCCTTGTCAGGATAGGGAGGGGAGGTGTTATCCGCGAGAAGTTCTCCACGAAGCGCCTGTAATAGCCGGCAAGCCCCAGAAAACTCCGAACTTCAAACATAGTGGACATCACATGCCACTCCCGTATCGCAGCTACCTTCACCGGATCTACCGCAATTCCCTCACTACTAACCACATGACCAAGGAATGTTATCGAGGACAGCCAAAACTCACATTTGGAGATTTTGGCATACAGTTGGTTCCTCCTCAGTGTCTCCAAAACCATATGAAGTTGCTTGAAATGATCCTCCTCGCACTGTAAGTACACTAGTATATCATCGATGAAGACTATCACGAACTGATTCAAGTACTCTTTGAACGTCCAGTTAATCAAATCCATAAACAAGCATGGCGCATTCGTCAGCCTAAACGGCATGACGGTGAATTCGTAATGCCCATAACGTGTGCTGAAAGCCATCTTGGGAATGTCTCCTTCCCTTATTCTCAGTTAATAGTACCCGAACTTCAAATCTAGCTTCGAGTACACAATCGTAAGCTTCCGTCCTTATTTTTAACAAAAAGGACTAGCGCACTCCAAAGCGACGAACTTGGACGCATGTACCCTTGATCTAACAGCTCTTGTAGATGTACCTTCAATTTCGTCACCTCCTTAGGCACTAAGCGGTACTGGGAGCGTGCCAGAGGCTTGGCGCTTGGAACTAGCTCGATGGTGAAGTCGATCTCACGCTGAGGTGGGGATCCAGGGAGATTTTCAGGAAAAACATCAGGAAACTCTGACACAACTGGGATACTATCCAGTCCTGGCTTGGGCTTCGAAGCCTCGACTACAGTGAAAAATTGTTCTGCACCACTACGAACTGCCTTAACCACCTGGATAGCAGACATCAAAGTCTGTCTCGATCCCTTCATACCAGAGAATGTCGTCTCCCGCTGCGTATCTACTCCTACTTTGACCACCTTGTGATTTCAATCAATGTACACACGTTGTTCCGAGAGCTAGTCCATGTCAAAGATTACATCAAACTCCACTATCGATAGTAGCGACGCTTGCAAGTCAAACTCTTGACTTCCAATCCGTACCTTCACGCCACAAACTCTATTCGTGCGCATAGAACACTATTCAGGCAACAACACATCCAATTTATCCATTGTCATCGAAGAAGGCACTCCGATGTGCGATACAAATTCCTCGAACAAAGAGGAGTGCGAAGCTCTCGTATTGAACAGTGCTCTAGCCCGAAAATTTAAGATCAAAACAAAGCCTAGCATAACAAGTAACATGTTAACGCGCATAAGACAACAAGTATGTAAAGTTAAATGTGTTATTCATGAAATCATACCTGTCACCAAATCAGCCTGCTTTATGGCCTTCTGCTGGCCAAGGTTGTAAACTCTAGGCTGGGATGGAGCGTAGTGGGATGCGTTTGACTTCATCGCCTTTCCCTTCTCCGCATAAGTTGCTTCAGGCTTCTTCATTGACTTCGGGCACCCACTCCAATAGTCTCGAGCATAGTGGCCCTTTTTGCCACAACTATAACAAGTAACCGGGCCTTGCACTGTAGTAACTCCAGACGCACCTAATGGTGTGGCTGAACCCGAAGTTCAAGCCTTCTTATTCCACTTATAAAACCCAGACTTTGATGAGCTCGACACCTTGAATTCCGACTTCTTCGATCTTGAGTCCTTCTTCTCTTGAACTCTCTTAATATATTTCTCCAGAGATCGGACGGTATTGACCAGAGTTAGGAAACCCTGCGTCATTAGCCTAGAGAGAAGTATCCTTAGGTCATAACGCAGACCCTCATAAAATCGGTTGGTCTTACGCTCCTCGTCAGCAAAAGTAATGCTGACATAACGACCCAACCTCGTGAACTCGTGTATATACTCATCAACGCTACTATCCCCCTACGTCAGTCTCTGGAACTGATTCTCCATGTCGATCCTCTGCGCCGATGGGAGGTATCTAGCCAGGAATAACCTCTAGAACTCATCCATCGAAACATCGGTGAGTTGTCTTCCAACCAAGAGATGCAGTTCCAGCTCTTCCCACCACAAACACGTCTCTCCATCCAAAAGGAAAGCGTCTATGGTTGACTTCTGTCATTCCTCCATTTCAGTTGCTGTCATGACTCTCCTAACATAAGAGAGCCAATCATCGGTCTAGGTTGGGATTCTAGTCCCGCAAATATTTTAGGATTGAAGCTCATCACATGTTTAAGCTGTCTTTCTATCGCTCTTCTTGGCGCCACAGGTTCTACAGCCATTCTTTCCGCCACTCCAGGCTCTGCCACACAAAGCGGCACCTGCCCCACAACAGGGGCGGGAGCTTGTGCTTGCCTCCCTGGCTGGGCATTTATCATCGCAAACACCGCCTTAGCTACCAGTCTTATCGTCTCTGCCGAAGGAGGGGTTGTAGGCGCATCATTGGGTGCACTGCTTTCCTCAAAGTGCGGACGTTTCGACTGTCCAACACCACTCCTGGTCACCTATTATTGCAGGACACACCAATAAGTGACCAAATAACATTGCAAAAAGCAAGCATAGGAACACGCATGTTCCTCAAGCAGGTATATTTTTCATTCCTAAGTGGACATTCATGGGTTCTTTTCATGTTATAACGATGACGCACGTGACTGTGTTCACCACCCCTTAAAAAGAATTCGTCCACGAATTCTCCTAAGATAGACCTAAACCGTAGTCTGATACCAAATTGTAACACCATTATCCATCACATGAGATATAACAGAAGGCCCGGCCTGGGCCCCACGCCATATTCCACGGACAGTCAACATAGTTGCATATTAATACCAAAAATACTATTACAAAATTTCGAGACCTAGCACAGCGCATTATAGTGGAAGCTTTTAAATATGTTAGAAAAACCCATAACAGATCATGAATGTCCACTATAGCCCAAATCAGGAATGAAATAACAAATACACAAAGAGTATTGGCTTTAAGGCCTTACAACATTCAACTTGAATTACAGTGTTTTACATACTTCAGCACATGGGCCGGACATACATGAAAACAAATAAAAGTAAACACTAGTTTTGACCTTCGAGGGCCAGCACTGCATCATAGGCTTTAGCCCACTACTTGTCACTTGGCCCACATGTTCCTGTAAGAACAATCCACCGAACAGTGATAAAATAAAGCAATGGTCAGCTAAAGCTGACCAATTTATAATGACTCTTGGACGGAGCTCCTTCCCTGCAGATTATTAGCAAAATCAAACATAGTAATGCAAGTTCAATTTAAGCACACTTCACCACAGGCATAGGCACGAACAACCACACACCTCGTGCACTCAGGGCACATTCTCGGTGTCCGGACAATAACCAGCGACGCATCACCGTTCTCCAGATGGCAACAACTATGAGCATTTTGGCAGTCTTTACGGCCTACGCATGGCCTAAGACCTGTAACTATGTCTGTGATTTATAACACTACCCATGGACGCACTACATAGCTACTAGGTTAGTTCGGCCCTTTCCCGTTGCTCACATAGCCGAGCAAAGTCTACCACGACACGGGTCGGCCTCTCCATTCCCATTTCTCCAATCTTTATATAACCTCATTATGAATTACGGGTAGCTCGCATACCACCTGGCTGGGCTCCCAGAGCTCTCAGCCCCACATCTCAGGCCCCAGGTCTCTACGACACAGGCCACAATCACTGGCCCCAGGTGTCTCCACGACACATGCCATAATATTTTCTCCCAAAGAGCTACTGCCCTCAGTGTCACTGCCGCCACGCTGTATCTGGCAGAAATATGATTCTGCCCAGTTTTCCTGGAGCTCCTTGGAATTAGTCTTCAAGGTTCCTTGCTGCAATCTATCGTGTAGAAATCCGAAAAGCAAACATCACGAAGTTTTCTCCGGCCAATACAAGCATAATGAAACATCATCAATCCAGACCAACCTGTCCAGATGGGTTTCACACAACATGTATATGTTCGTACTTCGATTCTGAACTCTATATGAAAAAACTACAGGGATATACCGTATCTACCCGAAAGAAAACCTCACACTCACCACAGACTCGTGGGAGAGGGTTTCTTATGCAAAAGGAAGAGTATTTCACATGTCCAGGTAGAGAATCGTTACCCTTTGCTCTCTCTTTGGTGCCATTCCAAAGGTCTAGATGGATGAACGCGATCGCAACGACCTTGCCTCCACAGATCCGGACTCGGCTTGCGAATCGGAGCTTCAGAACTTCAATGACGGCGAAGTTTACCCTCCGACGTCGATGCTCCACCTCTAGAAACTCAGGCCAACTCCAAATTCAGAAGAAAATGAAGTGAAAACAGCCAAACAGGCATATATACCAAGCTACCGCCGCACGGTAACTGGCTACCGCCGCGCAGTACCTTAATTCAATGCCACATTTCGAGCGAAACCGTCCAAACCATCCAATAACAGGCCGACAGGTGGCCACGTCGTTTCAGATTCGCTACCGCAGCCCAATAGGACGCTAACGCCGCGCGATAGAGGACATCAGTTACGACGCGACAACGGCCGCTATCGCCAACGGTAACACTATCGTCGGGCGATAACTTCCCGAGAGGTCCGACAGATTAAATCCCTGGCTACTACCGCGCGGTAACAATTTTCTGCCGCGCAGTACATCTTTTCTCGAGAGCTCGAAGTTCTTTCGCGAACTCGATGCGCTCGATGAAAATCCTGGAGCTCGACGAAAACCCTGGCTACCGCTGCGATGTAACAACTTTCAGCCACGCGGTAACCCCCAGAGAAGCATCTTCCACCTTGTGAAATTTGGGGCGTTACACAGAGATGGGTCTATAGCCAGATACAAAGCACGTCTTATAGCTAAGGGTTATAAACAGTAGGGGTAATAAAATACTTTGATGTTTATTTACATGTGTATCACCTATCGACTATTAGAATTCTTCTTGCTTTAGCATCTATCGAGAACTTTGTAGTTCATAAGATGGATGTGAAGACAGTCTTCTTAAATGAAAAGCTTGATGAAGAGATCTACATGACACAACTTGAAGGTTATGTACGTAAAGATCTAAAATTTAAATTGTGCAAATTAAACAAATCATTCTATGAGCTTAAACAAGCGTCTAAGATGTGTCACATGAAATTTTACCAAGTAGAAAAGAACTTTAGATTTCAGCTCAGTCTCTCTGATAAATGTCTTTATCACTTCCCAATGTCAAATAAGATAGTCATCATATGTCTATATGTGGATGACATGTTGATTTTAAGGTTAGATCTGGTTGTACTGAGGGACATTTAATCTACTCTTGCAAAAGTATTTGACATGAAAGATCTTGCTCTTGTGGGTGCCCTGCTAAACATGAAAATTAGAGTTGACAGGGATAGAGTTACTCTTAAACAAACTCATTATATTGAGCAACTGCTTTCTACCTTGGGCTATAAAGACTATAGGCTAGTGGAGACACCATTTGATCGCAATGTTAAGCTGAATCCTAATGTAGTGACCAACATTGATCAAGTAAACTACTTAAGGATAATCGGTGGTCTCATGTACGCCACAAGTTATACAAGACCATACATTATCTTCTTTGTTGCCATGCTGAGTCGTTTTATAAATAATTCAGGCAAAGAGCATTGGATGCCCTAGATAGGCTGATGAGATACACAAGAGATACAAAGGATTATGCTTGTGCTATACTGGTTACTCTCCTACTGTGGATGGATACTCTGATGGCTCATGAATTTCAGAAGTTGGGAACAAGTCTACTAGTGTATTTATATTCACTTTAGGTGGAGTTGTCATCACTTGAAAATCCAAGAGACATATTTGTGTAACGTTGTCGTCTATGGAAGTTGTGTTGTTTGCCCTAGCCTTGGTTGGTAAAGAGGCAGACTGAATCAAAAATTTGATTATAGACATTTCTTTGTATTGGTTACAAGTAGATTATTTGAGCTTGTATTATGATAATCAAGTAGCAGTTCAAGTTGTTAAGAAGACTCTCTTTAAATCCAAGAGGAGACATGTTCTACTAAGACATGCATTACTGAATTATCTGAAAGAACAAGAAATTATCACTCTGATCAAAGTGCGTTTGAAGGATAATCTTGTTGATCCATTTACGAAAGGAATGCCTAAAGACCAGTTAATCAAAATAATTAGGGAAATGAAACTCAAGGTGATTTTGTTTAGCCTTAGTCCAAGGTTAGGTGATTCAGTTCAGTCTTAGTCCAAATATTTTTATTTTCTTAATTCTTTTGTCAAAGCATTTGTGTCGTGCTCCGCTGATGTTTGTGATTGCTGAGTACAAATCTGGTGAGTTGTTTCATTACAAATCTGATGTTAATAACTTCACTGAGATTCATCTTCTTTACCTAGGAGGAGAGTGTTATTCTAAATTTGATAACACGATCTGACTCGGTTTCACCCTTCTTCTGTTAATTGGTTTCATTACAAACTTGATGAGATCCAGTTAACTTTAGAATAATAGTAACCGTGTCATTCCAAATTAGAACACAAATATAGTTGCAGTGTCCAGAAATCCATAAGATCGTTTCTTTGGAAATAGATAATGAAGTCTGAGATAGAACCTATAATCATTTATGTACGTATCCTCTTAGCTAATTCAAAAGTACTACATTCTTACAAGTAGAACTAGATACATGTACATTTTCAAAAATTTGAATTCATTTTAAATGAAATTATATATTGAAAATTACAAGAGATGCTGATGATAGAGGAGCACTTGTTGTTTGAGATCCTGATGAGGATGCCCTACTATACATCTGAGGATGATTAGGGCTAGAGTGTTATTTGGTTTTTGTTTTAACTCTGGTTAGAGCATTGCTTAGCACATTTTTGACCACTTATTGTTTGGACTATTTTTATTCTTTTGTCGATTATTAGCCACTATATATGTTGAACCTATGTTTTGATCGTACTTTATACTGTTATGTGATGCTACGATTTATATTTATTCTTAAGCATGCATACATTTGTTTCCTTTAAATCTAATATGTTTTGACAGGTGTTATAGACACGTTTGTGAGTGATTCATGTTTGGTTGAGTGCTGCACACACTACCCTTTTTTCGATGTCGGGTTTACGACGGACATAAAAGAAGATTGCTGGATTATTAGGAAATATGCCTGTGCGTGTCGAGACCGACTCAAAAAGACATATTGGGTTTCGTGTCATTTTAGGGCAAAACTTTATGTTGGAGATACTATAAATATTCATTTCACAGTTGATGAGCTATTGTGGACTATCTTGAGTAAGTGTCAAACCTAACAATTAGCGTCTCTTGCAATAGCTACACTGATTTTGACATATACTTTTATAATTATCTGGTATTGTAATGCTTTGTGTGTCAAATCAGAAGTGTTTAGAAATGCTTTTATAGCCTTGATATTTATAAAATCTATGACATGTTGGTGTTTGTTATAATATTTATAAAGTTGTCTACAACTAATTTCACTATTAAGTTCTTTATCTTTTAGTTCAATAAATGCAACATAATATATGTGATCTAGTTCTACTATATCAATTTTTTTTGAACTAAATTTTATCAAATCGATGTTGTTTAGCCAATGAAATTTTTGTTTTTCAAGTAATTTTGCTTTTGATATTGAATGTTTTTCATTCGTATCACTAATTAGCTTTTGTAAATCTGTGGTGATTGTTTGAAGTTTATCAATTATAAATTTAGAATATTGTTTAATTTCCATTCATTTCGGAAGATGAATGTTATGATCATATTGGGTGCAAGTTAGATTATATGGACAACAATAGTTGTTCTCGACCGAAATGATTGGAGAAAGACCTGAACTTTGCATATTTGGGAAGATGATCCATCTGTGTTGGAGAAAATAAATGTTTTGCATAATAAAAATAATATATGTTTTAAAAATAAATTTCATTAAAAATTTGTGGCTGTGACGAAAAGGGTTACAATGTTCATTATTAATTTCTTGGTTTTGACCACTTTCTCTACGACTGGACGTCGGACCCCAATCTGTGGATTTCTGGCTAGGTGTAGCGGCAAACTCATACCAGGGGCTTATCAGCCACTTCATAGAGAGAGCACAACTTTAATTTGTTTTCTACCTTAAAGCGTAACAAAAAATAAATTTAAACTTTGCAAATTTTGTTCATGAAAATAAAAATTTAAAACAACAGCTTCTACACGGCAAAAAAATTAAATCAACTGGTAGAACCTCGCACACGCGTGGTCGTGCGTCCCCCGCGCACAGAGAGTGTGTGGGGCGCGGGTCTCACATGCGACTTCTTGTGAGCGAGGGCGCGTGTGCTGCCTTGCGGCCGCACGTTGGTGCGAGGTGATGTGACCGTGCATATGTGTGTGTCATCCGACGATGATTGCGGTCATGGTGCAAGTCGGATTGGCTTTGATCAACCCCAGTTTCACCATCAAAGGAGGTATGTACTTTTGCTATCCGCTGCCCGGATTTTGCCTGGTATTAGGGGGACCCTATCAATGACAATTTTGACCCCTGGGCAATTCGGGCAAGACCGACAATAGTGACGGTAGTGAACATGAACAGTCCTGTAATCTTTGTGGACAAGAGGCAAAAAAGGTAAATTATAGTGTGTGCCAGGAAGGAATTCTATGAGAGAGCTTCGTGAGTGTGAAGCTATTGTGAGCGCGGAAGCATTGTGAGCACGGAGGCGTTGTGAGCACGGAGGCGTTGTGAGCGTGGAGGCATTGTGAGTGCATCGAGCAGAGACCACACGACACATGCTTCAAAAAAGGGAAGCATGGTGCTTGCAGATTGCCGCGACATTCCAAAATAGGGAGTGCCCATGCAACACTACCGAATGGGGAGTCCCGGCTGTGCGGCACTCCCACTTTCATTTTGGGAGTGTCGCGCACACTCCCAACTTGAGGGACTAATTTTTAGGTCAGGATCGTGGAAAAAAAACCATCGGGACAACCAATGAGAAGCTATAAATTATGAGGGACTCACGCAAAAGTGTATGACACAAGCCAAAATTGCATGAGCCTCACCTCCTTTGCAGGCTCCTCATTGACACAGGACCATAAGCATCTTCCATAATCCTGATACAAGTATTTCTCCAACTTGAGAGTGCTCGGCACTCCCAATTTTGGGAGCGTTGGTTGTGGGCAACTCCCATTTTGAGAGTGCCGCACATACCCCACTCCCATTTCATAGGGAGTAATCCAACACTCCCTTTTTATAGGGAGTGCAACATTGACTATTTTTAGGGAGAGTGTCCCTCCATGTTTTTAGGGAGTGCAGTGGGGCACACCTTTTTATAGGGAGTGTTGCCGGCACTATTCTGCGCACAACAACGTTTCACGTGTAGGGCGGTGCAATGTGTGTCCCAGCATCTCACAGAAATTGGGTGGCGCTGGTAGCGATGGCGGGGCGCGACGTCTCTTGTGTGCTTATGCATTCCGGAATCTAATTAAGAGATCAAACAAACTCAAAATTGCGTGAGAATGAGCCCGCCAGAATTATATTGGCGAGCCGGTCGAGGCAGCTACAAAAAATATCGTGTGTCTTAACTATTTTGGGAAATCCCATTAACCCCCCCCCCCCCCCCCCCCCCCCCCCCCCCCCCCCCCCCTCAATTTTCAGAGGTCATTTTTTGTAGAAAATGAGTCCGAATTTTTTTCCCGACGGTCGCATTTTTTTCGATGCGCGAGTTTGCTTAAGAGAAATGTAATGTCTAGCGTGGTTATAGGCTTGCCACTTTACACCAGTGCTGGAAGTTGGTGTTCGAGCTATTAGCCCATTATTTGGTGTTATTTGTCATGAACTTGTCGCATGACATTAACATTGGAAGTCATCATGAGCTTATACCAATGGGCGTTAGCCAGTGACAGACTTAGGATTTTCGTCTCATCCGGGCATCAATTAATTTTTCTAAAAAAATTAGATAATTTCAAAATCCAAAAAAACTTATATCAGCAAACCTTAATCTTGAAAATGGATTGTCTTCAGTAACCAAAAATGAGAAGGTAGCATAATTATTGGGTAAGAAAAATCATGTTTTAGAGTACCCATCATTCATCTCATTGGCTGCATTTGTTGGAGCTGATAGAAAATTTTCAGCAATAATAGCCTGATACTATTAAAGTAAACTAATTAGGGTTAGGTAGAACAATGTCATCTAAAATAACCACAAGTCCATGCGTACAAACCTGCTAATGGAGAAGAAGCAGAAACAATTTCACCACAAGTCCTCGCGGAAGGCGAAGAACAAAGAAACACGGGGCTGCAGTTCGATTTCGCGAAATTTTTCACCCGGGCACGTGCCCGGGTGTGCCTCCACGTGCATCTGCCCCTGGGTTGTTAGCATTGGAGATCTTCGCGAGCTTTTCACTTCTGTTTAGCATTAGAGAACATCACGAGCTTAATTTCCCCTTGACATTTAGCATCGGAGATCGTCACTCGGCATTGATGTCAGAGGCCGGCACTCAGTTCCTGTTAAATTTTCTCAACGTGGTCAGCAAGATAGCCCAAACACCAAATTAATATCTTCGGAACTACCCAGTTCGCACGCTGAACCTGCGGAAAACCCAAGGACTAGAGGTTTCACCCAACAAACAATGGAAGCACAAAAAGCTCTCTTTTAAACATTCACTTCTTTACAATCTGAGGCATACATAGCGAGACATGATTTCACTAGTATTACAGCTGTAAACAGAAAGAACCAAAAAAACAAGCCGGGCGGACAGAACCGGAGTCCGCCGAGACCGCCGAGGTCGCCAAAGCCGCCCGCACTATACTGCAATCCGCCGAATACCACGGAGTCCGCCGAAGCCGTAAGCCGCACGGACACACTGTTATTCGCCTCCTGCTGAACCCGAACTGAGGAACACCCCTACCCGCCTGAAGTCGACGGATAGGTTATTGAAGCTGGCAAAGTTGAAACAGAACTGACAAGCCGCAGAGCGACCTCCTGCTGAGTCCGCAGAGACCACACACTTCCAAGCACTGACCGAAGTCAAAGCCAAGCTCCTGGCTCCTTGAAGTTATCCGCGCGACCTGCACACAGCAAACCGTCAGCCTGAAACAATCCGCGCGGACTGGCAAACACAGACCGCAGCACTTCGCCCAACCCAATTTACTGTTCACTCACGTTACTTCGGTTACTGTAGATGTGCCACGGGGGTCCTATTTATAGGCCAGATGAGGAGTGTGGTCACCGCCCAAGAGATAGCGACACCGCCCCAGTCCGCGCGAATACAAACGACCGTCCGCTCAGTCCGCGAGGACTTAGCCTGTCACCAAGGAAAACCGCCAAGAGCAAGGCAACCATTGACGAGCCCGCTCCAGTCCGCCTGAGCTAAGCGGACAAGGCATCAGCCCGCAAAGCTCCAACCACTGCAGGACAGCAACCCCCTTCAATGGCTGTCCGCACCAACCCGAGGCAGTCCGCAAGACCCATACCTCAATCCGCCACAAGTCCACGACCAAAGGCAGCTAGCAACAGACCGCCCGGTCACAGCGGATTTGGCGGATAAGACGGACACCATGAACTTGGCACAAGGTGTGACCAAGCCCAAAACCATCAAGGAACAATGCGAGCATGGAGGACACAAGTTCTCGTCCGCCAAACACCCTAGCACAGACCGCCACCAGTCCGCGAGCACCTCGCACTTGTCCAACGCAGTAGCTTCCTCCCGGACTCCAAACACCAGTCTGCCAACCGGTCTCCACAGCAAGACCTGCTGTAACATCAGAGCTCGACAAGGCCTCAGCCAAGCTCTAGGCCCAGTCCGCAACAGCCCAAACCGCGGACACGCCAGTCCGCAAGCCTCCCGCGAACTCGAGCCAACCCGCCTATCAGCGCAAGCTTGCACCCGCGGCCACTGTGCAATGCACCAGTCCGCAAGCCTCTCTATCCGCAGATACCAGGCCGCACCAAACCGCGGACTCCATGCAACAACCCGCTCAACACAGCCGGCTTCCACCAGACTTTCCACCAGGCCGCAAACCTCAGTCTGCCCAGTCCGCCCAGTCCGCCAAAGCTGTCCGCCACAGGCCGCGCGGCCTGTCCCGTCACCCACTTCCACTTCACAAATTTCAACACTCCCCCTTGAAGTGAGAAGTGGTGACCAAGCCCAGCAAACTGCGCAAGTGTTCAAAGGGCCCCTTCGACAGTGGCTTCGTGAAGATGTCAGCAAGATTATCTTCACTCCGAACATGCCCGACCAGTAGAGATCCTTCCAACACCTTCTCCCTGATGAAATGGTGATCAATCTCTATATGCTTGGTCCTGGCGTGACACACTGGATTGTTAACCAGTTTGAGAGCACTCCCATTGTCACCCCGGAGTAAAGTAGGCCCTTGCACTTCTTCATGGACATCCTCTATAAGTCTCCTCAACCAAACGGCTTCCCGAGCAGCCAAGGCTGAAGCCTTATACTCCGCCTCCGTGGTTGAAACCGACACCGAGTCCTGCTTCTTGCTACACCACGAGATGCTAGCTGAACCGCAAGTGAACACATAACCTGAAGTAGACCTCCGATCATCCGAATCACCGCCATAGTCAGCATCCGTGTACCCGATCAACGCAAACTCCGCATCCCTTCCATAGAGGAGTCCCATCTCAGAAGTCACCTTGACATACTTCAGAATTCCTTTTGCCGCCACTAGATGAGATTGCCTTGGTTCAGCCATATACCAACTTACTCGGCCAACAGCATAAGCTATATCCGGCCTTGTAATCGTCAGGTAAATCAAGCTCCCAACAAGCGCCCTAAACACCAAGGGATCATGAAGAACCCTTCCCTCATCTCGTCGAAGCTTCAGCCCAGATTCCAGTGGAGTAGAGCACTTCTTCCCTTCGCCCATGCCAAACCGCTTCACAATGCGATCAGCATACCCTTTCTGGCTAATGAGAATCCCGCACTCCTTCCTCTCCACTTCCAGACCGAGAAAGTGATGCAACTCTCCCAAGTCCTTCATCTCGAAGCGTATAGCAAGCTCAGCTCTGAGCCTTGCTACTTCCTCCTCCGAATTCCCTATGATGATCATGTCATCCACATACAGCAGGACCAAGACTCGAAGTTCTCCCTTCTTCTTGACGAACAAGCTTGAATCTGAGTTGGAAGCAAAGTATCCACAGAATTGCAGGTACTCTGCAATCTTCCCATACCACGCTCTAGGAGCTTGCTTCAACCCGTAGAGAGCCTTCCTGAGTTTGCAGACATAGTCCGGATGCTTTTCAGAGACAAAACCAAGCGGCTGATCCATGAAGATATCCTTGTCAATCTCTCCGTAAAGAAATGCATTCTTCACATCGAGTTGCCACAACCTCCATCCCTTGCTAGCAGCCAAGGCGATCACCACTCTTACAGATGTCATCTTCGCAACTGGACTAAATGTCTCCTCATAGTCTTCTCCATACTGCTGTGAGAATCCTCTAGCGACCAGGTGAGCCTTGAACCGATCAATGCTCCCATCAGCCTTCTTCTTCAACTTATACACCCACTTGCAAGTAACCGGAGTAATGCCATCAACCTTGGGCACAAGGTCTCAGGTTTCATTCTTCTTCAGAGCATCAATCTCTTCCTTCATGGCACCTTCCCACTCCTTCACTCCAGTGGCCTCGTTGAAGTTTGCAGGCTCTCGCTCATCCAGAGGACCTGCAAAGAAGCAGGAGACAAAACTCACTGCATTCCCATCACAGTACCGAGCCGGTGGCTTAACCACCCTCTTCGATCTCCGAAGAAATGGCTCCTTGCTCACAGCTTCCGTTGCTTCTTCAGGCTCCACTCCTACCTGGGGCAAGCATTGAGCAGTGCTCCCCCTGCTTCCTGAGCCAGAAGGCTCAGCCTCGGAGTTCGAAGAAACAGGAGCTGCTGGTGAAACAGCAAGCTCCTCTTCCAAGCCTTCAGCAGCCACCACCGGTGCTTCATCAACCTTGCTACTTCCGGTTAGCTCCACCGAGCCACCTCCATATGACGTCAGCTCGTCAAAGACAACGTCTCTTGACACCACGAACTTCTTCGTCACAGGGTCCATGCATTTCCATCCCTTCTTCCGCTCATCGTAGCTAACAAAGACAAGTTTCCTTGCCTTCACATCCAGCTTTGTCCGTGAAGCATCCGGGACATGCACGTAGCAGGTTGAGCCGAACACCCTAAGGTGTCCCACACTCGGCTTCTCCTTCAGCAACAGCTCAACAGGAGTCTTCATGTTGATAGGGCTGAGTGGCATCCGGTTGATAACATAAGCAGCACAAGACATTCCCTCCGCCCAAAAGGACCTTGGGATATCTTTCGCATGCAGCCAGCATTTGCAGGTTTCCGTCAGATGACGGATCTTTCGCTCCGCTACCCCATTTTGTTGTGGAGTGTGAGAACAAGTAAGCTCCCGTTGGATCCCGTGCTTCCTGCAGAAGTTAGAAAACTCGGAGGAAACAAACTCTCCCCCGTTATCAGTTCTAAGCTTCATAATTCGCAAGCCAAGCTGGCCTTCTACCAACTCCTTGAACTCCACGAACAAACGGAAGGCTTCCGACTTCTCCTTTAAGAAGTACACCCAAGTATACCTTGAGTAGTCATCAACCAAGACAAGCATGTATTTGCTTCCACCAAGGCTGGCAGTAACCGTCGGTCCCATCAGGTCACCATGAATACACTCCAATGGTTTCTTGCTCCTTGTTTGTGAATTATCAAATGGAAGGCGATGTGCCTTACCATATTGACAGCCCGCACAAACATGTCCATCACCAAAGGAGGACAACATCGGCAACCCCCTCACCAGACTTCTACTAGCCATTGCCTTCAGCTTGTCCATGCCAACATGCCCCAGCCTCTCATGCTAGATAGCCGCACTATCATTGGCTCTCATTCTATCAACATAGGCGCTGGTGAAAAGAACAAACAAGTTCTTCACCCTCCTCCCAACATGAGCAACATCAGCCTTCACTGCTGATACGTTGCGAAGGAACCTCACGTCTGTTGGCCCAAACAGAATGTGATACCCAGCGTACACCGCGTTGGTCACTGAGAAGAGGTTCTTCTTCATGCCCGGCACGTGATACACACTCCTTAACGTGAGTGGCCCCTGATCACTACCCAAAGACACGACCCCCTCCTTCTCTACTGCATAAACAGTATTATCAACAGTGATAATAGCTTCATTACCTGAGTAAGCCTGCATGGAGGTGAACTTCGATTTGTCTCCGGTGAGGTGATGACCACACCCGGAGTCCACGATCCACTCGCTGTTGAAGTCCTCAGCAGATAAGGCCCGGACACAAGTGCTCGTCATGAAAGCTCCTCCCCATTCTGCTTCTTCACTTCTCGAGCAAGCTTCCTCCTTTCCCGCAGCATGCCCAGGCTGTAGTTTGACCTTGCAGTCCCGCTTGAAGTGCCCTTGCTGATGACACCGGTAGCACTTCAGATTCTTCTTCCAGTCCTTAGGAGCATTGCTACTCTCCGGTGGATACGAAGTTGAAGTCTCCTTCTCACCAGCGGCCTGCACCTTCTTCTTCTTCTTCCCTTCCCATCCCTTCTTCTGCATGAGAAGAGGGCTTCGCTGCCTTCCTGATTCAGGTTCACTCCAGACATCTGCCTTGCTAAGCTCTCCTGCGAGGCAAGCAGATTCTCCAGCTCCAGCAGAGACGGCTGAGTAGCCCACTCTTGAATAGATGTAACAAAGACAACATACTCCTTCCGCAAGCTACGGATAATGTGCCTTTTCATCTTTGCCTCAGAAATAGGCTCATCAGGATCCAGTGCCGACAGCTCAGCACACAAGCTCTTCATCTTTAAGAAGTATTTGGAGATGGAAAGGTCTCCCTGAGTTGCCCTGGCCAACTCATTCTCCAGGAACTGCAGCCGCGCCACATTCTTCCTATTGAACAACTCATCAATGGTTGTCCAAATATCAGCAGCCGACTCACATCCAATGATGTGATCAAACAGTTCCGGAGAGACAGCTCTCTTCAGAATGAACTCTGCCTTAGCATTTGTTCTTCTCTAGAGCCTCACCTGCTCAGCAGTACCGAAAGCAGCAGTAACTTCCTCTCTGTCGTCACCACCGACGACTTCCCACAGCTCCTCGCCAAGAAGATAACTCTTCATGCACGACTTCCACTTCTTGAAGTTAGTCGGCGTTAAGAGTTCAATGCCAAGACCTCTTGCAAAGCTTCCTTCCATTGCAAACACCTGTTGGCACCCTTCAGCAGCTCCGAGCAACAACACAGGTTGATCACCACTCAATCACTGAGTCACAACACTGGCTGACTTCTGCTCACGCAACTGAACCTCCGAAACCTCAGGAACCTGGCTCTGATACCATGTTAAATTTTCTCAACGTGGTCAGCAAGATATCCCAAACACCAAATTAATATCTTCGGAACTACCCAGTTTGCACGCTGAACCTGCGGAAAACCCAAGGACTAGAGGTTTCACCCAACAAACAATGGAAGCACAAGAAGGTCTCTTTTAAACATTCACTTCTTTACAATCTGAGGCATACATAGCGAGACATGATTTCGCTAGTATTACAGCTGTAAACAGAAAGAACCAAAAAAATAAGCCGGGCGGACAGAACCGGAGTCCGCCGAGACCGCCGAGGTCGCCAAAGCCGCCCGCACTATACTGCAATCCGCCGAATACCACGGAGTCCGCCAAAGCCGTAAGCCGCGCGGACACACCGTTATTCGCCTCCTGCTGAACCCGAACTGAGGAACACCCCTACCCGCCTGAAGCCGGCGGACAGGTTATTGAAGCTGGCAAAGTTGAAATAGAACTGACAAGCCGCAGAGCGACCTCCTGCTGAGTCCGCAGAGACCGCACACTTCCAAGCACTGACCGAAGTCAAAGCCAAGCTCCTGGCTCCTTGAAGTTATCCGCGCGACCTGCACACAGCAAACCGTCAGCCTGAAACAATCTGCGCTGACTGGCAAACACAGACTGCAGCACTTCGCCCAACCCAATTTACTGTTCACTCACATTACTTCGGTTACTGTAGATGTGCCAGGGGGGTCCTATTTATAGGCCAGATGAGGAGTGTGGTCACCGCCCAAGAGATAGCGACACCGCCCCAGTCCGCGCGAATACAAACGACCGTCCGCTCAGTCCGCGAGGACTTAGCCGGTCACCAAGGAAAACCGCCAGGAGCAAGACAACCATTGACGAACCCGCTCCAGTCCGCCTGAGCTAAGCGGACAAGGCATCAGCCCGCAAAGCTCCAACCACTGCAGGACAGCAACCCCCTTCAATGACTGTCTGCACCAACCCGAGGCAGTCCGCAAGACCCATACCTCAATCCGCCACAAGTCCACGACCAAAGGCAGCTAGCAACAGACCGCCCGGTCACAGCGGACTTGGCGGATACGACGGACACCATGAACTTGGCACAAGGTGTGACCAAGCCCAAAACCATCAAGGAACAATGCGAGCATGGCGGATACAAGTTCTCGTCCGCCAAACACCCTAGCACAGACCGCCACCAGTCCGCGAGCACCTCGCACTTGTCCAACGCAGTAGCTTCCTCCCGGACTCCAAACACCAGTCCGCCAACTGGTCTCCACAGCAAGACCTGCTGTAACACCAGAGCTCGACAAGGCCTCAGCCAAGCTCTAGGCCCAGTCCGCAATAGCCCAAAACGCGGACACGCCAGTCCGCAAGCCTCCCGCGAACTCGAGCCAACCCGCCTATCAGCACAAGCTTGCACCCGCGGCCACTGAGCAATGCACCAGTCCGCAAGCCTCTCTATCCGCAAATACCAGGCCGCACAAAACCGCGGACTCCATACAACAACCCGCTCAACACAGCCGGCTTCCACCAGACTTTCCACCAGGCCGCAAACCTCAGTCCGCCCAGTCCGCCCAGTCCGCCAAAGCTGTCCGCCACAGGCCGCGCGGCCTGTCCCGTCACCCACTTCCACTTCACAAATTTCAACAGTTCTGGCATAGGGGCCCTTTGCCCTTACCAGGGGTTGTTGAGTTTGTTTTCTTGGAAGCCTGTTTTTGATAAAAGTGGCGCTGAAGAGGAAGACTTGGGCACCGCACGAGCACACGAGAGCAAATGCTCCAAAATCGTGGGAGTGAGATGCCCAGATGGCACAAAACTGGGTGCTCTAGCAACGTGAAAGCGAGAGCTCAATGAGCATGGGAGCAAGGTGCTCAAGAATCGCAATCTCGCAGTGCGATATGTCCAAGCTCATTGTGGCGATATGCCCAATCAGCGTAGTGGCACAATGCCCAAACAACGTCATGGTGAGGTACCCAAGCAGCATGTGTTGGAGCGCTCGAAGCATCCGCGTGACCATCAAGTTTGGAATGGCCTCCCCGTTGCCCCCAGCAGGGGTATTTATAGGCGAAACCCTAAATCCCCGACTACGGGTTTGGATGCCTATCGGATCCTAACCGACCCGTTAAGGAGCCAATTAACACTTAAATAAATAGAGCTCAACAATCTCCTACTATATTGTATATAAGTGTTAGCATAAGAAAAGGGCTACTTATCCAATAGTTAATAATGACCAAACAAAAGAGTTTTTCCAGAAATATAAATATGAGTTTTAGATAACAAAATGCTAAACTCAAACCAAATGTTCCAAACATGAAATAAAGCAAGAAATTAGAAAGCTCAAACTAATAATTGATCTAGGCGAATAGCAGATTATCATCATCTGGGTCAAAATCAACTGTCTCTCCTCCAATCTCCACTTTTCCTGCAAACAATTACAGCAAAAATATCATGAGACAAATCTCTATGAATTCAAACATTTGCAGAAATGAAGTGATTAGTTCTAACAACGGGTGAACTTAATACTCTAACTGCGAGGAAAGAACCCAAAACAACATCTCTATCTAATTTACACAAAATTAGATTAATTGATTTCATAGAATCAAACCATATTCCTTCGATTATTAAGATTATTATTAACGTTCCATAATTGTGCTATATCATCAAGTTTGGAATGATACAACAAGCTGTGACTATTATATCATCAAGTTTGGAATGATATAACTAATAATCATAATATTAGGACACATATCAGCAACCTCAGTATTCCTTTTTGGAATGATACTCAATTCAACCTTTGGCAAAGAAAGTTACGTAAGTCATCAAGTTTGGAATGACTGACAACTATCTCACCTCTAGCTTTCATCAGATAACATCTGAAATACTTTAGTGTGTTCAATGTAGATGCTTGAATGTAAGCAGACAATGGTTCTTAAATTTAAAACATAAGCTAGGTATTAAGTCCTTCTAAATGGACGTTAATCTCATCCCCCCCCCCCGATGTTTTAGATGTGAGAACCTTACATAAGCCCTTAGTAAGGACATCTGCTACATTATCTTTTGATCTCACGTCCAATTGGGAGATTATCCCCTGAATGGTGAGATAGGTCAACAAAGCCTATTTCATCCTTAGTTGCCTTCGTTTTCCATTGAACAACGTATTTGTAGCAATGGTCCAATATCAGATCTCTTATCCACCCTGCTTCTTCTGCAGCTGAAGCGAGAGCATAGAGTTCTGATTCTATAGAGGATAGTGCAATGCACGTTTGCCTCTTAGACTTCCAAGTTACTGCAGCTCCTCCTAGTGTAAACACAAAACCACTAGTGGATCGACAATCAGCTATTTCCGAGCACCAAGATGCGTCGGAATACCCTTCAAGCACTGGAGGATGCCCACTATAACATAAAGCATACTTCTCAGTATACTTTAGGTATCTCATTAGCTTATCTAAGGCGTCCCAGTGGTCCTTCCCAGGGTTACTAGAGAATCTACTCAACATGCCAACCGTAAAGGCTATGTCAGGTCTATTGCAGGTAGTAGCGTACATGAGACTTCCTATGAGTTTGGAGTAATCCAACTGTTTAATAGCCGAACCTTCATTCGGTTTCAGTCTACTGTTATAATCGTATGGAGTCTCAGTCTTTTTGCTCTTATCGTAACCTCACTTTTTCAGTAGATTCCTAATGTAGTGACTCTGACTCAGGGTAATACCTTTTTTTTGTGAAGTTCACTTCCATTCCTAGGATGGTTTTCACCTCACCTAGGTCTTTCATGCTAAATTGTGTCGTCAAGACAACTTTCACGTCTTTCACCTCAAACTGATCAGTGCCCAGAATTAGCATGTCATCAACGTACAAACATATGATAACTACTTTATTTGCACTTGTTCTTACATACATACATTTATCTGATAGACTGGATTTGAAACCCAAGCCTTTTACACAGGTGTAAAATTTTCCATGCCACATTTTAGGTGCTTGTTTCAATCTGTATAGTGACTTAATCGACTTACATACCTTATTTTCTAGACCTTCTATGACGAACCCTTCAGGCTGGTACATGTAGATCTCCTCAATCAGATCTCCATTCAGAAATGCAGTCTTGACATCCATCTGATGAACAGTGTAGTGTTCAATTAATGCTAGTGCGATAAGAATCCTAATTGTCGCATAGTGACATACATGTGAGTATATATCAAAGTAGTCTACACCACTCACTTGAGTAAAGCCTTTGACAACTAGACGTGCTTTGTATTTTGCGATACTCCCATCAGGATTTAGCTTCTTCCTCAGAACCCACTTATTGTCAATAGTTTTAGCCCCGTTGGGCAAATCGACCAAAGTCCATGCGTTGTTCTGCATGAGAGTTCATCTCTTCGTCTATGGCTTCATTCCATAATAGAGAGTCTCTAGATCGCATCGCTTCCTTATAAGTGGATGGATTAGCTTCAACTTGGTAAGTCACGAAGTCTGTACCGAAGTTTTTAGACATTTTCTCTCTACTAGATAGTCTTCTGGTATCTAAACCACTCGTGTCTACAGGCTCAGTGTCAGAGTTACGTTGTCTTGGCTCAACAAAAGGCTCAATACTAGTGGCTAGCAGACCTGACAGTGTCAGGTTCTTGTCTTTAAGGAACTTATACTCAAAGAAGACAGCGTCTCTTGATTCTATTACAATATTAGTGGAGAGATCTAGAAACCTGTATGTAGCACTATCATCTGCACATCCTAGGTAGACGCAGGTATTAGTCCTGGGTCCAATCTTAGGTCCTCTAGAGTCTGGTATCCTAACATAAGCGATACAGCCTCAGGTCTTAAGATTGTCAAATCTAGGAGGTCTCTTAAACCAAAGCTCATAGGGTGTCTTAGTCAACTTTGCATGGGGAACTTTATTAAGAATGCGATTTGACGTGAGGACGGCTTCACCTCAATAGGCTGCAGGCATGCCAGCAGTCAGCAACATAGAATTTAACATTTCTGTTAAAGTTCTGTTTTTCCTTTCAGCGATGTCGTTGGATTGTGGGGAATATGGAGCGGTGGTTTCAGGGATTATGCCATTGCTGGCAAGGAAGTCTCTGAACTCCCCCAAGATGTATTCGCCTCCTCTATCACTTCTTAGCCTTTTTATTTTCATGTTATGTTGATTTTCAACCCTATTTTTGAAAATACAGAATTTTTCAAATGCTTCATCTTTGGTTTTAAGAAGGTAAATGTGACTGAATCTAGAGTAGTCGTCGATAAATGTTATCAGATACTTCCGACCGCCTCGAGTGACAAAACTTTTGAAGTCACAAATATCGGAATGTATTAATTCTAGCAATTGTGTGCTCCTAGAAACCTGACTAAAAGATGTTCTAGTTATCTTAGTTTGAGCACAAATTTCACATTTTTCAAATTTGGTTTTTGTGTCGATGGGTATGTTGTGAGTTCTAGCTAGTAGGAGAAGTTTTCTATAATTGACGTGTCCTAGTCTTGCATGTAAAGTCTTAGAATCTATCAGATTAGAGCTAACCTGATTTACTACTTCATTTGCTAGACTCAACCTATACATCCCGTTAATGACATATGTGCAGCCAAAGTAATGTGAGTGAACCATTAGGGTTACCCGACCACCAGTAATGTTAAAAGACATACCCGCATCGCACAATAGGCTAATCAAAATTAAATTAGCAGCTAATGTCGGTATAAATTTAACATTTTTCAAAGTTAGAGTCTTACCTGAGGAGAGAGTCAGGGTGGCGTTGCCGACCTTCAGCACGTCAGCTACAACTCCATTCGCAATAGTGACAATCTCTTCCACCTCTTTTGCATCATTCAGAAGCTTTGGATTATGACAGACGTGGCAGGTAGCACTTGAGTCGAGCAACCACTCTGAACTGGTCATCCCGTTACCGACCATGGCAACAAAGTCGGTAGGCTCAGTCTGATAAACCATGTTGGCTTGATTATCAGTCTTTGGTGTGCTGGATTCGCCCCGTTTGGGTTGTCGGCACTCGAAAGTGTAGTGACCCCACTTATTGTAGTTGTAGCACTTACCTTTGAATTTCTTCTTTATCTGTTTGCTGGTGGCAGCAACAGCGGGTATACTGGTCGGTGGGCGAGTCTTTCCAGGCTTAGGCTTCTGCTTAGGATGCGTGATCATGTTAGCAGTAGAGGATTGCTTGCTGATCGTCTCTATAGCGTGCCTAGTCCGGTTCTCATCCTCAATGCAGATGAAGCGCTTGAGGTCTTCAAGACTCACCTGCGTCTTCCTCCGGTACATCTCAATCTTGAAGGAATACCAGGCCGTGTGCAATTTGAAAATGATCGCCCCTGCAAAAAATCCATATGGCAGAGGGATGTTCTCACTATTGAGCTTGTCCACCAAATTTTCGAACTCTGCAACATGTGGAAGGATTTCCCTTTCCTCAGTGAAGGTGAATGTCATAAACTTGTCCACCAGGTGCGTCGTGGACATATTCTCCTCCTCCTTGAATTGCTCCTCTAAGGATTCCCAGATCTCCTTGGCCCTTTGCATCTTATCGTACGTCTCTGCAAGCCTGTTGGAGAGGCAATTCAGGATGTAGTCTCTGCAAAAGTCCTCGTCGTTGACCCATTGATCTTCATCTTCACTTCCTTTGAATTCTTCAAAAACAGTCTGCACTGTGTAGAAGATGTTCATGTACTTCATGCCAAACTGTGTGTTGCGCTTCCAGGAACTGAACTCGACATTGGATAATTTCTCCAGCTTGATCATCGGCACGGGAGAGGAGTGATTGATTGCCTTTGACATTTTGTGTTTCTTTCCACTACGTGTAATTCTACTTGCAGACAAAATTGCGAGCATAAAAAAAACTAGAAAGAAAACACCTGAGCGAGACGACGACAATCTTCGGATCTAATCCAGAGAATTTGAACACTTTTCCTGCGATAGGCCTGGCAAACTCAGCAGAGATCGGTGATCAATGTGCCTCAAATCTGGATCGACTACAACAACAGACGGAAACACCCAGCGATCCGGCGGATTCGCGAAAATCGCGAACAAGAGAGTGAAGACGATGACTTTTCCGATCGGCTCCAACAGAGAAGCGCAATCTTCTTCTACGGGAATGACGGCTGCGGCGATCCGGAAAAAAAAACGCGAACAGGGACAGGGAAAACTCGCGAAGATAACCTTCTTCTTTGATCCGATCGATGAAAGCCGCAAGAACGGCCGATGCTTTTCCAGATCGATGGCGGCGACGACGATGCAAAAAATCGTAGCGGCTCCTTCCAATTGAGAGAGGCGGCTGCGATGGTGGATCGATTTCCTCCAGGCGGCTCCTCCAGGCGGCGCGTAACACCGAGAGGCGGATTGCTTCTCCTCCGATCGGCTAAGCGATGCAGAAAATCGCGAAGAAAGGGAGATGTCGGCTGCAGGAGCGGGGCTAGGTCACGGGAGCGGGGCTAAGGCAAATGAAAGAAACTTCGAGAATGTTGGAGCGCTCGAAGCATCCGCGTGACCATCAAGTTTGGAATGGCCTCCCCGTTGCCCCTAGCAGGGGTATTTATAGTCGAAACCCTAAATCCCCAACTACGGGTTTGGATGTCTATCGGATCCTAACTGACCCGTTAAGGAGCCCATTAACACTTAAATAAATATACCTCAACAACGTGGGGGCGAGATGCCCAAGCAACGCGATGGTGAATGCATAGATAGCTCGACATTAAGATGCCCACACAGTGCGGGGGAGAGATTCCCAAGCAGGGTGGTGGCGAGATGCCCAAGAATTACGATGACGAGATGCCCAAGCAGCACATCGGTGAGATGCACACGCAATGTGGTGGCGTGATTGTCTCAACGTGCACTACAAGAAAATTGGATTTTAGTGACCAAATTTTAGTGACGAAATATATTCCGTCACCGAAGGCATGACTTTAGTAACCACAATAAGTTCGGTCAGTAAAGATTTCGTCTTTAGTGATCAAAGTAATGTTGGTCACTAATGAGATGCATTTAGTGACAAAATTAACTTCCGGTCACTGAAGACACTACTGCAGTGACAAAATTAGAGTTCGGTCACTGAATGTATGTCTTCAGTGACAGAGATTTTGTGATAAATATATATTTCGCCAGCGTGTTTTTAGTTGCGCAATATAAATTTGTCGCTATAACTCATTTTTAATGAAAAAATGTGTTTGGTACAAAATAATTTACTTGATGGCCGAATTAATTATAGACAAAATATATATATTTATCCAACTTTATAAGAAGTTTAGCATGTCTATAATTAAAAATATATCATTATTATACAATTTGACTTTCATTTTCGCAAATAGAAAACTTTGACTTTGTCGCAATTTTGGTTACGGCCGAACAACTCCAGCGACGAGCTGACCAAGGATGCATCGACGTGCCAGGTGCACCTGCATGAGTCATGTCTATCTATGCACACCATCAACTTTGAGTGACCGAAAATTATAAAAAATTGATATTTCTTCTTAATTATACTTATTTTTTATACTTACAAAAACATATTAGGTTTTATTTTCATACTGAAGAGGAGGAGCGACGGAGTAGAAGCGGTGTAGTCTTGGGGTCTGTTTGGGACAGCTCTGGCGGATTGAAAAGCTGTTGTCCGGATAGAGCTGTTTTGAAATAGATTTCTGGGGAGCAGTTTTGAAAAGCTGCAGAGTGTTTGGGTGTTATGTGCAGAAGTGCGCTTTGAAGAGCGATTTTCTCTTTTTTCTGTTTGGAGAAACAGCTTTTGGAAGCTGTATTTTAAAAAACGAAAATACATAAATATTTAAAAATAACTGATAACATGTGTCTTTTACATAGTTGTAGCAAATAGGAAAAAAGATCTTGCAACATCCGGCGACTCCTTTTTTCAATCATTTCGATCACATGTTCGAAAATAAATTGATATGAATCAAACTTTCGATATTTTTAACCCTTTTCAATTTTTAGTAAGTGTTGGATCGAATTTTTACCTTCGCGCGCTGTATATCTCTTCGGCAATGTTATCTCGTACTGTAGACATATGTTCTTCTCCAGCAGCATCACGCATATCGCTTTCAATTTCATCATCTACCGCAGGTTCCTCAGCCTCTGAGGGAACGAAAGAAGACTCATCAGCATCACAAGCATTAAACTCAAGGTCCCAGCGAGAAGGATGTCTCCGAATGAAGTTATGTAGGGTCATTGTCGCTAGCACAATGGAAAGTTGTTTCTTGAAGTTGTACTGTGGCATTTTGCTCAAAATGTGCCACTTCTTTTTCCACACTACAAACGTTCGCTCGATCACACTGCGAAGAGATGAATGCGCCTTATTGAAATGTTCTTGCCTTCCTTGTACAGGCCGACTCCCACGGGCAAAGTCAGCCAAGTGATATCTTGTTTCTGGATACGGCTTAAGATAACCCTTCTTTAACGGGTAACCAGCATCCACTAAATAATATTTACCTGCATTTATTTGGTTTGTTAAGCAGGTAAACATTATGAAATACAAACAATTTGAATGAATGTAAACATATTGATTATGATACCTTGTGGGGGATGCGGAAGTGCAATCTATCGTCGGCCATGCCCGTGCAAAGATGCGACTGTCATGAGCAGATCCTTCCCATTCAGCGAGGGCAAATGTAAAGCACATGTTAAAATCACAGACTGCCATTACATTTTGGGTCGTCGTGCCATGACGTCCTATGTATCGTACTTGATCTTCTACGGGTATCCTCGTATCAACATGTGTACCGTCAATGACACCAACGCAATCCTTAAAAAATGGCATGTAACGAGGATCATACCTTATCTCACCCGGAATCTCTCTGAATGGACAGTCAGTAGGCTTTATAGCATCAATTGACAGTAACAAAAGAGATCTAAGCCCTTTCGAAAAATATCTACTTATTGTTTCGGTCGAGTGCTGGAACCGTTCTTTCGTCAATCTAACGGAACCTCCTTGTGCTAAGATATAAAATGTAATCCCTAGTATTTCTCTTGAAGACGTCTGCTATGATCCTTGAAGTTCAGCAACTGCTTCTAGTTTATGGAGTAAATCTACGAAAATGCGTTTAGCGATCCTAAATGCGTCATGTATTCTATCTGGATGTCCTTCTAGTAACTCTTTGATCCATTTCGAACCAGTTTGGATAGATGTCGTGCATGGACGTGTATCTCGAACATGAAAATTCATCCTCTCGATTGATGACATAACTACACTGCAGTATTCTATATATTGTCTCCGCTCTGGCGAAAGACTGGTTGAATCCCCAGAATCTTCAGGGGAGGAGTCATGTGCTTCCATTATTAGTACCTGCATTCGAAGCATAATAAAACATAAACATTATATATATGCGAAGATGATAACAAAAAAACTATTACAATGTAATCTAGTAGTACTCAAAATAGATGGACGACATTAAAAAGTAAACATAAACATTATACTATATTACATGCAACACATAAAAGGAGATTTCGATCAAGGTAAGCTCGTATCACTGAGCCCTCTTCTCGTACGCCTTCATAATCCACCAAACCCTCATATCTTCTGGGATACTCATGAAGATCTCCCTAGTGGTCTTGTCCATGATGTGCTCGAGAGCAAAGTAATATAGATCCAGGTTTGCCCATAGCTCTGGGCTGCTGGAAATCAACTCCACAACCTCTTTGACCGTGACAACTGGCGGCGGCTTCAATGCTAGAGTGGATTGATGTAAATCTGACATCAGAGAAAATGTCATTCCTTTATTCCTCCCTATCTTCCTTTTTTTACTCGCCGAGGAGGACGCATTCCCAGGAGGTGTTGTAGCTCCCCCGTACTCTTCAGGTCCACCTTGATTATTCTCCATGTTATCTGCCATATCATCGTCTTCCAACTGGATCCTCCCCATATCAGGTGGCAAACTCCCAACTGAAGGAGCCCAAGAGTCTTCTCCAGTTGCGACTACCTGACTAAACATAGTATTCAATTTCTCCTCCAACTCCGGTGCAATAGCACCGCACCGAAATTTTTTCGCCGCTTGAATAACCTGTTGTAATCAATGTATCAATGTTAAAATATGGAAAAATATGAACTAATTTATTGAAATGAAACTTGAATTTGATCGGACCTTAATCTTCTCTGCCCACCATTCCTCTGAGGCAGCAATAGTTCTCTTCTCTGGATCCCAGCCTAAACCAGTCTCACCATGTTTCAGTTCCTTCCATAACTTCCAATCCTTCTTCAGATGATCCCATTTATTTTTCATTTGCATTCGATCATAGCTTTTCCCTGTGCGTTCTTTAAACCCTGTAATCAGATTTTTCCACCCTTCTTTGCTGAAGTGGGTGGTTGACCGATTCCCCAAACCAATCTCTTTTATGCAGAGATCACAAAATAAAGTCACTTCACCTGACTCCCAACTCGCTACGATTCCTCCTTCCTTTGGTTTTACCATTATACTATAAACTAATCAAATTAAAATAGGAACTACTAATAATACACATGTACAACCAAAAAAAAACACAAACACACAACCATACACACTCATATACACATACACACACACACACATAATACACAAACACACACATACAAGCATGCACTTTTCTTATACATACCCAAACCCGACAAAAAAAACACAACAACCACACACACTCATATACACATACACACATAATACACACACACACATACAACCATACACTTTCATATGCATACCCAAACCCAAAACACACACACACACACACACACACAAACAAACATACATACATACACACATACACACAAACACACATACATACAACCCTAAACCAAAAAAAAAACACACACACACACATTCATATACATACCCAAATCATATAAAAAAATTTGGTTTGAGAGAAGGAATTTGGTATACCTAACCGAAAGAAGAAAATGGGCCACAGAGAAGGAAGAAAGTCTTGTAGACGCTGGAGGAAGAACCTCCTCGTTGTTGTCTCCGGAGAGGAGGAAGAAGGAGCGGCAGAGGAGTACCACCTTGCCGGCGCTGGGGGAGGAGGAGAGGCTGGATTCCGTCGCCGGAAAAGCTAGGGTCCTCTTAATATAATTCTTTGAAAAGATTTACCAAAAATAGGTTCAATAGCTCAAACAGTCAGTTGGAACAAATGAAAATTGAGGATTCAATAAACCTTATCTTAGATTATGGATAAGTTTGATAGTAAAGTGGCTAACCATGCTTGATAAATATATGATGATATAGAAGATGAAGAATGAATCACTCAAATATTCATAACTTAACTCTAACGATATTGAGATGAGATTTCAAAAAGTATGAAATTTTAACAAAGCGGTAGGTGATGAGTTGTGGGCATAAAACTCAAGAAACTTACCTGAAGGTTTATGATAAATAAAGAACCATGTTGTAATCCTCTTACCAAAAAGACTTTTTTGTGCAGGATAAAATATTTGTTACCGCTAGTTATAAGTTTCATAAAAATGTGACCTCAAGAGTCCCAAAGGGAAACAACAAAAATGCAATTACTAGCAACCTCAGTGAGCTCAAAGGTTTATACCATACTTCAACATATTTTTATGTACTTGTAGGAAATGAATTGGACAATGACCAGCACTTACCAACCCTCCTTCCCTTTTTCTGCTTTGCTTGGGAGTGGCAGGAAATCATCAATTTCCAGGCGAGGATATTGGCTCTGAAAACAGTGTATCATATAGATAGCATGAAGAAATTGTTGCTGAAGTTTTAAATTCATAGCAAAGTTGTGATAAAATCTTTATAGAGCATCAATTAGGAGGACGTGTTCTAACCTGGTTGAAGGTATGGATTTCAATGTTTGAGCTGGCATACTTCTCTACAATCTTTAGAAAAAACAAACTAATTGGTCATCACAATATTGTGTAGGTGTCTGCTTCCAATAATATGAACACATCTCCAAAATAAGAACTCCTCGTTGTTGTCTCCGGAGAGGAGGAAGGAGCGGTAGAGGAGTACCACCTTGCCAGCACTGGGGGAGGAGGAGAGGCTGGATTCCGTCGCCGGAAAAGCTAGGGTTCGTGCGATCGGTTAACAGGCAGCGCTACTGCTGCGAGCTGGAGGTTCTGCGGCGAGGTCTGCGATCGGGAGAAGTGTCGGCGTCAACGATCGGGAGAAGCCGGCGGCGTCTGCAATCGGGAGAAGGCGGAAGGAGAGGCGACTCGCGATCGGGAATGCGGAGTAGCCGCGGGATCGAGATCGGGATCGGAAAGAGGCGGAAGAAGAATCGGGAATGGGGCAGATGCGGGATTTCGCGAAGGAGAATCGGGATTTGCTGAAACGCGGGGGGGGGGGGGGGACTGCTTCCCAAAAATAGCTCCCAGAGACTGTTTTTAAAAAGTGATTTTATTGGGAAGCT